>JAQMRL010000031.1:1988065-2588065 GCA_035578175.1 Catonia carolina
CAAAACGAGCAGGTGGAGTGTTGTTTTAATTGCACACTATCTGTTTGGTCCAGGGCTAAAAAAAATAGTTCTGTTTCTTATCACATAGTCAGCCACTTGTATGACAACTATTTAAGAACAGAAGAGGTAGAGGTGTAAAAGACTCTAGTCAGAGTTATCTCCTCTGAGAGTAATGAATTTCATAATACAGTTGGACCCTGTGGTGAATGAAGTGAAGGTGTCATTTACAGAGTGGAAAGTGAGTGCTTTTCGGAGGGCCTGGCATGCTGATAAGCATACTCTTTCAACTCAGTGAGTTGTGGCAATGGTAAACCACCTTACTCCTCGTTTTTACTTAGTAAAACCTTTAGAGGTTCAAACCAGCCTTTCGGCTGTTGACCTAAACAACAACATGCTGCAATCGCGAGCTTCCATAAAATCTCTTAAGTTTCTGCATGTAGGTAATTGAAAAAAGAGGACATGTCAAGATAAAAACGATAAAAATTTTTATCTGAATTGTGCTCAATTCATTAGTGTGCTTATTTTGAAAAGTGTGTCGTCTTATCATTTTTATTATTCAGTATTGTGGTATTTACTTTTGCAACAATTTTTTCTTTTTTTTTTTAAATTCCTAATATATGTACGTTGCAATCTGTTCAATTGAGAACAGTAAGCAACCCAATGACCCAATGAGATGAGGATGATGTGTAAATGAGACTGTGTAGTCTTATACAGACCCAGGTCGACCACTCCTGCGAGAGTATGGTTAATTGAACCCCAACCATCAAAGTACACCCACAACCACTGTCTAGTATTCAAATACGTATAACAGTAACTACCTTTACTAGGATTTAAACCAGGAACCTTCGTCTCCGAAAATCAGCTGTTAAACAGAGCTGATTTTGGCAACGACTTTACCTCTAGACCAGTGGTTCCCAACCTTTTATGGTGCATCGCCCCTTCCCCTTTGTGAAGGATGACTTACACTTATCGCTCCCTTCTCTTAGGATCGTATACCTAATTTAATTTGAAGTAATGTGTTGATAAATAATGAAGTACGAGGGGGTACCCAAAAGAAACCGGAATTATTTTTTAAAACTATTTATTTTTAATTTTTTTACAAAAGAACCTCATCCCCTTCAAAATACTCTCCATTACAACTAATACATTTGTCCCACCGGTGCTTCCACTGTTCAAAACATTTTTTGTACTCCTCTTCAGTGATGGCTGCCAGCTCATCCGTCGTTTTTTTCTTGACATCATCAACGTTGTTAAATCGGAGACCTTTCATGCCCCTTTTCATGCGTGGGAACAAGAAAAAATCACACGGAGCCAGATCGGGTGAGTACGGTGCGTGTGGTAGCAAAACCATGCCGTTTTTCGCCAAAAACTGGGTAACCGAGATTGCCGTGTGTGCAGGCGCGTTGTCGTGGTGGAAAAACCAGTCCCCTGTCTGCCACAAATTAGGTCTTTTACGACGAATGCTGTTTCGTAGTCTTTTCTAACACTTCAAGATAAAAAGCTTGATTTACCGTCTGGCCTGGTGGAACGAACTCTGAATGGACAATTCCCCTCACATCAAAAAAACAAATCAGCATTGTTTTGATGTTCGATCTGACTTGACTTTTTTTTGGTCGGGGTGATAATGAAGTCTTCCATTGACTGGATTGTTGTTTGGTTTCTGGGTCGTACCCATAGCACCAAGACTCGTCACCCGTAATGATCTTTGACATGAAATCTGGATCAGTTTCAAGCTGTTGTTTCAAATCACTACACGTTTCAACTCGACGTTCCTTTTGAGTGTCTGTCAGAACCCGAGGCACAAACTTGGCAGCGACTCTTTTCATTGTCAAGTCTTCTGTTAAAATGCGTTGGACTGAGCTCCAAGATAACCCACTAACCTGTGATATTTGGTCAATGGTCTGTCGTCGGTCTGTTCGTACAATTTTTTTCACTTTCACAACATTTTCGTCTGTTCGGGAAGTCGACGGTCGTCCAGAACGAGGTTTGTTCTCAATCGACATGTCGCCATTTTTAAAGCGCAAAAACCACTCGTACACTTGGGTTTTTCCAATAGCGTCGTCTTTGTAAGCTGTGTTCAACATTACAACTGTTTCCGCGGCGTTTTTACCGAGCAAGAAGCAAAATTTCACAGCCGCACGTTGTTCATTAAAACTTGCCATCATGAAAAACGACACGAGCACAAAACAGCACTAGCGAGAACAATCACTGCACGAGAACAGAACAAGCTAGATCAACGAACAAAATGGCATTGAACTGGCAATGAGTAGCGCTACAAGCAGCCTAGTGGCGGGAATTTGTACTGCACAAGCTCCGCCCACAGCAGAGCTATTCCGGATACTTTTGGGTACCCCCCTCGTATGTTATTCTGTAAAAAAGATTTATTATTGTTCACAACAAATAATCAACCAAAGCAGTTGTGTCCAGAATTCTTCATCTCATGTGTAGGAGCTCGACCATAAAAAATGTCAACAAAGAGTTTAGTTTATTTGTTTGTAAAAAAAACATGTATCCGCGACAGTAAAGATTCTACCCTGTAGTACAGTTTTATTTTTCAGTCTGTGAATACTCATCGCCCCCCTGCGAACCCAAATCGCCCACCAGGGGGCGATCGCCCACCAGGGGGCAATCGCCCCCAGGGTGGGAACCACTGCTCTAGACCAACCCCGTGGGTTAAATGTTTTTTATACTATAAAATATTTCATCAGTCAAGTACGCCTATTATAAAACCAATTTTTAAACAAATACAGGTTACCACAATTTTTTAAAGCTTATGCTATTTATTCATGTATTTTCTCTATCAACATATAAGTAGGTTTTTGTTGAAACAATTTATACTACTAGTAATCTAAATAGATGGTTGCTCTGTTCATGTTGCCGCTTCTTGCCTCCTCCTTCTACATAGGCACTGGTTGTTAGAAAAGTATCCCTCTAAACTGTTATTGTTTAGGTGATCAGCCTGGTTGGCTGGTTTGAACGTGGAGAGGTTTTACTAAGTAAAATGAGGAGTGAGGTGGTTTACCAGTGCCCCTTACTCACTGAATGGAAAAGTACGCATATCACCATGACAGGGCCCACTCAGCAAATGACACCTTCACTTCATTCACCACATACACTACAGTATTCAGATGAAGTGAAGTCCCCTAGCTGTGGGAGTGAGAGAATGCATAACGCTCTCACTCGCGCAACCCATACGCGCCGTTCCAATAACATTGTCGTATAATTTTACTCATCGTTGTGAGCAAGTATTTATGCACGCAGTAAACTAACAAGCAATATAACGACTGTAGTATGTTTTCCGATTTGGATTGGATTATAACGGTAAAGACCTGTGGGCGCATGCGTAGTTATGCCACATATCTCCCTCTCACTCGCTCGGCTATGGGACATCAGTTCGTCAGATACCTATACCTATACAATCAAATAGGAGATAACTATGATTATACTACTTGTAATATCAATAGACGCTTGCACTGTAGATTTTGTTTCTACTAGCCTCCTCCTCCTGTTACCAGTGTGTGTTTTTGTGGTTAATTGTATAATCCTATTTCAGTTTATATACAGGGTGTCTCACGAGTAACCCGACAAACTTCTAAGGTGGTTTCCTCTTATAAAAATAATGTAGAAAAATTATAAACAAAGGTCCGGAAACGCTTCGTTAGCGAGTTACGGCTAGCGAAAGATTTCGCCCTTGGTTCAGAACATACGCCTAAGTTAAGTCATCCTAGAGGTCTAGGAACCCAATTTTATGAGTAGATTTGATGGTTTCTATTGTATTTCGACCCGAAAAATTAAATAAAATAAGTTCCAGAACCATATCTCCAGTAGTTTTTGTAATATTCAATGAAAAAATGACAAATCTCTGCATAAAAATGCGTTTTTTTTTAGGTTTGAAGAACAATAACTGTGTTAAATGGCAAATATATGTGTAAATTTATTTAGCAAAACGTGTAGAGATTTTAATTCTGAAGAGAATGATGCAAAGTAGGCTAATAATAAACAAACACAAAGTTTAAAAAAATTATGTTTAATTAAATCAACACATACGAAAAAAAATCTGGTGTGAAACACACACAACTTTCTCTTGCCAATGCAAATAATTAACAATAAACCTAACATTAGTAATAAAACATTAGAAATAAACAAAAAACTAACCTCAAAAACATAACCTTATTTTAATCATGAGTGGAAGACGCAAAATGAAAATCAACCTCAGTTTGGCTTACAAAAACACGGAAAATCACTCTTTCACGCTAAACTAGGCTCTGTAGAGAAAAATGCTTCAAATAAAAGTTGTAAATCTTTTTATTTCCTATAAAATTTATTATATACACTTTTGTCGTTAAGGGAATACTAAGGCCGAAATCTTAAAAAAATCAATTTTTCACACGTTTTCGTGAGAAAAAATCAGAAAATTGCTAATTACTACTAAACTAAGCGTTATACAAAAAAATGTTCGAAATAAAAGTTGTAGAATTTTAAATTCTCTACAACTTTTATTATATAAACTGTTGCGCTAAATTGCATATTACAGCCGTAATCTTAAAAAAACTATGTTTTTACGTAAAAACAGCCTCACCCAGAATTTCAGCAAATATGGCGCCTACCCTATCTTGTAGAGAATAAAAATATTAGTAAACCAGGCGATTTTTAAAAATATCGTAGGACCAGTTTTTGAGAAAATCGCAAAAAAGTGAAAAATTATACGAATAAACTACTAGTTCTGGTTGACCGATTTTGATGAAAATGTTCGTGTCGGGTCCGGTAGTGGTATGTAACTTAAGTTTCAAGTTACAAGTTCGTACGATGTTCCGTTCTTGAGATATTCTGTTCACACACACACACAGACACACAGACCAATAGGTAAAAAGCAGTTGTGTGTGTGGGTGTGAGGGGGTCTGCTTATGTGTATATTCGGGTGAAGAGTGTATTTGTTAAAATCGACATGTAAACAATACTTTCCTTCCTATATATTCATATATAGGCAAGAGAAAGTAATAAGACAGAAAATGCAATATCTTTTTAATTAACGTTCTTCGTAAACACAGCATAAATTCATAAGAAGGTGATTAGATATATATATTATAATTTAAAAGAATATTATTTGTCAGTATTTATTGGTTCAGTGCTGCATTTCTTTAATAATACGTGTTTTTATTATTCATAATAAAATGGAACAAGTGAGACAAAGGAAAGTATTTACTTTAAATAACAATTACAACTTAAAAATTATACCGTATTAATATTAAATACTAGGTGTTTGTAGGGCAGGTAGTAGTGGAAAGCGTATTGTATTGCTGTATATAACCAATGTCAAATTGGAATCGCCTATCTTTCCCACAGTCTCTCAACTGAATATCGGATTTAGTCAGTGGCGTAACTAACGCCAGAGCAACCAATGCGGTGCATTAAAAAACTGATATTCTGGAAAATTTTTAGCAAAAAATATGTTGAAGCAAAACTCCCTGTACTTCTTGTTTGGAAATGTTTAGTAACTTAATTTTACTTTCAATTAATTTTTTGAATAATAATTTTTACTTTCTCTTGCCTATATGAATATATAGGAAGGAAAGTATTGTTTTCATGTCGATTTTTCGAAATCGAGTTTTCACCGGATCTATACGTTTTCAGACCCCCTGAACCCAAAAACTTGTTTTTAGCGATTGGTCTGTGTGTGTGTGTGTGTGTGTATGTGAACAGAATATCTCAAGAACGGAACATCGTACGAACTTGAAACTTGAAACTTAAGTTACATATCACTACCGGACCCGACACGAACATTTTCATCAAAATCGGTCAACCGGAAGTAGTAGTTTATTCGTATAATTTTTCACTTTTTTGCGATTTTCTCAAAAACTAGTCCTACGATTTTTTTTAAAAACAACTGGTTTACTACATTTTTTATGCTCTACAATATAGGGTAGGCGCCATGTTTGCTGAAATTCTGCTTGAGGCTTTTTTTAGGTAAAAACATTTTCTTTTTAAGATTGCGGCTTTAATATGCATTTTAGCGCAAAACGTTATATAATAAAAGTTGTAGAGAATGTAAAATTCTACAACTTTTATTTCAAACATTTTTTTGTATAACGCTTAGTTTAGCGGTAATTTGCGATTTTCTGTTTTTTTTCTCACGAAAACGTGAGAAAAAAATCGATTTTTTTAACAATTCGGTCTTAGTATGCATTTTTCGACAAAAGTGTATATAATTAAATTTATAGAAAATTAAAAGATCTACAACTTTTGTTTAAAGCATTTTTCTCTACAGAGCCTAGTTTAGCGTGAAAGCGTGATGTTCCGCATTTCTAAGCCAAACTGAGTTCGATTGTCATTTTGCGTCATTCACTCATGATTAAAATAAGGTTATGTTTTTGAGGTTAGTTTTTGTTTATTTCTAATATTTTATTACTAATATTAGGTTTATTGTTAATTATTTGCACTGGCAAGAGAAAGTCGTGTGAGTGTTTCACACCAGATTTTTTTTAATAATTAACCTTAAAATTACTGTAGGCCTACATAGTAAATTATATTTCTTTGAATAATCTTTCTCTAATTGGATAATGTCATTGTACAATGTCGTGTGTAGTGAAACAGTATCCAGCAAGTGTGCAAGTACGGAGAAATGTCGTTAGTTTCGTTGGAAGTTACGAATTGGGGGGGGGGGTGGAGAGTCTACGAATATTGGCGCACGGGGAATACTTGGATTGAGGCGCAGGCAGACTAGTTGCGCTACTGGATTTAGTTTATTGAAAAGTACGTTATTTTATAGTCATAATAGAGTCTTAACTCATAACATGTTTCAATTAAATTATTAATAGAAGTAAAAGGTCAAAGAATATTATCAACATTTTTAAGTTCTTCGATTTTTAAAGTTATTTCACTTCTCAATAAAGCATTTCTGTGCAAGTTTTACAAAATCACAATGGCATACGTATTGCCTCATTTTGTGAAAGGGAGACATAAGATCATCAGATGTATTGTAAGATGTATGCGTTGAATTGTGTTGCGACAAAATTGAATAGTTCACCATCGTAAGTTATGTTTCTACTATAAAACTGATTGATATTAGTTAATAGTATGTTTTAAGATGAATTTACTTTAAATCAAATAATGAAAAATAGAATATTATTTAATTTAAAAAGCGATGTAAAGTTCTACACAATTATTTTTAGTATTGGTTATGTCTTACGCTGGAATTTGATTAATAAACTCTGGTATTTATACAATATTTTATTTTTTTATATAAAACAGTAGCTGGAAACGACGATAAATAAAACTTATTAAATATTTTATAATTTCCATTTCAAGTATTAATTTATCAAAATTTAAGTATTGAAACTGTCAATTCTAAGTTCTTTATAGATTACACATGGTTGATCTTCTTTTGTAAACGATTGTCAACTGTTTTTGTCTACTCGTAACTTTATATTATTTTTGTATTAATTTATTATATTTCTTAAATCAATATAACAAAAGAATCTGTTTTATAAATTTATAAACAAAACATGAGAGATTTTTTTGTACAGTACTTATAAATAACATAACCTAAAATAAGAGGTTTTTTATTTTACTGCATTAAAAATTTGTTAAACTTTAATTTTTTTTAGAATTCGTTGATATTCTAGTACTGTATTTAGTTCGTTGTACTAGTATTTAACGTTTAAATTTAGTAACTTCATATAAAATCTATTGGTTAGCTTTTTTAGGCCTAATTTTACTTAACTTTTTATTTTATGTAACAGCTCATAGGCTATAAAATAGCCTAAATTTCGGCTCCCAACTTACGGGATATTTTAACTAATTAAAGAAAACTCTACTGGTTGACATGAGAAAAATAGAGCTTTTGTAGAAAAATCATATATTAAATGTCGAATTAAAGATTAAATTATTAACGTTTAACGATGTTTTACAATTCTTTTTAAAATGTTCCCTCAAAAAGTATTTTTTGAATAATTTTTTTTTTATATTCCTAATTTGTGTACGTTGCAATCTGTTCAATTGAGAACAATAAGCAATGAGATGACCCAATGAGATGAGGATGACGTGTATGACGTGTAAATGAGACTGTGTAGTCTTCTACAGACACACTCACAGAGTATGGTTAATTGAACCCCAACCATCAAAGTGCACCGGTAACCACTGTCTAGTATTCAAATCCGTATAAAAGCAACTACTTTTACTAGGATTTCAACCAGGAACCTTCGTCTCCGAAAATCAGCTGTTAAACAGCTGATTTTGGTGACGACTTTACCTTTAAATTAACTTGGTGGGTCTTTGGAATATTTGTTGTAAAATATTTACATTTTGTGAATAACTAATTATTCAGGAAGCAAAATAAACGATTGTGATATTGCACATTATTTTTATAGGTATCAGATGAACTAATGTCCCATAGCCGAGCGAGTGAGAGGGAGATATGTGGCATAACTACGCATGCACTCAAAGGTCTTTACCATTATAATCCAAATCTGAAAACATACTACAGTCGTGTTATCTTGCTTTTTAGTTTATAGCATGCATAAACGATTGCTCACAACAATGAGTCAAATTATACGACAATGTCATTGGAATGGCGTGTATGGGTTGTGTGAGTGAGAGCAATATGCATTCTCTCACTCCCACGGCTTCAAGGGACTTCAACTCATCTGAATACTATGCTGTTAAACAGGTCAACAGCCGAAAGGCTGGTTTGAACCTGTAGAGGTTTTACTAAGTAAAACAAGGAGTGAGGTGGTTTACCAGTGCCACAACTCGCTGAGTGGAAAAGTACGCTTATCAGCATGCCGGGCCCTCTGAAAAGCACATATTTTCCACTCTGTAAATGACACCATCACTTCATTCACCACAGGTTCCAACTGTATAATGAAATTCATTACTTTGAGAGGAGATAACTGTGATTAGTGTCACAGTACACCTCTACCTCTTCTCTTATTAAATGATTCACTCATTTAATTGGGTGACCATGTGTTAAGAAACAGAACTATTTATTTTAGCCCTGCAACTAACAGATCGAGTGTAAATAATTTGACACTCCACCTGTCCATTATGGGCAGGGCCTTGACCATATATATCATGGAAAATTATAAGAAAAGTAGAACCTGATTTGTTTATTGTTTTTCTCGATGACATTCGGTGTGTGTACTGAGTGCAGACTGACTAAAAATAACAACTGGGTAAATCCTTATTGTATTATTAGTTATTGCATTATTTGCTATTGTAAATTATTGTATGTAATTTGTCATTTTTTACTTTCTCTTGCCTTTATGAATATGTAGGAAGGAAAGTATTGTTTTCATCTCGATTTTAACAAATCGAGTTTTCACCGGATCTATACGTTTTCAGACCCCCTGAACCCACACAAACATGTTTTTAGCGATTGGTCTGCGTGTGTGTGTGTGTGTGTGTGTGTGTCTGTGTATGCGTGTGCGTGTGAACAGAATATCTCAAGAACGGAACATCGTACGAACTTGAAACTTGAAACTTAAGTTACATACCACTACCGGACCCGACACAAACATTTACATCAAAATCGGTCAACCGGAAGTAGTAGTTTATTCGTATAATTTTTCACTTTTTTTGCAATTTTCTCATAAACTGGTCCTACGATTTTGTTTAAAATCGCCTCATTTACTCAATTTTTTATTCTCTACAAGATAGGGTAGGCGCCATGTTTGCTGAAATTCTGGGTAAGGCTGTTTTTACGTAAAAACATAGTTTTTTTACGGCTTTAACATGCAATTTAGAGCAAAAATTTATAGTATAATAAAAGTTGTAGAGAGTTTAAAATCCTACAACTTTTATTTCAAATATTTTTTTGTATAACGCTTAGTTTAGCGGTAATTAGTGATTTTCTGTTTTTTTTCTCACGAAAACCTGAGAAAAATCGATTTTTTTAGCATTTCGGCCTTGTTATGCATTTTACGACAAAAGTGTATATAAAATCATTTATAGAAAATTAAGAGATTTACAACTTTTATTTAGAGCTTTTTTCTCTACAGAGCCTAGTTTAGCGTGAAAGTGTGATTTTCCGTATTTTTAAGGGAAACTGATCGATTTTCATTTTTCGTCTTTCATATATGATTAAAATTAGGTTATGTTTATTGAGGTTAGTTTTTGGTTTATTTCTAATGTTTTTTTACTAATATTAGGTTTATTGTTAATTATTTATATTGGCAAGGTAAAGTTGTGTGAGTGTTACACACCAGATTTGTCTTAATATTCACATAACCTGTAAAATATGTGAATATTTACGCGCCAAAAGTGCTAGTGGACAGTGGTACCACATCAACAAATACAAATTTCACTAAACATAACGCGGTATAGGGCCACATATTATAGTAGCACCTGAAAATATTTATAAAGTTTCCCAAAACAAGGACGCTGTTAAAATAAGAAGGTTTTTCTACTCGTATAAAATTAACTTTTTTGTCGGTTGAATGTAATGATTGGTGTTTTGTTTGCAGATGTCGCCGAAGAAGTGGTCGAAGAACACATTTGGTTGGGCGAGAGCTGAAGTGCTGGGTGCTCTAGTCAATGCTGTATTCTTAGTCGCTCTCTGTTTCTCAATCACAGTTGAAGCCTGTAAGAGGTCAGTCATACATCCTTTGTTCATTTTCGTTGTTATGTATTCAAATACTTGTGAAAGTATTTTGTTGTTACTTTTTAATCAATGTGTACTCATTTTGATATAATGCGCATGCTCAGTGACGTCATTATTTGTTTACAGTAGGAGCAAACTAACAGAGGCTGGACTTTAGATGCTTTATTAAGTAAGAGGTGGAGTGAGGGGTGGTTTACCATTGCCAACACATGACACTTTCATTTCATTCACCTACTACCACATACACACTACCTCCTGTATTATGAAACAGCAGATAACTGCGATTATAGTAAGCACGATAAATTTAGGCGGGTGTGAGTTTGCTGTGTATTTCGCCACTCCCACCAGTCGAGCGATTTCCCCTCTCTTATTGTCTTATACATCGTGTATTCGTTGTTGTTGTTGTTGTTGAGGGGATCAGCCGAATGGTTAATTGGTTTCAATCTCTAATATGCTTTACACGGTTGATTAGCTCTGCTGTTCCGCACATTTAGACTAATCAAAACGTTTGCCCACGTTGTCAGATTGTATTTGACAAATATTACACGCGCATGCGTATATATAGAGCCACAGCAATATAGTTCACTCTTGTCTTGCATCTTGTACTGAACACATCGATTGTAGAGTGCGTTAACATCCAATACTTTATAATATCAAATAAAATTTCAAATTAAAATTTAGTTAGGACCTGTCACCGTAATATATTTGTACCAGCAAGTGCTCAACACCATTAATTTGTTTCCAGCTCTGTTAAATATTTCGTCGGCCATTTTTTTGAATATTATTGAAGACCAAAAAAATGGCCGACGAAATATTTAACAGAGCTGGAAACAAATTAATGGTGTTGAGCACTTGCTGGTACAAATATATTACGGTGACAGGTCCTAACTAAATTTTAATTTTAAATTTTATTTCTGACCCTTTTCTGTTAGACTGTTAGGACTACATTTCATTCATAATGTTGTTGATGATGAGCGCCTTGTGCTTGAAGAGGCTTCCCTGACAAGAGAGCGAGTCATACGCATCCCCCTTGTTGCCCACCACGCTCACCCTCTCTCAAAATTTTAGTTTACGAGGGTCGTTTGAAAAGTTCATTCAAAGTCAGATAGATGGCACTACTGGCGCATATCAAGCATATGTTTAGTTAGTAGCATCTGTTGGAAAAACACACAAAATGGAGGATACAGCAACTAAGCCTGTAATTTATCTGTCAGATGATGGTAAAAATTTAGAAAGTTTCAGCCAGATCGGGCCTATTTCTTTGTGTTTGACATTCGTTTTAATCAAGGAAGTCGAGTGATTTTCAAAAAAATAAGTGAAAAAGAATTTCGTCTGAAGTGTTGCAAGGACGGTTCGCAGCTGTTCCAGAAGAATGCGCAGGACTTAAAGCGTCGTTTCGTCACTGTGGATGAAACATGGATACATCACTACACTCCTGAGACCAAAGAACAATCTAAACAGTGAGTTATGAAGGGGGAATCTGCGCCAAAAAAGGTGAAGCCAGTTCCTTCGGCTGGAAAGATTATGGCGACTGTCTTTTGGGATTCACAAAGAATAATCTTCATCGATTATCTGGAAAAGGGTAAAACTATTACAGGTGCATATTATTCATTGTTATTGGATCGTTTGAAAACTGAGCTGCAAAAAAAAAACGCCCACGATTGCCCCACAAAAAAGTCCTTTTCCATCACGACTACGCACCAGCTCACGCCTCAGCAGTTGTGGTCGCAAAATTAATGGAAATAGGGTTCCAACTCGGTTCACATCCCCCTTATTCTCCAGACTTGGCTCCCTCGGACTATTTTTTGTTTCCCAATTTGAAGAAATAGCTAGCGGGAAAAAGATTTCATTCAAACGAGGAGGTGATTGCAGGAACGAATGGCTATTTTTCAGACTTGGACAAATCCTATTATTCGGAAGGGATCAACAAACTAGAGCAGCATTGGATGAAGTGTATAAGCCTAAAAGGAGACTATATCGAAAAATAAAAAAGGTTTACCCCAAACAATTAAGTAGTTTTTTCTATTTCATATAATGAATTAATATAATAATTTCACTAACCTTCTTTTTAAACTGCGTCACCTTTATTGTAATTTCTACTTAACACGTGTTTTGGTGGATCCACCATCATCAGAGTAAATAAAAATTGAAACTAAAAAAATTTTTCACATTTATTTAAAATTTACAGAAGATGGTACATCTTCAGTCACTTGTATAAAACTGATTTAAAATTAATTTATTTTAATTTATCCCTTCTCATATTTACTGTAGATAGCAGCAGCAGTCAATATCACTTCATCATTCCTAAATTTTATTTGTTCATTCAAAATGTCCTGCTTTTGCTCTTTCAAATATTTATAAATATGGAACATCTCATATTTCTCAATTTTATTTTTATTCTCTATATTACATTGTTCTATTATATTGAAATGTTCATCTATTTTACCAAATTTATGTCTTTCTTCTTTTATATGATTGGTATAGTTAGATATAATGTAGTCACATTTCAGTGCTTTTTTTTCTGTTCATTATACCTCACTTGAAAATTACGACTAGTCATACCAATGTAAAATTTTTTACAATCCTCATTACCACAATCTATTTTATACACACCCTTTTTATTGCTTAGTGTTTCATTTATATTATTTTTAATTATATTTGTGGACAGTAGTTTTTTATTATTACATATGTATGCGATTTTATAAAATTTATTTAATGTTCTGTATAATTTATTATTAATAGTTTTATTGTATTTTAATGCAATAAATGGTTTATGTTTTATTTTATTATCTATTATAAGGGTGGTTCTCAAGTTATTTTTAAAATATAGTTCTGAACAATAAATATAAAATGACAGATAATAAAATAAAATTTGGCAATCCATACATTAACAAGAACTTAATAAAAATGATGAAGAGATTTTGAATTTAGGCATAAAACATAATTACAGCACAAATAACATACTTAGCGATCTTAAACACAATATAATAGACATTGAATCTGCTTTATATAAAATTGAAGTAGAAAATCATAATATAATCAGAAGTAACGTGAAAAGTAACATATTGAATATGAATTATAAAAACAAAAACTTAAATAATTATAATAAAAAAATAAATAAAAAATATGAAAATTTAAAGAAAAAATTACAAGATGAAGATGCTGTAATTGTAAAAGCTGATAAAGTAAATGTACCTGTAATAATTTACAAAAATGAATACATACAAAAAACAGAAAAATATTTGAACAACAATAATTTTGAGATCATTAAAAAAGATCCAACTAAAAAATTCAATGCACAACTTAGAAGAATTATTAGTGAATCAAATAAGATAATCGATAAAAAAATAAAAAAAATAAATACATAAATAATAATCCTCAAGCACCAAATCTTAATGGCCTTCCTAAAATACACAAAGTGGATGTACCTATAAGATCTCTGGTTAATTATAAAAATGCGCCTACATATAAAATATCTAAATTTTTATATGATTACCTAAAAACACATATAATATTAAATAACCGATATAGTATAAAAAAACGCTCAAGAAATAATAGACAAAATACAAAAAATAGAAATTAATGACAAACATATTATGATGTCTTTTGATATCAAAGATATGTACACAAATATACCCATTGACAAAACCATAAACATTATAAAAAATAAATTAACAGAACGTAAATTGCATGAAGATGAAGTAAACCAAGTTATAGGATTATTAAGACAATGTACATCACAAAATTATTTTAAATTTAATGAAAAAATATACAAACAAAAAGATGGACTTACTATGGGAGCACCATTAAGCTCTACTTTGTCTGAAATTTATTTACAATATTTTGAAGAAATAACTGTGTATCAAATAGAACACACACATAATGTAGTAATGTGGCACAGATATGTAGATGACATACTGGTAATATTAGAAAAGACATATAAAAATGAAGAGGATGTTATTTAAAAAAAAATTAATACTTTTGATGATAAATTACACCACACTATGGAACTTGAAAATAATAATAAATTAAATTTCATGGACATACAATTAATCAAGGGTAATAGTAAAATAACAACAGGTGTATTTCGTAAAAGTATATTACCAATAACAAATATAAATAAGTCATCTAATCACCCATACTCACATAAAATGGCAGCTTACCATAGTATGATTCACAGAGCATATAATTATATAAAAGATAAAAAACTACTAGAAAATGAATTAAGAACAATAAAATTCATTGCACAAAAGAATGGGTATCATGAAAAAGAGATAGATAAAGTAATAAATAAAATTAAAAACAAACTATATTTTAAAAATAACTTGAGAACCACCCTTATAATAGATAATAAATAAAACATAAACCATTTATTGCATTAAAATACAATAAAACTATTAATAATAAATTATACAGAACATTAAATAAATTTTATAAAATCGCATACATATGTAATAATAAAAAACTACTGTCCACAAATATAATTAAAAATAATATAAATGAAACACTAAGCAATAAAAAGGGTGTGTATAAAATAGATTGTGGTAATGAGGATTGTAAAAAATTTTACATTGGTATGACTAGTCGTAATTTTCAAGTGAGGTATAATGAACATAAAAAAGCACTGAAATGTGACTACATTATATCTAACTATACCAATCATATAAAAGAAGAAAAACATAAATTTGGTAAAATAGATGAACATTTCAATATAATAGAACAATGTAATATAGAGAATAAAAATAAAATTGAGAAATATGAGATGTTCCATATTTATAAATATTTGAAAGAGCAAAAGCAGGACATTTTGAATGAACAAATAAAATTTAGGAATGATGAAGTGATATATGCTGCTGCTATCTACAGTAAATATGAGAAGGGATAAATTAAAATAAATTAATTTTAAATCAGTTTTATACAAGTGACTGAAGATGTACCATCTTCTGTAAATTTTAAATAAATGTGAAAAATTTTTTTAGTTTCAATTTTTCATTTACTCTGATGATGGTGGATCAATCGAAACACGTGTAAGTAGAAATTACAATAAAGGTGACGCAGTTTAAAAAGAAGGTTAGTGAAATTATTATATGAAATAGAAATAATTTCAAACTGCAGGATGCATTATAAAGATTTATTTTTGAATAAGTAGTTTTTATTTTTGCACGAACTTCTCAAATGACTCTCGTAGTTATAATATATTGGATATGTAAGAGTCGCCAGTCACAGAATAATAAGAGTTCTTCAGAATGGCTTTCGGGCGACCAATCGGAGGGGGTGGGGGTGCCAGGAGAAATTCCGCCAAATTAATTGTCAAACTACAAGAAGTTGTCAAGTGTTGATTTTATGATGTACATCGTTTAATAAGTGTGTTTTCTTTGTTATAGGTTTATTGAGGTTGAGGCGATACACAGGCCAGAGTTGATAATAATAGTCGGTGCACTTGGACTGGTTGTCAATGTCGTTGGATTACTTCTCTTTCACGGTGAGTCTATCTTTAATCAATTCATCATTCATCATTCATTACTAATATGCTTTTCACGGTCGATGAGCTCTGCTGTCTGTTCCACTCATTTAGACCAATCAGAACGTTTGCCAGTGTTGTCAGATTGTACTTGACAAACATTACGCGTGCATGCGTATGAGCCGCAGTAGTTCACAGTAGTGTCTTGCATCTCGTACTGAACACGTAGATTATAGAGCGCGTTAACATTCAATACTTTATAATATAATCAGCTGATTGTATGTTTATAGGTTATAAATTGTTATTGAAAGACCAAATATATAACAGACCGACAAGAGCAAGTATTGGCGTAGTTGGTGGCAAGTGATTGGTTAGCTATAAAGTGGGTAGGGGGCAATGCATATGTTCAGGGCTAATCACCCTTGAACAAATAGTATAATAATATATATTGCTCTGCTGTTCCACACGTTTAGACCATTCAGAACATTTGCCAGCGTTAGCAGATTGTACGTGACAAACATTACAAGCGCTTGCGTATAAGAGGCACAATAATTCAGTCTCGTCTTGCATCCCGTACTGAACACATCGATTATAGAGCGTGTTAACATGCAATACTTTATATTATAATCAGCTGATTGTATGTTTACAGGTTTTTTTTTTGTAATCCCTAATGTGTGTGCGTTGCAATCTGTTCAATTGAGAACAATAAGCAACCCCATCACCCAATTAGATGAGGATGATATGTATGACGTGTAAATGAGACTGTGTAGTCTTATACAGACACACTCACTGAGTATGGTCAATTGAACCCCAACCATCAAAGTACACCGGTAACCACTGTCTAGTATTCAAATCTGTATAAAAGTAACTACCTTAACTAGGATTTGAACCAGGAACCTTCGTCTCCGATAATCAGCTGTTAAACAGTTGATTTTGTCAATGACTTTACCTCTGAACCAACCCAGTGGGTAAGTTTACAGGTTATAATTATTATTGAAAGACCAAAAAAATGGCCGACAAAATACTGTATTTAACAGAGTTACAAGAGCAAGTATTGGCGTAGTTGGTGTCAAGTGATTGGCTAGCTATAAAGTGGGTGGGTGGGGGGCAATGTATACGTTCACAGCTCATCACCCTTAAATAATAGTATAGTGTTATATAGAAAAAGTGTTGTTGTTGTTTAGGTCATCAGCCAAAAAGCTGGTTTGAACGTGTAGAGGTTTTACTAAGTAAAATGAGGAGTGAGGTGTTTTACCATTGCCACAACTCACTCAGTGGAAAAGTACGCTCATCAGCATGCCGGGCCCTCTGAAAAGCACATATTTTCCACTCTGCAAATGACACCTTGGCTTTATTCACCACAGGGTCCGGCTGTATAATGAAATTGATTACTTTCAGAGGAGATAACTGTGATTAGTGTCACAATACACGTGTACCTCTTCTGTTGTTAAATGATTCAGTCATTTAATTGGGTGACCATGTGATTATAAGAAACAGAACTATTTATTTTAGCCCTGCAATGAACAGATAGAAAACGTATTTAACCCGGGAGCAATCGCTGCGTGTCACTATGACCCGCGTCGGTATTGTATTTTCTGTCCTGACTGTACTGTTGGCGACACATGTATGCCACGCTCTGTACCTTACTTCCTACAACTAATCTACAGATACCCACCTGTTCATTTAGTTTACGTGAAGCGTTCGTTGTTGATAGACATCTGCGGGTCATCGTGACCCACCGCGACCGTTTGTGTATACATATTGAACCTAACAAGAGTGTGTTATATGCGTTGTCTTTGGCTGTGTTTTGTATATTTTATCGTTATAATAATTATATTTGTCGTATTACTTATCAGTTTCTTTATTTTTTTAGTTATATCGTGTAAATAATAAATATCATAGGTTACGTTTAAAACATATTAGTAAAATGGATGAGCGAGCAATTCTTCATTTTTTGGAAAACGACGATAGTTCAGAGGATGGTTTTGAAGAAGATATGAGTAATATTGGTAGTGACGTAGATCCTGAAGAAGAAGTAGCTGACGATCGTGAAAGAAATACGGATACGGAACAGAGTTTAGAAGAAGAAGAAGAGGAAGAAATAAGCGATGACTCTGTTGACAATAGCACTTCGGAAGATGAAATTCCTTTAGCCTATCGTGGATATTATATTGGAAAGGATCAGACCAAATGGAAAAAAGCTGAGCCTACACAATCAGTGCATACCAGGCAACGAAATATAGTTTTGCAGCGGCCTGGTTGTAAGGGCGTGGCAAGACAAGCCTATATTCCTCTAGAATTTTAATTTTTAAAAAATGTTTAACTAACCACAATAAAATGTTATGTTTTCAGTATCTCTTAAATGTTAATAACTTGTTTTCAATTTCACGCAGTATTTTTTTTAATTATTTTAGAAAATTAATGAATTCACCATAATGTTTTGCAAGGTAAAATTGTAAAGGCTTTTCTTTGTATCATTTAAATATCCTTAATAAATAAATTTTTGTTTGAGAATGTATTGTTTACTTATCTACTACCCCAAATTATGTCAATAAAATGCTTAGATAACAAAACACAAAAAGAAAACAGTTAGAAACGAAAATTCCAAATGCGGGTCATGATGACCCGCAGCGACCCAAATAGGTGACACAAAGCTTGCGATTGCTCCCGGGTTAAAATTATTGTATCTAGTTAGAGTGGTTTCTGATGTTTTAAATAGCCCTCGTAATCACCTTAATATACCCTACGTAATAAATGACCGAGTGAAGTGTTAGATGGGTGACCCCATGGCGTTCTCTAGTTACAGGCGGGATGGTAGTGGTGGGGGGAGAAGTCTGACTGGTGACGTCAGAGGTCCATTACATAGGCTATACGTACATAATATATTATTATGAATCCTCGCTTACTATCTCTGATTTTGTGTGTGTTTGTTATGAATAAGATTACTATAAATTTATTTTTATATAAAATCTAAGTACGTAATTACAGTTTATAGAATAAAATGTTTCTTCTCTTATTACCTTACCTATTTTAAATTTGTTAATTCATTTTAAAGTTGTTAATTTTCTTGCATATGATTTATTTCTTTTTAAGCCTCCACCTTTCCACGATGGCGGCATAACCCCGACTTGACAACATGGCAAACATAGGTGTAACCCACATGGAATAAACATGGAAACGGAACAAACAGATGTAATGACGTTAACATGTGGCTAAATAAATACACTATACGTCATTATATAATGCTTTTACACAACTATTATCAACACAATTTTTACATACCTCAATAGTTTGAAAGCAAAAAATTAGATGAAATTTTCAATAAAAACTAAAATTGTTCTACACACTAACTTAGTTCTCATTCAACTGTGAACGCAACAGATAGTGCTTATGGTGTTGTTTGCTAAGTTCCAGCACCTATTCCGGGAATATCCGACTCAAGGCTTGAGTTATAGGCTACATGGGGTGGCAGAATAACCCAGGATGGTGCGATTCCCCCGGTTCCCCTACTGAAATATGCGAATAAGACAGTGTGTAGACAGCGCCACGTCAGTAATTAAGACTGCTGACGTCTTTACCCCCACTCCAGTACTCCCGCCTGTAACTAGAGAATGCCATGGTGACCCCCACTTCTCTTCAGGCCATAGCGGGGGTTGCCATGACATGAAGATATCAGCAGCTAATATCCTTGCTTAGCTCTCCCCTGCGGCGGTTGACCAACAACCTACTGTACAGTATTCAGATGACATGAAGTCCCCTTGCCGTGGGAGTGAAAGAATGAATGCATAACACTCTCACTCGCACAACCCATACGCGCCATTCCAACAACATTGTCGTATAATTTTACTCATTGTTGTGAGCAAGCGTTTATGCACGCAGTAAACTACCAAGCAATATAACGACTGTAGCATGTTTTCAGATTTGGATTACAACGGTAAAGACCTTTGAGCGCATGCGTAGTTATGCCGCATATCTCCCTCTCACTTGCTCAACTATGGGACATTAGTTCGTCTGATACCTATAACTACAGTATTCAGATGAAGTGAAGTCTCCTAGCCGTGGGAGTGAGAGAATGAATCCATAACGCTCTCACTCGCACAAGCCATATGCGCCGTTCCAATAACATTGTCGTATAATTTTACTCGTTGTTGTGAGCAAGCATTTATACATGCAGTAAACTACCAAGCAAGATAACACGACTGTAGTATGTTTTCAGATTTTGATTATAACGGTAAAGACCTTTGAGCGCATGCGTAGTTATGCCACATATCTCTCTCTCACTCGCTCGGCTATGGGACATCAATTCATCTGACACCTATACCTGCATGTTCCATGTATATGTACGTTAGTTGTTTTGTTTGTGTGTCAAACGTTACGTAAAATCCAGACATACAGACTGAGTACATGTTTTTACAACTTTTCAACTATTTTGGTAAACGAAAATGTTGTGCAGCAGCAAAAGTGGTTTAGAAGAGATGGGAAATTTAAAAATAGGCAACGAAAATTTACAGGAAGTTGGTGAATTCTGCTATCTAGGGAGTTAAATAACAAAGGATGGTAGAAGCACAAGTGATATCAAAAGTAGAATTGCTCAAGCTAGTAAAAAACCTTTGAAATGACAAACAGCTTACTGACTACAAATATTGATTTACAGATTAGGAAAAAAATTTTAAAACATGTTTTGAGTGTAGCATTGTACGGGAGTGAAACGTGGGTGATAGGGGCTGTAGAAAAGAAGAGGATAGAAGCTTTTGAAATGTGGTGTTATAAGAAAATGTTAAATAAAGATTTGGTGGGTGGAGAAAATAAGTAATTTAGAGGTTTTTAGGTGAGTGGATGAAAAAAGGAGTATATGGAAGCATGTTACCAGAAGAAGGGATAGGCTAGTGGGCCATATCTTAAGACATCTATCAATTATGGAGGGTAATATTGAGGGAGTAAATTTTAGGGGGAGGCAAAGATTGGAATATATGTAAAGAAAAATATAATTTTCTTATAGTGAATTGTGCGGCCGCGTTAGCGTAAACAACGTACACAACAATGTAAACAAATAAACACCTGAGAAATATTTTGATGATAGTTACGATTGAATAAAAATTATAAAAAAACATAAAAAGTCATTAGCGATTGTGGCTAAAGAAACAACTACAATTAATGCAATTAAATGTAGTTTCTCATGTAATAGGAGAAACTCAATTACAGTGTTTTTAATAGATTTAATACTTCTAATTTAATTTAGTAAATATCTACTTCTAATATTATCATTTAATATCATTATAATAAAATTCTTTTCAATTGTGTTTTTGATTGCCATTGTCATTTCAATTAATTTGTCTATCATTATATATAAAGGAAATTACTAAAGATGTAGGGTGTTACAGGTATGTAGATATGAAACGACTTGCACTTAGATAGAACAGCTTGGAGAACTGGATCAAACCAGTCGAGAGACTGATGGCAAAAAAAATCGATTTTTTAATGCATGATCCACCACTGATCTACTGTCTTATAGTAATCATAATAATAATAATAATAATAATAATAATACGTGTATGTTTTGCAGAACATGGTGGTGGCCATGGACATTCGCACGGAGGTATCGCGAGAAGTCACACGAGATTGACGCAACTAGTCTCCGTCGGTGCTTCGGCGACCGACGATAATGAAAACGATGAAACATTCCGCCCACCGCCTTCGATTGTCAACTCGAGCGATAAACATGGCCACGCCCACAACGGGAAACATATATCGTCTGAACCGTCGCAGATGAACATGCGAGGCGTGTTTCTACACGTACTGGCTGATGCGCTCGGATCAGTTATCGTCATCGTTTCCGCTTCGGTAAGTATTTCACGTTAACAAATATAAATTAAAATTTACCAATTATTATTATAACCTCTTATGAGTAGGGATGTGAAATACCCAGGTACTTATAAATCGGGGTAAATACCCGGCAATTTTTGATATTACATTAAAAATCATGTGTCGCAGAAAGTTGAACCCTAAAAAAGGTACAAATATGCAAACTAGGCCTATTCTATATTAACTTTCTAGAAAGAAATATAATAAGATTAGACAGTTAATAACAATTTAATTAAATTATGACTAATTGGATAAGAAGATACAATTCAATATTTATAACCTGAAAACTCAGAGTTACAACTGAACTAGGCCTTTTTGCAAACAATGAGATAACAATTAGTGGAAATTAATTTAGAGCATTGGCAAAGTTCTACAAAAGGCGCAATATACCGTTTTCAACACAATGTTTATGTTTTACAATGAAAAATATCAGTTGAGTAGTAGAAGTACAACTTGGGTCAAATCAAAATCAATTTCTTTCTATTAAATATTTTGTTACTTATTGAGTTCTGAAGTACACATCTTTCAATTATATACATATAGCCTACTCTTACTACAAAAATAGCAAGCACTTTTCCCTCCTATGTCTTTGTTGCTCATTTTCAGTACCGGTCGGTACCCTAATGAAACTCGACCTTCTCAATACCTTGGTACGCCTATGTATTAAAAATTTTAAAAACTAAACAACAACAATATGTTATCCAATATATTACTTTAGTTTAAGAAAAACACTCTTTAATAACAGAAAGAACAGAAAGGTTACGGTGTTACAGTGGCAAAACATATAAATACCCGCACGTCAATTTTCCTTTAGTTTAGTTTTGAAGGATGAATATTGTTCCTGATTTCAATTTAAGGCATCAAATAGCTGTGTTTCAGTCCCTGTTCGTCCAACACTTCATCAACAATTAAAAAAGTGTAATAAAAAGCTCAATAACTGAGAATACCCTCATTTTGGGTATTTAAACGACCACTGGGTAAATACCCTATTTATATTTACCTTCCCACTGGGTATTTACCCGGCCCACATCTCTACTCATGAGATGTAAGAGGCCACATTTTTGATATGCATCTTGTATGACTATCTTGTACAAACGCACATGTGCATCAGTGGCGGCGGTTCATGCCTCCTTCAGAAAGAGCGAGAAAAGTTGCAAAGAACTAGTGTATACTAATAAGTGAATACAAGAGAGACTACACTCTCTATACTCTCATATACAAGACAGTATAATACGAGACTCCTAACAGCACACATACAAGGTGGGGCTATTAAATAACAAGACTGACGTTGTAAAAAAATTTATTTTTATTTTATACATAATCACTTATTGTCACCTTCAATATACAAACCTTCTCTATCCCTACAACGCTCCACGCGAATTTTCCATCGTTGGAAACAGTGCTGGAAGTCATCTTCTGTCAGCTCCTTCAAGACACGTGCCGCTTTCTCTTTTACAGCTTCTACTAACTCAAATCTTTTCCCTTTTAATGCAGATTTCACCTTAGGGAACAGGTAGAAGATAATAACATGTGATGAAACAACTTTAATCGTTTTTAACGATTGGTCTGCGTGTGTGTGTGTGTGCGCGCGCGCGCGCGCGCATGTGTGTGAACAGAATATCTCAAGAACGGAACATCGTACGAACTTGAAACTTAAAACTTAAAGTTACATACCACTACTGGACCAGACACAAACATTTTCATCAAAATCGGTCAACCGGAAGTAGTAGTTTATGCGTGTAATTTTTCACTTTTTTGTGATTTTCTCAAAAACTGGTCATATGATTTTTTTAAAAATCGCCTTATTTACTAAATTTTTTATGCTCTACAAGATAAGGTAGGTGCCATGTCTGCTGAAATTCTTAATAAGGATGTTTTTACGTAAAAAAGTTGTTTTATTAAGATTGTGGCTTTAATATGCATTTTAGCGCAAAAATTTATGTAATAAAAGTTGTAGAGAATTTAAAATCCTACAACTTTTATTTCAAACATTGATACACTTAGCTTAGCGGTAATTAGCAATTTTCTGTGTTTTTTCTAAAGAAAACGTGTGAAAAATCGATTGTTTTAAGATTTCTACCTTAGTATGCATTTTATGACAAAATTGTATATAAACAAATTTGTTGGAAATTAAAAGATCTACAACGTTTGTTTAGAGCATTTTTCTCTAGAGCCTAGTTTAGCGTGAAAGAGTGATTTTCCGTATTTTTAAGCCAAACTGAGATCGATTTTCATTTTGCATCTTTCATATATGATTAAAATTAGGTTATGTTTATTTAGGTTAGTTTTTCGTTTATTACTAATGTTTTTGCCCATAACAAACAGGTGGAGTGTCAAATTATTTACACTCAATCTGTTAGTTGCAGGGCTAAAATAAATAGTTCTGTTTCTTATCACATGGTCACCCAATTAAATGAGTGAATCATTTAAAAACAGAAGAGGTAGAGGTGTATTGTGACACTAATCAGAGTTATCTCCTCTGAAAGTAATGGATTTCATTATACAGCCAGACCCTGTGGTGAATGAAGTGAAAGTGTCATTTGCAGGGTGGAAAATATATGCTTTTCAGAGGGCCTGGCATGCTGATAAGTGTACTTTTCCACTCAGTGAGTTGTGGCAATGGTAAACCACGTGACTCCTCGTTTGACTTAGTAAAACCTCTAGAGTGGTTCAAACCAGCCTTTTGGCTGATGACCTAAACAACAACTTTTAATGTTTTATTACTAATGTTAGGTTTATTATTAATTTTTATTTGCATTGGCAAGAGAAAGTTGTGCGAGTGTTTCACACCAGATTTTATTTTAATTAGAGTGAATATGTGTTGTTGTGCAGGTGGTATGGTACTTCCCGGATTGGGAGTACAAAGAGTACATGGACCCAGCGTTGAGTATCCTAATGGTGATTCTGATTTTGCGCTCCGTCTGGCCACTCCTTCAAGAATCGGCTCTCATCCTGTTACAGACTGTACCCACTCACATACAAGTGGATGCGATTCAAAGGAGATTGCTCGATAAAGTGGACGGTGTACTCGCTGTACATGAATTCCATGTGTGGCAGTTGGCCGGCGATAGAATTATCGCTTCTGCTCATATCAGGTAATTTTTTCCATCTAATAATAACACGCTTCATCACCTCCAATACTCCAATCGCCCATTAATTATTTATTTATTTATTTTTTTTTAAACAAATAATTTAGAAAAAGCAATAGGGACTAACTGTTTGGGTTTCGCCGATGATTTGGCCCTATTGGCAAACAATATGGAAGAAGTTAAAAGCCAAATAATAAGTTTAGAAAAAGTTTCAAGAAAGATCGGGCTAAAAATCTCGTATGAAAAAACGGAGATAATGGCACTGGATCCACTATGTATAAATAAAATTCAAATTAATAACCAAAATATAAAAGTAGTGCAAAAATTTAAATATCTGGGCGAAATAATAGATAATAAATTAAAAGAAAAACTCACTTGGAATAACAGAGCACTTAAAATGAGGAATGCTCATGTTTTAACTAAATCTACATATAATAAAAAATGTCTCTACAAACACAAAGATGAGGCATTATAGAACTGTGATTCTGCCAGAGGCACTATATGGTAGCGAAACCTTAATACGAATTAAAAACGAAGAGAAAAGTGATCAGACAATTAAAAGGGAACGTAGAATTGTTACAACTTGCATTAATAAGAACTACAAAAAGGATGGTGTGTGGAGAAACCCCACTAATGAAACAGTGTATGAAGTCGTGGAACCGATTATCAGTCTAATGAAAAAGCGCAGAATTTCTTATTTCTTTCACATATTACGAATTCCAGGGAATAGGTTATTAAAACAACTTATAACCAGAGGAATCAGTGTGAAATCTGGTGGAAGATACATCTCAGCAATTAAAGAGGATCTTGACGAAGTTGGACTGAGGATTGAAGATGCGACAAATAAACCAAAGATAAGGGCGTTTCTAAATGCAAAATGTTTTAAAGTGGACATGGTGGCTAGAGTTGTGCAGGTAACTGACAAACAACGAAAAGCAAGATCTGGAAACATGAGGACAAGCAAAAAAAAAAAAAAATAACGCTTCATCACCTCCAATACTCCAATCGCCCATTAATTATTTATTTATATTTATGTGTTTTATTTAGTTAAACATAATATAACTATTGCTATACTAAGCTATTTACATTATTACTTTCAATTGCCTATATGAATATATAGGAAGGAAAGTATTGTTTTCATGTCGATTTTTCAAAATTGACTTTTCACCGGATCTACACGTTTTCAGACCCCCTGAATCCAAAAAAACATGTTTTTAGCGATTGGTCTGTGTGTGTGTGTGTGTATACAAAATATCTCAAGAACGGAACATCGTACGAACTTGAAACTTGAAACTTAAGTTACATACCACTACCGGATCAGACATGAACATTTTCATCAAAATCAAAATCGGTAATGCTAGGGTAGGAAGAGAAACAAATAACATGGTTGTTGGACAGTATGGTGAAGATAATGTAAACGAAAGTGGGGAGAGGTTAATCGATATGTGTAATGGACTCTCTTTGAAAATTTTGAATGGTTTTTTCCCTCACAAGGAAATACATAAATTTACATGGATTCAGCCGACGAAAAACCTGAGGTCAATAATAGATTATGCTATTCAACAGCAATCGGCCACATATAGGGTAATGGATGTAAGAGTTTACAGGGGATCACATTGCGGTTCGGATCACTTCCTGTTGGGGGCGAGAGTATTTTTCAGCTACATGAAAAAAGACAGTCCAACACGGGATAGTAGAGAGATCAGGAAGTTGCCTGTAGTCAGATTCAATTTGGATAGTTTGAAGGATGTGTCGGTAGATTTCTTATATAAGCTCAGGCTAGCAAAAGGAATGAAGGAAATGAAGGATGGGTGTGCGGAGTATTTATATGGCCAGATTAAACACCATGTACTCCAAGCAGCTAATGAAGCTTTAGGGATTTTGGAAAGAGGAAGCACGCCTCAGCCAGAATGGTGGAGTAAAGAAGTGGGAAAAAAGATTAAATACAAGAAGGAGTGTTATTTGAAGTGGATTCAAACAAGAGATGTAGAGGATAAAAAGGAATATTACAGAATAAACAGAGAGCTGAAGAGGGAAGTAGTGAAGGCTAAGGAAGAGGCTTGGGAAAGGAAATGTGAGGAGATGGACAGGTATTTAGGTGGTAGGAGGGTGGCAGAGGCTTGGAGGTTTATGAAGGGATTGAGGAGAGACAGGTCAGAGAAAAGTAAAAGATCCACGGCAGTAATAAGCCTAAAGGAGTGGGAGGAGTATTTCAAGGTTCTGTTGCAGGAGGATAGGAGAGAATATAGAGAGGTGAACGCGGAGTTTGAGGTCGGAGGGGTGAGGTTGGATGTGGATAGGATTACTAAGGAGGAATTGAAGAGAGAATTACGGCGAGTGCCAAATGGGAAAGCATCGGGGCCTGGAGATATTGCTATTGAATTGGTGAAGCATGGGACGGAGGAGTTATTCGAATGGATTTGTAATTTGTTTGATAAGTGCTTATTGGAAGGGGATGAATTACCGAGAGAATGGAATATTGGTTATATTACTCCTATTTATAAGAAGGGAAATAGGAAGGAATGTGGAAATTATAGAGGTATAAGTGTTACAAATTCAATGGCAAGATTGTATGGCCGAATTTTAAAAGCAAGAATTGAGCGGGATTTTGTTGATGTGGAGGAGCAGAGTGGTTTTAGAGTTGGTCGATCATGTATAGATAATATCTTTGTTTTGAGACAGGTAATGGAAAAAAGAATGGAGAGGAATATGTCGGTACATATGCTTTTCATAGACCTGGAGAAGGCATATGATAGTATCCCACTGAATAAGCTGTTTGAAGTTTTGAAGAGAGTGAATCTACATAGGACGTATATTAGAGCCATTTATAATATGTATAAAAGTTATGAATGTGTGGTGAAGATAGGAAATGAGGTATCAGGCAGTTTTCTGGTGACCAAGGGTTTGAAGCAGGGTTGTTGCTTGTCTCCCACGTTGTATAAAATATATGTCCAGGAAGCTTTAAGGGTGTGGAGAGGAAAGTGTGGAGGAATGGGCATAAATATGGGGGAAGAAAATTTATACACTCTTTTCTTTGCGGATGATCAGGTGGTGTTGGCAAATGAGGAGGAGGATATGTTGTACATGTTTAGGAAGCTGAAGGAGGAATATCTGAAGTGGGGGATGAAGATTAATATGACTAAAACGGCTTACGTTGTGGTTGGGGAGAGGGGAGAGGATTTGGTTGAGGAGGGAGTTTTGGTGAGGAACTTTGCGCAGTGTAAATACTTGGGAGCACTTATCACAGAGGACGGCAGGTGTGAGGAGGATATAAGGTGTCGTATCGGTCAGGGAAGGGCAGCAATTAGAAAGCTGAACGGTCTGTTGTGGTCTTCAAAAGTTAGCCTGAAGACAAAAAAGATGCTTTACAGTACAGTGGTGGAGCCAATTGCGACATATGGAGCGGAGTGTTGGCAAATGAGTAAGAGGAATGTACAGCGATTGGAAGCTTTAGAAATGGATTTTTTCCGCAGAGCATGTTGTTTGTCTAGATTAGATCGAGTAAGAAACGAGGATATTAGGAGACGGGTAGGAAGATCTAATACAATTATGAAGGGAATTGAGGACAGACAGTTAACATGGTATGGGCACGTTCAGCGAATGGATTCAGATAGATGGCCGAAGAGAGTGTGGGAATACTGTCCAGCGGGAAGACGAAGAAGAGGAAGGCCCAGGGGGAGATGGAGTGAGGGAGTTCGAGGGGCCATGGAGAAAAGGAATTTAAGAGAAAATGACTGGCGGGACAGGAGGCTGTGGAGATCGAAATGCGGGATGCGGAGCAATCTGTAGGAACCCCGCTAAAAGTAAAAGTAAAAGTAAGTCGGTCAACTGGAAGTAGTAGTTTATTCGTGTAATTTTTCACTTTTTTCCGATTTTATCAAAACTGGTCCTACGATTTTTTAAAAAATCGCCTGGTTTATTCAATTTTTTATTCTGTACAAGATACAATACTACTTTACAATACTAATACTGTACTACTTTACAATAATTTTAGGGAATACATGTGGATATTTTTACTTATGAGAATTAATTCAATTAAATGAGCACAGAAACAACAAAAAAAACTACTGCAATGAGGAAAGCAAAAAATAATCAGAGAACAGTTGTTATTTTAAAACTAGGAAAAGTTTCTCAAGTTCTTGTTCGTATATCGATAGGATATGATATTTAAGTTTTTGTTTCATACAATGCATTACAGTAATCCCTTGGTATCCACGGGTTTCGGTTATTTGTGGACTTTGTCCGTGGGCCTAAAACCTTAAAAATACGAGGGCGAATCAAATATAAACGGTAATTTTTAAAATTATATTTATTGAATAATATTATACAAAAACTATGCCTTCAACATTTTTCAATATAGTCTCCTGCATTATCTACACACCTCTGCCACCGATTTGGAAGCTTGAATATTGCCTGTTTATAAAAAGATTGAGGGAGAGTTGTCAACCAATCGCGCACGTGCTCCTCGACATCTTCATTGCTTTCAAATCGTTTTCCTCCAAGTGATTCTTTCAGAGGCGCAAACAAAAAGTAGTCACAAGGGGACAATTCTGGGCTGTAAGGAGGGTGTTCGAGAGTTTCCCAGCCCATTTCTTCCAATTTATCCCTTGACAACAATGCGGTGTGAGGCCTTGCGTTGTCATGGAGAAGGATTACATCTCTAATGGGCACACCTCGTCTTTTGTTTTGGTAACTGGTTTTTGCCGACTGTAGCACCTGGCAGTAGTAAGCCGCATTCACTGTTCGTTGATCGTGAAGAAAATCAATGAGTAGAACTCCCCTTGAGTCAAAAAAAATTGTTGCAAGAACTTTTCCGGCTGAGAGACGAGTTTTGGCTTTCACTGGGCAGCCTTCATCCTTCCTTCGCCACTCCTTACTTGCCATTTTCGATTCGGGAGTGTAATGGTGGACCCACGTCTCATCACATGTGACGATGTGCCTCAAAAAATCTTCACCTTCTTCTTGAAATCGATGCAGAAGTCTCCCGGCGATCTCCGACCTGACCTGTTTTTGATTTCCGGACAGCAACCTCGGAACCCATCGAGCACTAATCTTTCTGAAGCCAAGGTGGTCTGTGATTGCAGACTGAACACTCCCGTAGCTGATACCAATTTCTGACGAGATTTCTTGAACATTTAACCGGCGATCACCTTCAATAAGCTCTCGAACAGCACTAATGTTGTCATCTGTGAGACTTGACCTTGGGTGTCGACGGTGACTTTCGTTTTCAACACGTTCTCGCCCACCCCTAAATTCTCTGGCCCACGTATACACTCGATTCTTAGACAGAGTAGTGTCCCCAAACTGTGCCCGCAAACGAGTAAAAATTTCCAAAGGCTTAACACGTTCATTTGCTAAAAATTTTATGACTATTCGTTGCGCAACAGATGGATGTACCTCTCGCTCGGTCATGGCTGTACTGACGGCAGAACGCAACAATGCTGCGAAGTAAGCTGTTCCCCCCACTCCTATTAAACAAAACAACAACTGCTCACCGCCACATCTGGTCCGAACGTGTTTGGTACAGTCAACAGCAAAATTACCGTTTATATTTGATTCACCCTCGTACTTATGTTTTCTCACCTTGTGTACACCGTACTTGGTTGGGTTTGAATAAATGTTTTGGCGTCCGTATCATGTTGAGTGACACACTAGTATGGTGACGGCCGCCATGAGCCAAGCTAGATTTCTGCGTACTGTATACATACAGTACTCATGCTCACTACAGTGAGCATGTCACCCGGTACCGGGCCCCGCCAGTAACACCCTACCTTCACCGTCATACATAAAATTGAAACCAAAAAAAATTTTTTATTTATTTTTATTTTTAGTATTATACAAATGGCTGAAGATGTATCATGTTCTCTGTAAATTTCAAAAAAGTGAGATAAAAATTTTTTTGGATTCAATTTTTTTATTTACTCTGATGATGGTGGATCCACCGAAACACGTGTAAGTAAGAATAAAAATAAAGGTGACGCAGTTTAAAAAGAAGGTTGGTGAAATTTATTGTATAAATTCATTATATATGAAATAGAAATAATTTCAAACTGCAGGATGCATTATAAAGATTTATTTTTGAAAAATGTAATTGGGTAAATTGAAGGGATCGTGAAAAGACAGTGCTAACCCACATCAACATAAATTTACGCAAAGTCATTTTAAAAGTTTACTGAAATCTACAAATCAAGTTTTTGAACTTTTGTTAAATGTTTGTTATTTTCTGTTAATCTAGGTTCTTAAGATCATAAATATAGCATCCTGTTTACAACAACGTGCTGAATATTTTATTTTTACAGAATATTTAAGAAAAATCATGCTGGAAATTTTGTCGGTTAGCACTTTTTTCCGCCTACCCCTTCAATTCATGAATAATTTATCAATTCATGAATAAATTACCCCAATTTTTAAAATGTTCTGAGAATTTGAATTCCTTTAAAAAATTTATCAATTCATGAATAAATTACCCCCAATTTTTAAAATGTTGTGAGAATTTGAATTCCTTTAAAAAATTTATCAATTCATGTATAAATTACCCCAATTTTTAAAATGTTGTGAGGATTTGAATTCCTTTAAAAAAAAATCTGAAAAATTACTTGATCGGTGAAACTTTTTATAGTGTACAAGAATTTCTTTGTTGATAGTAGTGATACATTGTGTGATTCTTATATGTATTTCAGATGTTATATCTGACGACATGTCTTATACTTCTCCTGGAGTCTCCAGGGCGCAAAAAAAAAAAAAAAAAAAATTGTGAATCTGTTTTGTGATGCGTGTTGATTTTGTTGCAGATGTAGGAATTTGCACGAGTACATGAAAATAGCAGAAAAAGTGAAAGAGTTCTTCCACAATGAGGGTATCCATTCGACTACCATTCAACCTGAATTTGTTGAAATCGTTCCGGTAAGATGTTTTTATTGATTCAACTGTTTTCATTTTCTTTTGTCAGCGTAAATGAGTGGTTGGAATGTGTCATCAGCCAATGTACGAGGGTTATCCAGAAAGTAACCTCCATTTTGAAATAAAAAGTAAACGAGTGAAGATACAAAAACTTTTTTTTCTTTTTTTCATTTTATGACCACAAAGGATCGCTTTAGTCTCTTTGGTTAGTTCTTTTTCTTCGGCAGTTTATTTCCTTTTCATTTCTTTCTTGCCAATACTTTTTCATTCTGTCGGATCTTGCTTTTCTCAATTCGTCTGAACAAACCTGTTCTTTTCGTTTAATTGTTCTTACTGATAAAATTTTGTTTCTGTCATTAATTGTTTCTTTGTAAACCGGTGTGCGATCCCTGACATCAGCAATTGTTAGATTTAATTCTGTTCTGTCTTTTTTGATTTCTTCAAGCCAAGGAATTGTAGCTCCTTCCGTTTTTGCACACATGAATTTTTCTACAATTTTTCTTAATAATCGGTTTTCTGGAGTTCTGAGGATATGTGGAAAGAAATAAATTCTTGTTTTGCGCATTGTATCAGTGATTGGTTCTATTTCTTTATAAATTTGTTCTCTTGGTAAAAGTCTGTGCTGGTTGTCAACTGTGTTTTTTGTTTATGCAGGTTCTAAGAATTCTTCTTTCTATTTTTCTGATTGTTTCTTTTATTTCATTTCCATCAATACTGAAGAGGGTTTCACTGCCGTACATTGCTTGTGATCTTAGAACTGCTTTGTAGTGTTTAAGTTTTGTGTGAATGGAAAGACATTTTTTGTTGTAAGTGTTTTTAGTAATTTGCTGTCCTTTGGAAAGTTTAAAAATTCTCTCATTCCATGCTGCCCTCTCATTAAGATTGTATGTGATTGTTTCTCCAAGATATTTAAAACTCTCTACAATGTCAATAGGATTCCGATTAATATTTATTTTGTTTATACATAACCGGTTGATCATCATAAATTTCGTTTTTTCGTAAGAAATTTTCAATCCAATCCTTCGTGCAATTTTTTCTAAAGATGTTATTTGTTGTCGTGTTTCTTCAACTTTGTTTGCAAGGAAAACCAAGTCATCTGCGAAACGTAGGCAGTTAAGTTTGATGTTACCTCTAGGACGACCAACTTGTATGTTTTCAGGATTAGTTTCTCTCCATTTCCTAATAATAAATTCTAGAGCACAGTTTTAATAAAACTGCAGTTTTTCTCTATTTTTCAACGTAGTCGCCAAACAGATTCAAGCTTTTGTCGTACCTTGGAACAGTCTTTAAAATACCCTCTGCATAAAAATCTGCCACCTGTAAATGTAGCCAACCATTCACGGCGTTTTGAAGCTCTTCGTCATTGGTCGAACTGCTGAGATGCAAGCCACCGCTTCATGTTCGGGAACAGGTGAAAGTCACTAGGAGCCAAGTCCGGGCTGTATAGGGGATGATCGAAAACGTACCATTTAAATTTGGCCAAAAGTTCATTTGTTCTTCGAGCTGTATGAGGGCGAGCGGTACTCTAATATAGAAATGGACAGATATTTTCAGTTGTATTTTAATTTTGGTTTGTTTTGTGTTCAGTATGCAGAAGACAAGGTGCAAGAAGCTCCTTCAGAAGACTGCGTGCTAGATTGCCCGAAAACAGACAAACCGTGTGCATTGTCTACGTGCTGTGGACCTTCCAAACATGTAAGTGTTTGTAACTTTTCTTTTCTTTTGATACAAACAGAATATTGTGAAATTGTTTCTCGCCTTCGGTTGGTATCGATTACGTTGGCTGTGTTGATCATGTGATCTTTCATCTGGACTGCCTGCCGCTGAAGGGAATCTTTAAAGAGTGTTTCATTTTCATTAATGTTGTTGTTTAGGTGATCAGCCTGTAGGCTGGTTTGAACGTGTAGAGGTTTTACTAAGTAAAAACGAGGAGTCAGGTAGTTTACCAATGCCCCTTACTCACTGAGTGGAAAAGTACACTTATCACCATGCCAGGCCTTCTGAAAAGCATCTACAGTTCAGCCGTTGTTAGTTAGCTCCTCCTTCTGTCAACAAACAAAAGCCACCTACTACAGGGTCCACGCTACACTCCACCACTCTATGGATGTCGTATTCCTATTAAGTTAACTATTTTTACTTTCTCATGCCTATACGAATATATAGGAACGAAAGTATTGTTTTCATGTCGATCACAACAAAAATACACTCTTCACCCGAATATACACCTAAACAGACCCCCTCACACCCACACAAACATGTTTTTAGCGATTGGTCTGTGTGTGTGTGTGTGTGTGTACACAGAATATCTCAAGAACAAAACATCGTACGAACTTGAAACTTTATTTGCATACCACTATTGGACCCGACACGAACATTTTCATCAAAATTGGTCAACCGGAAGTAGTAGTTTATTCGTGTAATTTTTCACTTTTTTGTGATTTTCTCAAAAACTGGTTCTATGATTTTTTTAAAAATCGCCTGGTTTACTAAATTTTTTATGCTCTACAAGATAGGGTAGGCGCCATGTTTCCTGAAATTCTTGGTAAGGCTGTTTTCATGTAAAAAGTTGTTTTTTTTTAAGATTACAGCTCTAATGTGCATTTTAGCACAAAAATTTATATAATTATAGTTGTAGAAAATTTGAAATCCTAAAATTTTTATTTTCAAACATTTTTTGTATAATGCTTAGTTTAGCGGTAATTAGCGATTTCCTGTTTTTTCTCACAAAAACGTGTGATGAAAAGAATTTTTTTTAAGTTTTCGCCCTTAGTATGCATTTTACGACAAAAGTGAATACAATCTAATTTATAGGAAATTAAAAGATCTACAACTTTTATTTAGAGAATTTTTCTCTACAGAGCCAGCATGAAAGAGTGAAGAGTTCAGCGTGAAAGAGTGATTTTCCGTATTTTTAAGCCAAACTGAGGTCGATTTTCATTTTTTGTCTTTCACTCATGATTAAAATAAGGTTATGTTTATTGAGGTTAGTTTTTCATTTATTTCTAATGATTTATTACTAATGTTAGGTTATATTGGTCATTATTTGCAATAGCCGGCCATTTACACAGATACTTATTGGCGGCTTTGGAACGCCACGTACCATGAACGCGTACAAGAGTGTGTGTTAAGGGGAGAGACGCATCAGATACTTGGATCGAGACACTTGGCGTGCGGCAGCCAAGCGTGTGACAAGCCCATTAATTTAAGGTCTAAAGCGTGCCGTTATTTTTTCATCCAGTTGTAAAATTGCATCCAAACCGTTCGTTAACTTTTGTTATATTCTTTCTCCTAAATTTTTAGTTTTTATTTATAGTATTTTATAAATTTTTAGTATTCTTTATTTTTTTGTTATTTCGTATTGAAAATAGATACACGATATTGGAGTAAGGAGTTCATGATGGAATTTATAGAATTGTATAGGGTGTCATCCAAGTTTATGGAAAGTTAGAAGTAGTGAGTATACGAACCGCAATTTAAAATTAAAAGCTTATGAAGAAATGATTGAGCTGTGTAAAAAAATCTACGATAAGACTGATAAGAAGTTTGTTGTGGAAAAAATTCAAGCGATACGTGGCTGTTTCCGAAAGGAATTAAAAAAAGTAGAGCAGTCAAAACGGAATGGAGCCTCAGGATTATCTTCCCGTAATTCGTTTAAAAAGTTAACGTGTGTATACTCCCGTTTTTGTAACCAACGTTTTTCCGTTCTACGTTTCCGTTTCTTAGGCTTGTCATCAGCGTAAAGAAATGTAACGGCTGAAGCCAAAGCTTTTTTCTTTTCAAGGCTTATTAAACTCATATTTCACAATTTTAATAATGTTAAACAAATAACTTAAATCTAAGCACGTGTATAATAAAAAAAAAAAAACAATTTAAATAACCAAGTCTACTATAAAGTATAACCAATAATAATAAAATATTAAAACAACGTCAACTGAAACAGATTTATCACACTCCAAACATTTAGTATTTCTAACCGGATGAAATACTTATTCGCATACTGGAAACGTACAAAGTTCGATTTATCTCTCCCATAAACGAACGCGCAAGTATTTGCCGTTCCTGGAGCGCGAGTCTAGCACGTGTAAATTCAACTTATGTTAGTGGGCAACACAGCAACACACAGTTAGTACGCGGCGTTCCAAACATGCCAGCAAGTACGTGGCGTTCCAAACCCGCCAGTAAGTATCTGTGTGAATGGCCGACTGATGGCAAGAGAAAGTTGTGTGTGTGTTTCACACCAGATTTTTAAAATTTATTTTTTGTTATTGAGGAGGAATATTTGGCATTATCCAGTCAGATCATTGATGCGGGTAATCGCTTAGTGGAATATGGGAATGGGAATGGTGGGAACGTGTTAATACAAGGTTTGTATTGAGCTATGATGGAATTCGGGTGCTGCACTTGTATGCCATTTTTTGTTGTGCTCTTTTCCCCCGTGACATCCGAATGATACTTAACTCCCTGATTGTTTTCAATTAACTTATGTCTGTCTTTAATCCTATCTGTGGCAATGGTAACACCTAGAATTGGCAAGTACCTTTTACACATGTTGCAGCTGGTATTTCAAAAATACGAGGGCGAATCAAATATAAACGGTAATTTTTAAAATTATATTTATTGAATAATATTATACAAAAACTATGCCTTCAACATTTTTCAATATAGTCTCCTGCATTATCTACACACTTCTGCCACCGATTTGGAAGCTTGAATATTGCTTGTTCATAAAAAGAATGAGGGAGAGTTGTCAACCAATCGCGCACGTGCTTCTCGACATCTTCATTGCTTTCAAATCGTTTTCCTCCAAGTGATTCTTTCAGAGGCGCAAACAAAAAGTAGTCACAAGGGGACAAGTCTGGGCTGTAAGGTGGGTGTTTGAGAGTTTCCCAGCCCATTTCTTCCAATTTATCCCTTGTCAACAATGCGGTGTGAGGCCTTGCGTTTTCATGGAGAAGGATGACATCTCTAATGGGCACACCTCGTCTTCTGTTTCGGTAACTGGTTTTTGCCGACTGTAGCACCTGGCAGTAGTAAGCCGCATTCACTGTTCGTAGATCGTGAAGAAAAGCAATGAGTAGAACTCCCCTTGAGTCAAAAAAAATTGTTGCAAGAACTTTTCCGGCTGAGAGACGAGTTTTGGCTTTCACTGGGCAGCCTTCATCCTTCCTTCGCCACTCCTTACTTGCCATTTTCGATTCGGGAGTGTAATGGTGGACCCACGTCTCATCACATGTGACGATGTGCCTCAAAAAATCTTCACCTTCTTCTTGAAATCGATGCAGAAGTCTCCCGGCGATCTCCGACCTGACCTGTTTTTGATTTCCGGACAGCAACCTCGGAACCCATCGAGCACTAATCTTTCTGAAGCCAAGGTGGTCTGTGATTGCAGACTGAACACTCCCATAGCTGATACCAATTTCTGACGAGATTTCTTGAACAGTTAACCGGCGATCACCTTCAATAAGCTCTCGAACGGCACTAATGTTGTCATCTGTGAGACTTAACCTTGGGCGTCGACAGTGACTTTCGTTTTCAACACGTTCTCGCCCACCCCTAAATTCTCTGGCCCATGTATACACTCGATTCTTAGACAGAGTAGTGTCCCCAAACTGTGCCCGCAAACGAGTAAAAATTTCCGAAGGCTTAACACGTTCATTTGCTAAAAATTTTAAGACGATTCGTTGCGCAACAGATGGATGTACCTCTCGCTCGGTCATGGCTGTACTGACAGCAGAACGCAACATTGCTGCGAAGTAAGCTGTTCCCCCCACTCCTATTAAACAAAACAACAACTGCTCACCGCCACATCTGGTCCGAACGTGTTTGGTACAGTCAACAGCAAAATTACCGTTTATATTTGATTCGCCCTCGTATGTCGAAAAATCAATTCTCATTAAACGTACATCAAATTAAACAGAAAATTCCAAATTTTAATACAGTCTATGTAAAAGTAACTTACTTTGATATATTTTAGTAGCTATTTTCAAATTTTTACATTTTCACAAAAAACGAAAACCATTTTACAAAGTTTTCACTTAATTTTTAAACCTATCCAAGACACTGACACTAATTTCATTATATACAAATTGTTCACTATTTTATGTAGAAGAGAGTAGAAGAAAAAAAGTTAACTCTTGTTGCACCAGAAAAGAATTAACAATATTTTTTCGCATTTAGTGCCATGCACAAAAATTAGACTCCTCATCAACACATTGTAATAAATTGTTCATTTCGTCATCATTCATACTGATATTTTCATTACACATTTTTAACACGCAAAATAAACAATAAACACACTAAAACTAATTACAACTCGCGCTAAAACACAATTAAATGTGCAGAAAACTTAACACAATAAAACGTAAACAAACAAAAACCACGTGTAGAAACAAGATGGCAGGCAACCCATGTGGTAATTTATTTACAGTTTTCAGAAAGCCATTAAGGGAATTATTTTTGACAAAACTATCGTATTACGGTTCTAAAAGGGAAATAAAAATGTACACTATCAATTAGGAATACCCGCTAGCGGCAAGTATGAAAAATACGAATTTAAACAACAATTGAATGAAGACGTGCTACTTTACCACTTTGGCCACCATCAATAGAGTCGCAGTTGTGATGTTTGCCACTAGTAGGGTTAATTTACCCATTGATATCATTTAGGTCCAATTCTGTTTCTATTGTACTTTAATAGGCTACCAGAAGTCATGCCTAATGGCAGAGCTTTGTTGTTTGCTGATGATACTTCAGTAATCAGTAACAGTTTACTGGTGGATGCTCTTGAAGTAAATACACATGTTAACATAGAGTCCGTAGTACATTTCTTGAATCTAATGTTATTAACAGTTAATGAGAAAATGTGTCAGTACTTGCAGTTTAAAAATAAACATAACGTTAAAAAAAGTAGAGAAGTGGATGTATTTATTCATAATAATAGTTTAGAGCATGTAGAACCAGTGAAGTTCCTACCAGTATCTGTAGATAGATTTTTGTCTTGGGACTTCTATACCAATCAAGTTTGTTGTAAAATATCATCTGGGGTATTTGCACTAAAACAAATCGCCAGATTAAATGATAAAAAGATCCACCATCAGAGTAAATGAAAAAATTGAAACTAAAAAAACTTTTATCTCACTTATTTAAAATGTACAAAAGATGATACATCTTCAGTCATTTGTATAAAACTTTTATAGTTTTACTTTTATACTTTTAGTGTTTTATACAAATGACTGAAGATCTATCTTCTGTAAATTTTAAATAAGCGAGATAAAAATTTTTTTTTAGTTTCAGTTTTGTTTATTTCCTCTGATGATGGTGGATTGACTGAAACACATGTAAGTAAGAATGAATAAAAATAAAGGTGACGCAGTTTAAAAAGAAGGTTGGTGAAATTATTATATTAATTAATTATATGAAATACGAGGGTCATTCGTAAAGTAAGGTCCGTTTTTGTATAAAAAATTAACCACAACAGATTAGATCAAAAACCTTGTTTTTAATTCCTGACGTCTTAATCTATTTTTCTACATAGTTTCCATTTTTTTTAAAACATTTATCATAATGTTCTACAAGCTTTTGAATACCAGTGTCGTAGAACTCTGCCGCCTGCGAATATAACCAGTCATGAACAGCTTCTTTCACCTTCTCATCAGAGTTGAAGCGCTTACCGGCGATAAACTCCTTCAGGTAGCGAAACAAGTGAAAGTCACTTGGCGCAAAGTCCAGGCTGTATGGCGGGTGGTCGATCTGTTCCCAACCAAATGGCTTTGACCAAATCTTCCGTGATCACCGTTGGTCGGCCAGATCGCGGTTCATCATGGACATTGTCCCTTCCCTCCTTGAAAGCTCTCACCCACTTGCGCACTTTACTGTCACTCATTGCATTAGGGCCATACACTTCACTTATTTGTCAATGAATATCTACTGCACAAACGTTCCTTGCTGTCAAAAAACGAATCACTGACCGTATTTCGCAGTCGGTGGGGTGATCAATTGTCTTAAACATCTTAAAGATGCACAGTAAACAGCACACAACAAAGATACTACTGCAAATGGCGTCGTTTCGTACGCAAGGCATGCTGGGAGTCGTCGCGCATGCGCATTGCGCTGTTCGCTCGCCGTGTGGCTTGTTACCGCAATTCGGACCTTACTTTACGAATGACCCTCGTAGAAACCTTTCAGTAAATAAAACTATATAATATGAAGTAGACTTGACTCCAATTGTGAGCCAGTTGTTTCGTCTTGGTCACATTTCTAATGAAATCCAATAAATGGATATTTTTTCCCTAGTCGCCGAGTGGCTTGGTAAATGAGTTGAGCATTTCTCAGTTGTGGAGTGGACGTGTATCCAGTCCAAAGTATCAGTCTAGTACGACTTAACGCATCACTGACTCCGTTGTATGCCTATTATTTAATCTTCTTCTTCTCCTCCTTCTCCTCCTCCTCCTCCTCGTCCTCGTCCTTCTCCTCCTCCTCCTCTTCCTCCTCCTCCTTCTTCTGCCTTTCAAGGATTAGGCATCTCTGTCTGTTTCGAACCTCTCAAATCTGCCCATCTCTTTCTTGGCCGTCGTCGTTCTCTCCTGCCCTCCGGCTTATAGCCAATTGTCTGCTTACAGTCCAGCGTTTCTTAGTTTGCTCCTAATATAAACAAATAAGACGTCACTGAGCATGCGCATTATATAAAAATGAGTACACGCTGATTAAAAAGTAACCGCAAAATACTTTCAAAAGTATTTTTTAAATACAAAATACTTTTAAAAGTATTTTTATAAATGAAATTGTTAGGCCTGCATCATATCATGGCTGATGTTTTAAGTACTTTAAGTAGTTATAATTTAAAACATAGTTAACTTAATAGGAATACGACATCTGTAAAGTGATGGAGTGTAGCGTGCACCCTGTAGTAGGTGGCTTTTGTTTGTTGACAGTAGGAGCAAACTAAGAACGGCTCAACTGTAGGTATCCTATCCTCCTGCATTCTGTTGTGGGATACGTTGTTGTTTATAGAGAAAATGTTTTAGTCATGGGACGGTGGCACAGTAAAATAGGTGAGCTAGCACACCCCACACCCCGCTCCGCACACTTGAGTGAACGGCACAGAGCGTGCCTGCCACCGTACAATTGAACTATGAGACGGGGTGAACTGTGGCTGTGAGCTAGTAGATTCCAATACGTACAGCACCTGAGCTGAGCTATGTGAACAAACAGACAGTGAGTCGAGCCGAGCGTGACTTTCGCTCACTCCTTCGCACACAGCACGTTGTGTTTGCACATACGTCAATCTGAACGTTCATGCATCCCTTTCCACAAACAAATTATCGTCATTTGTCTATCTTTTACAGAGGCTGAGTTTGATACGATATGTATACTTTTCATGTAGCGTTTAGGTAGCCCTTGCTACGATGCGACTAGAGAAAAGTGGAGGGGATGTACGAGTCAGCTCTGTGCGGAGAGTGTGCTGCGTGGGGAGAAACACTCGGTGTGGTGGTCGTTGAAAATAAAAGAGGTGGTAGTAGCTCACCGCTCAGTTAAAAGAGCAGCTAGTTCTTTTGTCCGACTCTTTTCATGAGCATCACATCAGTAAGATGTTGAGTTCTTTCCTGTAACGATCTTCTCTACTACACCGATATGTATGTCAAAGAAATTTCATTTCAGATGCTTGCAATCTATTCTCCTCTCGCTTTGATAGCGAGAGAGGAGAGTAGACTATTATTTAACTATTATTATTATTATTATTATTTAATGGGACTGTAAAATATTTTTATTTTCATGCTGTAATTTACAAAATTGAATGTGTGGACTGTTTTTCAGGGCCGTGATACTCCATCGCCAGGTGACACACCGTATCTGTGCAGGCAACGTAACATGTCTTCAGCGAGTTTCGAACGAACTGGCCAGGGTTCCGGCGGTCTGAGTGAAATGGAAAGAGGCGCATTGTTGGGCTCGTGTTCGTGCCCGTCAAACCCGACGCAACATCACATGACTCCTTCGTGTGTTTGACACTGGCCTCCGCGCTCACCTCTCAGGCTCCCAGCCAGTGAGTGATGAGCTGTAAGTATTATCTCTTCTATTTAATCGTATTCTTTTGTACAGTATTCAGATGAAGTGAAGTCCCCTAGCCGTGGAAGTGAGAGAATGCATAACGCTCTCATTCGCACAACCCATACGCGCCTACCCAATAACATTGTCGTATAATTTTACTCATTCTCTTCTCTTTAATCGTATTCTTTTGTACAGTATTCAGATGAACTGCAGTCCCCTAGTCGTGGGAGTGAGAGAATGCATAACACTCTCGCTTGCACAAGCCGTGTATGGCTTGTGCAAGTGCCAGATTAAATGAAATGATTAAGATGTAGCCTAACTAACGGGTGTTTCAAAAAGTATGCACTTTGAAGTTTGAGAACGCTGATTTATTACATTTAGTAATTACAAATTATACAAACTATACAGTATGAAATTATTACCTTTGTAACATTCAGATTACCTTTAAAACTTCACAATAAACGTTCAAAATGACTTCCTCCGCTTGTAATGCAAGTTCGGACACGTTTCATAACATTTACAGCCACTTTTCGTAGTGTTTGCTCGTTAATGTTTGTAATCTCGCTTTCAATATTAGCCTTCAATTCTTCAATTGTATGAGGATTGTTTTTAAAAACCTTACTCTTTAAATTCCCCCAAAGAAAAAAAATCCGAAGGAGTAAGATCTGGGGATCTTGGTGGCCACAATCCTTTTGATATCGCACAATGGCCAAAAAATTCTCGTAACATATTCAGCGTTTCAGTAGAAGTGTGGCGTTATCCTACTGAAACCAACAATCTTGATCATGTAATTCTAACAACGCTATAAATTGTTCAATTAAGTTGCGGTACCCCCACACCATCTACAGATGTGTCAAAAAATAAAGGCCCAACAATACGACGCCGGGAGATCGCACACTAAGCACCAATTTTACGTGCGTGTAGTGGACGTTCATGAAATGTGTGAGGATTATGAGCGCTCCATATTCGGCAGTTTTGGCTGTTGATGTAACCATCCAAGTAGAACCATGCTTCGTCACTGAAATAAACACGATCCAATATTTCAACACATTATCATTAACAAGAGAACGTATCCAACGACATTGCTGTATATGTTTCTTCTTTCAGTTAATGAACGACACCGATGCGGTAAGGATGCAGATTTAATTTTTTTGTAGCCCTTAAAGCAGAAGATAGTGATAATCCAGCCTGTGAAGATAACCTTCTAAGTGATTTGCTGGGTGAGGTAGTCAAACGTTGTTTCACATCGTCCAACTTGTTCTGTTAACACTGATGGTCGACCTGTGCTTTTCCGATCCTGTACACTGCCAGTCTCACGAAATTTATTAATCAGACGCGATATTGTGGTGTTATTAGGTACTTCAGAATTGGGAAGTTTTAACTGGAACTCGTCTTTCACTCGTTCGTAAGATTTATATGCGCAATAACTTTCAATAATGAAAACACGTTCATTCTTTGAAAAAACCATGTTTGAACTTATACAGACACAAATGAATACCGGGATAGCGCTAGTACATGTCAGTAATACACAATGGGTCAACAATGAGTACGGTAGTGCCAACTGTTATTTGGGGGAAAAAAATATTCCCTATGCAGAAAATATTAACCTTTAAACTTCAAAGTGCGTCCTTTTTGAAACACCTGTTAGAATAGAAAAGTTTTTATTAATCTCACTTGATATTTTGTAGCCTATCTAGTCTAAAAGTTGTGGCCTTAACAGGTGTGAAATCCCTCTTCAACTGGCTTTGTAATTGACCATCAGTCCATAGCCTATTATAGCCTACGCTATACACAATATTATTACTACTGTAATACTACAGTATTCAGATGAAGTGAAGTCCCCTAGCCGTGGGAGTGAGAGAATGCATAACGTTCTCACTCACACAACCCATACGCGCCGTTTCAATAACGTTGTCGTATAATTTTACTCATTGTTGTGAGCAAGCGTTTATCCACGCAGTAAATTAACAAGCAAGATAACAACTGTAATATGTTTTCAGATTTGGATTATAACGGTAAAGACCTTTGAGTGCATGCGTAGTTATGCCACATATCTCCCTCTCACTTGCTCGGCTGTGGGACATTAGTTTGTCTGATACCTATACCTAACTGAAGTTTCAAGTTTCAATCTGTACGATCTTCCTTTCTTGACATATTCTGTATACACACACAGAGCTTTGTTTTGAAGCTCTTCGTCATTGGCGAACCACTAAAATGCAAGCCACCGTTGCATGTTCGGGAACAGGTGAAAGTCACTAGGAGGCAAGTCAAAAACAAGCGCCGTGGCCTTCTGACACGTGGTGTTGTGTTTGTGCATGACAACGCTTGCCCTCATACAGCTCGAAGAACAAATGAACTTTTGGCCAAGTTTAAATGGGACGTTTTCGATCATCCCCCATACAGCTTGGACTTGGCTCCTAGTGACTTTCACCTGTTCCCAAACATGAAACGGTGGCTTGCATCTAAGCGGTTCGCCAACGACGAAGAGCTTCAAAATGCCGTGAATGGTTGGCTACATTCACAAGCGGCAGATTTTTATGCAGAGGGTATTTCAAAGACTGTTCCAACGTACGACAAATGTTTGAATCTGTTTGTCAAAAAATAGAGAAAAACTGTAGTTTTAATATGTATATAATAAAGTTTTTGTATCTTCACTCGTTTACTTTTTATTTCAAAACAGAGGTTATTTTATGGATAACCCTTGTACTTTGATGCTATTTTGAATGTTGATAATAATTGAATTTTGTAATAATAGTTGTTGTGTTTGTGTTTCATGGTGCAGTGGCAGCGGCGGTGTTATTGATCTCTTGATGAACCAAAGTGTTTTAGCGTTACACGGGTACGTAATGTAATCTTAATACAATGTAACGTAACGTACGTACGTGTAAATGGACAATCAGTTATTTGTGATTCAATACAATAGAGAGACGACTCTATAATTATTATTATTATTATTATTATTATTATTACTCGTGGTTAATTTTCACACGCGATTCACTACCTACCTAATAGTAGCGTACTTGTTGTCATTATCATTAATTATTATTTACATTCTCTTCTGCTACCACACGACACTTTAACCACTACATTCATTAATAAATTAAACGAAAACAAAATAATTATTTTTGTATTATACGTGCGGTCGTAAATTATTTAGCGTATTTCTGATGTGATGTGAATGAAAAAAAAATGAGAAAAGCCAATTTTAAGCATTTCTCTTTATGATTTATAATACTTGACTAAAAATATTATATATTTAATTGAAATATATATTTTTCTAACCACCAGAATACGGTAACATAAAACACTTAACAATGTTTATACCGTTTTCGTGTCGTGTGTCTTGTACACATCTTCAGTAAATTAAAAATCTTTTTAATCATGGTACATGTACCATGGTAGGAGTAGGAAGTTTTTAATTTTGACGTAAAAAGATTTTTAATTTACTGAAAACCCCAACCGGGTTGGTCTAGAGGTAGAGTTGTCACCGCGAGTCAGCTGTTTAACAGCTGATTTTCGAAGACAAAGGTTCCGGGTTCAAATCCTAGTAAGGGTACAGTCCAGCCTCTCTTTTTTTGCTCCTAATGTAAACAAATAATGACGTCACTGAGCATGCGCATTATATAAAAATGTGTACATGCTGATTAAAAAGTAACAACAAAATACTTTCAAAAGTATTTTTATAAATGAAATTGTTAGGCGTACATCATATCACGACTGATGTTTTTAGTACTTTAAGTACTTATAATTTAAAAAATAGTTAACTTAATAGGAATACGACATCCATAAAGTCACGGACTCTAGCGTGCACCCTGTAGTTGCTGGTTTTGGTTTGTTGACAGTAGGAGCAAACTTAGAGCGGCTCAACTATAGTTACTTTTATACGGATTTGAATACTAGACAATGGTTATCGGTGTACTTTGATCTCTCTCAGGAATGGTCGACCTGAGTCTGTTCAAGACTACACAGTCTCATTTACACGTCATACACATCATCCTCATCTGATTGGGTGATGGGGTTGCTTATTGTTCTCAATTGAACAGATTGCAACGTACACACATTAGGGATTACAAATTTACTGAAGATGTGTACAAGATACACGAAAGCCGTTATAAACATTGGTAAGTGTTTTATGTTAACGTATTCTGGTGGTTAGAAATATATATTTCAATTTTAAATAATATGGCTGTTTAAAATCCTACATAGGATGTTTGATAAAATAACAATATATATGCTTTCAAAGTTGTAAAGTCATTTCAGACTCATCCTGTGTATTATATATTTTTTAAACTACCAGTAATACGGTGAAAGCAGTAAACACTTAACCAATGTTTGTACACTTCTGTAGTTTTATGTAATTCATACACTTGTTCAGTTTTATGTATTTTGAAATTTATTAATATAGTTAAAATTTAAAACTTTCTACTCTTACCATGGCAACGGTTAATACTAGAGTCGTTATCGTAAAACTGCAAAATGCACGTAGACTGTGAATATTAGCCATTGCTCTACATCAGTGGTGTCAAACTCAATTTTGCAGAGGGCCATATATTAAATTTAGAATGTGTAGGCGGGCCAGATTCAAATAACAAAAAATGTACTGAATTATTAATTATGACATTTTATTTATTCAATTGTATAGTATATAATATAGGCCTACGGTTGTTAAAAATCATATCAAAGTTATAAAAGATGGTAATTATTTTGAGCTCGAGGATCCAGATACCTGACTTCTCTTGTTTTTGACAAGCTCATTGATGTCAGGTAGAGATGGCGTTACTGTCTATCTCTCTCGCTTGTCTAGGCACGCGCTGCCCTTAAAATTACTTATAAATGTAGTGTGCGCTTTTTAAAACTTCCGTAGAGGAATCGAGTGAAGTTTTAAAGCTCTAAAAAGACATGATTCTTCTTTCTGTGACACATTCCGATTGCGGGCCGTATCTTTGACATGACTGCTCTACATGATCTTTATAGAGCCTTCACAGCACTCTATAGTATTTTTCAGCATTGATGAGCTCTGAATGTACGCATTACCCCCCCCCCCCACCCACCCACTTTATAGCTACCCAATGACTTGCCACCAATGTTGCCAATACTTGCTCTCGTAGCTGTGTTATAACAATTTTTTTTTTTTTTTTTTTAATTCCTAATATGTGTACATTGCAATCAGTTCAATTGAGAACAATAAGCAACCCCATTACCCAATCAGATGAGGATGATGTGTACGATGTGTAGTCTTGTACAGACCCAAGCCGACCATTCCTGAGAGAGTATGGTTAACACCTTGAATGCTTCTTCTTCTTTGAGTGCCTATCCGCTACAGATGTGGGCGACCATCATGGCTATTTTGACTTTATCCGCTGCCAACCGGAACAATTGCACGGAGCTCCTACCAAACCAGGTTCGCATCGCAAGTTCCCAAGCCAGGATATTCTTCTCCTACCGGGCTTCCTCTTGCTATCTATCTTTCCCTGCAGGATGCGTTGTAACAGTTCATAACGTTGCGAATTCCTCATGATATGACCCAAATATTGCAGCTTCCTTGCTTTCACAATATTAACAAGTTCTGTGGTTTTCTTCGTTCTTTGCAGAACTTCAACGTTGGTCACTTTATGGGTCCATGGTATTTTCAGAATCCTTCTGTAGAGCCAGAGTTTGAAGGCTTCTAGTCGGTTGGTCGTTTCTTTTGTTAGAGTCCAGGACTCCACTCCATACAGCAAGACAGAAAAAACATAACACCTCAGAAGTCTCAGTTTGGTCCCCAAAGTAAGATCATGACTTTTGAAAGCCGCACCCATAGAGCTAAAGATGTTCCTAGCCCTACCAATGCGACTCTTGATCTCCTGTGAATTTGAATACTCGTGTGACTTTGAATGCTAGGGACAAAAACCGTGGACGTTTATCGAATGGTGGCCATTTTTGTCTATATTTGAAATGTTGTAAAAATAACATTACAAGGAGTATTAAGATGGTAATAAAATGGCTGGAAACATCAAATCTTCTAGTTTTCAATGGTATATTATAAGTGGTTAAATTGTTTTAATAAAATAATAAAAACTATCACTTTTTCATACCACATTTTTCAGAAAAACAAGAATTTTTCCACTGCATTTCACATGTTGTTTCAACAATTGTTTTGAACTATTATTCAATTTTATACACAAACTATTATACACTTTTATAATACTTTATAAACGAAACTGTGTTATTGAATTTAAAAAAAAAACAAACTAAACACAAAAATTTCTTTTGAGAAAAACAAAACTCATGTGTATAACCTCACTGTTTACTATTCCAACAGCTATTTTATTATAAGTGAATAAAACACTAACGTACTAGCGCTTTAACGGTCTACATTTGTACTAAAATGAATATAAATTCAGATTAAATGATCGAATTAAATATGAATATAAGTAAATATGAATTCCGTAAAATTACGTGATCCGCAAGTTGTAAACGTATCACCGTTCCGTAAAATTACGTGTTTAGCAAGCAAAGTGTTAATTGAACCCCAACCATCAAAGTACACTGGCAACCACTGTCGAGCATTCAAATCCATATAAAAGTAACTACCTTTACTAGGATTTCAACCAGGAACCTTTGTCTCCGAAAATCAGCTGTTAAACAGCAGCTGATTTTGGCGACGACTTTACCTCTAGACCAACCCAATGGTGGGTTATATAACAATTAAAACATATAAACATACAACCAGCTGATTATATTATAAAGTATTGGATGTTAACGCACTCTACAATCGATGTGTTCAGTATGTGAGATGCAAGACATGAGTTAATTGCTGTGGCTTTTATACGCACGTGCGCGTAATGTTTGTCAAGCTGATACATTCGTACAATCTGACAACGCTGGCGAACATTCTGATTGGTCTAAACGCATGCAACAGCAGAGTTGATCAACGGTGAAAAGCGTTATAGTTTCATAATGTTATTTACTGAAGATGTGTACAAGATAGAGGAAAGCGCTATAAACATTGGTAAGTGTTTTATGTTACCGTATTCTGGTGGTTAGAAAATATATATTTCAATTTTAAATAATACGGCTGTTTAAAAATCCTACCTACTTAGGATGTTTAATAAAATAATACTGTTATTTATATATTCACATAAAAAATGCGCTGAATAATTTGTGACCGCCATTATTTGTCATTGTTTTTGTGTTGCTGCTTCAACAAGAATGTGTTTCTTAAGAAATTATTGTAACAAATTTCTATTGTTTATTAATTAATAATTTAAGTACTGTATTTACCTGATTGAAGTAGTTTACCTGATGTAAGATGCAGCGTGAAACATTGTTGTATCGTGCAGCTGGTAATAGCCCAGTAGCCTTGATGCAACTTGATTTTCTCGAAAACTGGTCCTACGATTTTTTTTTAAATCGCCTCATTTACTTAATTTTTTATGCTCTACAAATTAGCATCATACCACCACAATCTATATTCATGTAATGAATTTTTTTTTAAATTTTAATATTTACTGTTTTTTTTAACTGCTTTCGTTTTCTCTTTTGAGTTTTTTAAAATACTTTTAATATTACTGCTTTAATTTTTACAAACTTTTTACTATTTCTTTACTGCTTTCTTTTTCTTTAAATGTGAGCTTTTTTAAAAAAAAAACATTAATTATTTACCCTTTTTTAACCGCTTTCTTTTTTTTAACTATAAATTTTTTTCTAAAACTTAATAATTACTCACTTTTTACTATTTTTTTACTGCTTTATTTTTCCTTAAATATGAGTTTTTTTAAAATAAACATTAATTATTTACCAATTTTTAAAAAAAAAATTTATTTACCCTCTTTTACTTTCTCTTGCCTATATGAATATATAGGAAGGAAAGTATTGTTTTCATGTCGATTTTTTGAAATCAAGTTTTCACCGGATCTATGTTTTCGGACCCCCTGAACCCAAAAAACATGTTTTTAGCAATTGGTCTGTGTGTGTGTATGAACAGAATATCTCGAGAACGAAACATCGTACGAACTTGAAACTTGAAACTTATGTTACATACCACTACCGGACCCGACACGAACATTTTCATCAAAATCGGTCAACCTGAAGTAGTAGTTTATTCGTATAATTTTTAACTTTTTTGCGATTTTCTCAAAAACTGGTCCTACGATTTTTTTTAAAATCGCCTCATTTACTCAATTTTTTATTCTCTAAAAGATAGGGTAGGCACCATGTTTGCTGAAATTCTTGGTGAGGGTGTTTTTACGTAAAAAAGTGGTTTTTTAAGATTACGGCTTAAATATTAATTTTAGAGCAAAAATGTATATAAAAAAGTTGTAGAGAATTTAAAAACCTACAACTTTTATTTCAAACATTTTTTTGTATAACGCTTAGTTTAGCAGTAATTAGCGATTTTCTTTTTTTTTTTCTCACGAAAACGTGTGAAAAATCGATTTTTTTAAGATTTCGGCCTAAGTGTGCATTTAACGACAAAAGTTTATTTATTTGAATTTATAGAAAATTAAAAGATCTACAACTTTTTTTTAGAGCATTTTTCTCTACAGAGCCTAGTTTAGCGTGAAAGAGTGATTTTCCGTATTTTTAAGCCAAACAGGTCGATTTTCATTTTGCGTCTTTCACTCATGATTAAAATAAGGTTATGTTTATTGAGGTTAGTGTTTTGTTTATTTCTAATGTTTTATTGCTAAAATTAGGTTATATTGTTAATCATTTGCATTGGAAAGAGACAGTTGTGTGAGTGTTTCACACCAGATTTTTTACAATTTCCTTAGCGCTTTCTTTTTCTTTAACCATGAGTTTTTAAAAAACTTTTAATATTTACTGCTTTAATATTTACCCACTTTTTACTATTTCTTTACTGCTTTCTTTTTCTTTGAATATAAGTTTTTAAAAAACATTTATTATTTTATCTTTTTTAACCACTTTTTCTTTAACTATGAGTTTTTTTTTAAATTAATATTTAAATACTTTTTACAATTGAATGGGTCAACGTAAAACATTGCAAGTAACAAAACAAAATTTTTACAGAACGTGAAAGATACCATCTGATTCTTAGTCGAATAACGATTTTTCACTGTATGATGATTTTTTTTTCAAGAATTTCCAAGATTTTAGTTGCAATTTTACCCGTTAGAATTCACTATTGTGATCAAATATAGGATTTATGATCGTATTTCACTAAAATGTCACTTTTGTAAATTTTGTCGCTTGCAATATTTTTCTGTTGAGCCATTCAATTTTCTTTACGGCTTTCTTTTCTTTTACTATGACATTTTAAAAAACTGTTCATATACCCTTTTTAACTACTTTCTTTTTCTTTAACTATGAGTTTTTAAAAAACTGTTCAATTTACCCTTTTTAACTAATTTCTTTTTCTTTAAATATGAGTTTTTTTTTAAATTATTTTAATATTTACCCTTTTTTAATTACTTTCTTTTTCTTTAACTATGAGATTTTAAAAAACTGTTCAATTTATCCTTTTTAACTACTTTCTTTTTCTTTAACTATGAGTTTTTTAAAATTATTTTAATATTTACCGATTTTTACAATATTTTTACTGCTTTCTTATTATTTATCCTTTGATATTTTATGAGGGTTTTTGAGGCGTGTACCACGTTCATCAGGTAATATCATAAAGCTTCTAAAAATTATTGTGAAGACTGCATGTTAAATAATAATAATAATTCAACTAACTGAAGTTCCTTCCATACTTATTTTTTCTTCGTTTTTGTTTTGTATTTAAGGTCTTATTTTAAATTAATACAACCTTTGCTTATGACACAGAAATATTAAAACACAGTTGTTGAAAAAGTTGCGGGACTGATTTTATTTAAAAAAAAAAAAGAAAACGTGAGTCGGGACAAAACTTTTTATTCTATTTTCAGCATAGTTCCTGTCCTCTTTATACAAATTTTTGACTGGTCGTTGAGGCTCTGGAAGGCCATCAAAAAATATTCTGGAATATTTTGATCACAATTTTGTATCGTGTTTTCAACTTTGACCCTTTTTAGAAAATACTTTTCCACAGGTTCTAATGTCTGTACTTTCTTCCTGTAAGAGGTCGACTTTCACTGCCATTACATTAAAAAATCTCACCGATGTACAGGTTTGTATAAAAAGTAACCGGACTGAACTTAGAAAACATATTTATTGGCAAAATTTCTACACTTTTTTTCTAGAAATTTTCAAAGTAGTCCCCATTGAAGTCGATAACCGTTTGGTATCGGATTTTCCAGTCCCTGAATGCCCCCTGGAAGTCAGCAACCCGTAAAGCTTCTAGAGCCCTCGTCGTAGCGAGTTGAACAGCTTCTAGAGTCCCGAACCGCGTCCCCTTTAGTACTCTCTTGATCTTGGGGAATAGGAAGAAGTCCGGTGGTGCCGTATCCGAACTGTAGGGAGGTTGTGGCAACATTGCCCTCGAGTGTTTGGCCAATTCCTCGGTAACAAGCAGACAGGTGTGCAACAGCGCATTGTCGTGGTGGAGGATCCAGGAATCAGCAATCTCCGGACAGACTGCGAACCCAGGCGGTCAGTCTTATCGATCCCGACCTCTTCTGCGATTGCTCGGATGCTCAGACGATGGTCAGTGTTCAACACATCACGCACTTTTTGCACATTTGGGTCCGTGTGACTGGTTGATGGACGTCTGGCGCGCTGTTTGTCATGGACGTCATTGCGGCCCTCTCGGAAATTCTTGTGCCATTGGAAGACTTGAGTTCTAGACTCACCGTAAACCTCATTGATCATTTTTAGAGTTTTCGTAGGCGTTTTTTTGAGTTTGACACAAAATTTGATGTTAACACGTTGCTCGATTGTATGCTCCATTTTCACTCCGACGAGATCACTGAACACGCACTACGCTCTTGCACGATGCTAACCCTCCAAGCATCTAGAAGCAACTGACTTGGGCTCGCTCCCCTTCCCTCAATCCTCCACCACCACTATAGCACCAACAACCGGTTTACAAACAATTTACCTGGGCGTCACAAGCTCAGTCCGGTTACTTTTTATACAAATCCTGTATGTATGTTTGTAAGACCTGTTTTTAAATCGTTCTGTGTAAACCATTGTAGTAACAGTCACATTTGGGTGATAATATGTTGCAATATTATTTATGAAAATGTTAAATAAATATGTTATGTGAAATAATTGTAACAATTACCTTTCAAATATCATTTAATGATGTCGTCGATAAATATGTTTATTCTTTTATAATCAATTAAATATTCAACGCGATTTTTAATAAATTGGCCTCAGGCTCTCTTAATACAATCAAGTTCACGCTTTGCTTATCCAAAATAAAGTGAAGTTCAAAATATTTGTTCTTTTAAAAATCAAAGTTTTAAACAATTAAATTGAGAGAAATAAAATGTTATAATATTATTGGATTCAAATTCAATTAAAATTATTTTAAATAATGAAAATAATAATTTTTTTAATATAATTTAGGCTTAATGAAATGATACATGTTATTATTAGTGGTATGCCATTTTCAAATTTACGAATAGATTCGAATAAAGGCGAAATTTGCCAATATTTAACAGGTTGACTGCTGTGAGACGTACCAAGGTTTTAACGCTCTATAATATTTAATACATTATACTTACAATTATAAATGATACATCAAACGAAAGAGCAACTCAAACAGTTTTACATAAATGCCTACAAGTGTTTAATATGGGCACCATTCGTCACACGACAAACGTCTAGACGATATGCGAGTTCATCCCAAACGTTGTTTAGTGTCTCTCGAGTAATTGTTGCAACAGCTGCTTCAATCCTGATTGTTAATTCGGGAAGGTCAGCTGGTAGTGGAGGCACATACACACGATCCTTTATGAACCCCCAAGATAGAAATCACACGGTGTCAAATCGGGTGACCATGTAAAATGAGCTCAGTCATTGCACCCCTTGAGGCCAATCCAGCGATCAGGTAAAGTGATGTTCAGCCAATCACGTTCTTCGTTATGCCAGTGAGGCGGCGCACCATCTTGCTGGAAAATAAAGTTCTCTGGTTCTTCAACTTCCAACTGAGAGAAGAGCCCTAGCTGTAGAATATCAAGGTAAGAAGCACTGTGAAACACAAAACGCTTTCTGTTCTTTAGTCCCCATCTTTGCTACTAGCGCTTTCTAACGGCTGGCGGTGGAAACATTGCGCACTGCTGCCAACAAACAAAACTTTTTGAGTTGCACTTTCGTTTGATGTATCATTTATAAACACATGGTATTTTTATGTCTCAGTGCTCATTGCCGGAAACACTGAAACTCACATCAGTGTTGATTCACTGAGTACTTCTGCTACCGAAATATCTCTCTGTGTCTCATTTGTTTTTAATTATTTTATTTGGTAGTAAAAATTATGTTGATTTCACCAATGTCCTTAACTTTTTTCTTTTTTTTTAACAGATTTGGTGCTAATTGGCGCACTTTTTTATATATTATGATTTATAATTTATTATTTGTAAACCAATTAGTAACTGTAATTTTGGTTTCATAAATTTTTGGCAGCATTATTATGGAACAATTTGATTGTTTATAGCAGTTTTTTCTATTAAAAAAATTATATTTTGTTTTGTCATCATATTTATTATGAATTATTTAGTGTTTTTAATTATTTGCATTAAGAAAGGTACATATAGTACACGTTTTCTGTGGTTTTAGTTTATGTACAGGTTATGTTTTAAGCTTTATTACATTATACTATTTTGTCAGGGGTGATGAGCTCTGAACGTACGCACGCATTGCCCTCCCCCCCTACCCACCCACTTAATAGCTACCCAGTGACTTTCCAGCTATGTTGACAATACTTGCTCTCCTAGCTGTGTTACGTATTTTCGTCAGCCATGTTTTTGGTCTTTTAATGTCAATTATAACCTATAAACATACAATCAGCTGATTATATTATAGTAAAGTATTGCATGGTAACGCGCTCTACAATCGATGTGTTCAGTTAGAGATGCAAGACGAAAGTGAACTATTGCTGTGGCTGTTATACGCATGCAGATGTTCTGATTGGTCTAAACGTGTGAAACAGCAGAGCTCACCAACCGTGAAATGCATAATAGTTATTGATTTTTATTTAATGATACTGCAAGAAAATTTAAAAAAAATTTGTAGCGTTTGTGCAAGATGACTCGTTACTCGAATAGCAGTCAACTAGTTAAAAATGAATGGTGAGAAGAAGAGTGCAACAAGACAAAGAGTGAGCTCTACTATTAGACTAGTGTAGTGTAATTTTTTGTATCGACATGTTTCAAAAATAATAATAATGAGAGTAGCATTTAAAATTACTACCATTTACAACAGAATCATCATCGATTCAATTGAATGAACATTTCGTTTCATTTCCAATGGCTTCTACAGTCCAGCGTCTCTTAATTTGCTCCTAATGTAAACAAATAATGGCATCACTGAGCATCCGCATTATAATGTCAAAATGTGTACACGCTCATTAAAAAGTAACTACAAAGTATTTTTATAAATGAAATTGTTAGGCCTACATAATATCATGACTGATGTTTTAAGTAGTTATAATTTAAAACATAGTTAACTTAATAGGAATACGACATTCGTAAAGTCGCAGACTCTAGCGTGCATCCTGTAGGAGGTGGCTTTTGTTTGTTGACACTAGGAGCAAACTAACAACGGCTCAACTGTAACAAATTCTATTGTGGTAAATACAATTAGCCTATTTTTATTATTATTATTATAATTTAATTATATATTATTATTATAATTATATATATAATATATGTTATAATTATAATATATTATAATTGATTAGCGTAATATATTTATAGTAATTCTATTATTATAAAGAAGGAATCGTTTTTTAACTGGCTCACCATTGGCATATGAAAATAATATATAAACTAGTTAAAAGAAATTTTATATCGATTTTACTTAATTTTTTAAAAATATTGTGACATTTATCTAAAAGGTCCGTTTCGGGATCTTGGTAAAATAAATAATCAACGCACTGAAGTTTAAAATTACAATATTGTGACACTTATCGCTAAGGTCCGTTTCGGGATCTAGGTTATTAAATAATTAATACACTAAAGTTTACAAATTACGAGTATTTATTAGAACTAAAAGATTTACAAAATAAATAATAAACTAATTATAATGAAGTAATACAATAAATTACTTAATAATTTATTTAGCACTACTTACAATCAATTATATAGAATACACATACAAAATGAAACTGAATACACAAAAACTGAATTTAATACAATACACACACAGACACAAAGACAGTGTAGCAATACCTTGGAACCGTTAACCTGATATAACGCCCGACAGTCACTCGTCAAAGATCAAACGAATACTAACTCACTGACCGCGCTCAGTGGTCTCTTTATATAGTGAATCAAAAAGATAATTCTAGCAAAAAAGAGAAATTCCATGCAAATAATTAAAGTACAAAAAAATAACCCTTTATAAATGAGTGCTAGAAAAATCTATTGTAAACAAGTCAACAATAGATCTTATTGTAAATAGAATAAAAGTTGTTACAGGCCGACCTTTTCATAAATAGTTGTACAACAATACCTGACCTTTTATCATACACAATAGCACAGTCCTTTCGAACAACTTTCATGAATAGGCATCCCTTTATAACCGCCCTATTGTTACTTTTTTATTTTATTATCCTCTCTTTACTATTTTTATGAACGAATTACCATTTCACTAGAACTTTCGCGAACATGATTTTCTTCAATATTGTCGCAATATTAATAAAATGTCTTAAATCTCTACTAGTAAATTACAATTAAATAAATAAACTTAACTCAATTTTAATTAAACTAAATATTAGTTACAAATTATAATACTGAACGTTAGACAATAATTCATAGTAACGTTGACCTTATCTTACGCATTATGCGATTTGCTCACTGAATTATAGACGAATTGAGTTTGTTTAGAACAAACCGCTGCGCTTATATACGTGAGCTATGTAGATTTCGAGAAGGACAGTGATTTTCGAGACAATAATAAAAATACAAAATCGTTCTGGTTAAATATTAACAAACTGTTAACAAATTAGGATTGAATTATTTATAAATAGGTACGTGAGTCTTTCACAATAGTCGTTAAATAATAGGCACGCCTACCTCTACTATATGTAACTGTTTATATTATTCAAAAATAAATCTTTATAATGCATCCTGCAGTTTGAAATTAATTCTATTTTATATAATGAATTTATGCCCATAACAATCAGGTGGAGTGTTAAATTGTTTACACTCAATCTGTTCGTTGCAGGGCTAAAAAAAATAGTTGTGTTTCTTATCACATGGTCACCCAATTAAATGACTGAATCATTTAAGAAGAGAAGAGGTAGAGGTGTACTGTGACACCAATCACAGTTATCTCCTCTCAAAGTAATGAATTTCATTATACACAGTTGGATTGTGTGGTGAATGAAGTGAAGGTGTCATTTGCAGAGTGGAAAATATGTGCTTTTCAGAGGGCCCGGCATGCTGATAAGCGTACTTTTCTATTCAGTGAGTTGTGGCAATTGTAACCCACCTTACTCCTCGTTGTACTTAGTAAAACCTCTACAGGTTCAAACCAGCCTACAGGCTCATCACCTAAACAACAACAACATAATGAATTTATATGATGAATTTCACTAACCTTATTTTTTAACTTTTATTTTCACTTACACGTGTTTCAATGGATCCACCATCATCAGAGTAAATAACACATAATTGAAACTAAAAATTTTATTTATTAAAATTCTATAGAAGATTATACATCTTCAGTCATCATTTGTATAAAACTGTTTTATACAAATGACTGAAAATGTATAATCTTCAGTAGATTTTTAATAAATAAAGTTTTTAGTTTCAATTATATGTTATTTACTCTGATGATGGTGAATCCACCGAAACACGTGTAAGTGAAAATAAAAGTTGACGCTGTTAAAAAGAAAGGTTAGTGTTTATATTACATAATATCTCCAACCGTTTCTTGGATACCCTATTTATTATTTACTACCAACCATTATTATTATTATTATTATTATTATTATTATTATTATTATTATTATTATTATTATTATTTACATTAACACCTTTTAAATCTCTGTCCTTCTCAAGAATTCTCGAACCCACTTTCCTTTTAGACATTGTCACAATATTTTTAATATAAAATAATAAGTGGCCTTTGGGCCAGCCCAGTCAGTCAGCTGGTAGTACGTCGCTATTATTTGTTAAGTAACACCGGTTGGGCAAGCAACTTAGTATGGTGACCAGCTGACAGCTATCCGTGAACAAACTCTAATGAGGGTCCCTGTTCAAACTCGTGTCACTAATTCACGTCAAATAATACAGCAAAAGCATCGATCGAATTGGGTAGTTGTCAAAAATGTACAGTTCCCGATGACAAATTTAAAAAAAAAAAGGATAATAAGCAGAGGAATTTTCCAAGTTTTTCATATGCCAACAGTGATCTTATAGTCCAGCCTCTCTTAGTTTGCTTCTAATGTAAACAAATAATGACGTCACTGAGCATGCGCATTACATAAAATTGAGTACACGCTGATTAAAAAGTAACAACAAATACTTTTGAAAGTATTTAAATACAAAATACTTTTAAAAGTATTTTTATAAATGAAATTGTTAGGCCTACATTATATCATGGCTGATGTTTTTAGTACTTTAAATGCTTGTAATTTAAAAAATAGTTAACTTAATAGGAATACAAGATCCGTAAAGTCGCTGACTCTAGCGTACACTCTGTAATAGGTAACTTTTGTTTGTTGACAGTAGGAGCAAACTAAGAACGGCTCAACTGTAGTTGAAAGCACCGCCCTGTATAATATACATGTACAAATGTATATAATATATTATATATATATATATATATATAGAGCTGAATTTAATATATTATTTGTTTTATTAATTTGTATAATATTATAATATAATTACGAGTGTAAGGTATTAAGGTATGACACAGTTTTCGAACAAATAATTTTGTACATTTTTTACATTTTTTCTTTGTGGGTGTATCTGTACTAAAAAAAGTATGTACTAGATTATTATTAGGGTCCTAATTCAGTGTGAACGATAGAAAAGACACACGTGGTGAGCATGTCAGTTGCACAACTTTCAACTTTTAAAATACATTTAATTTTCAGATGCTGTTTTGTTTGTTGTGAATGATCAACGTTTGTCTCTGATGTAGTTTGAAAACATAAACTACAGGGTTATTATAAATGATGGACCCAATTTAATAAATTCATATTTATTTAAGTATAAAGGCAAAATGAACAATTCATATATTAATGGAAAGAGGAAGTTTCAAAGTGTTTTTTACACATTTACAAATGTGTCAATGTGTCCTCCTTGTGCAGCACGGCAAACATCTAAACGATATCCAGACTCGTCCCACACACACGAGCAAGCGTATCTTCCGTTACTGAGTGAACCGCAGCAGTGATACAGTTCTGCGGGTCGGCCAGAGTTGTTGGTAAAGGCAAAATGAAAACTCTCTCCTTAATGTAACCCTATAAGAAATAGTCACATGGGGTGAGATCAGGAGATCTCGATGGCCAGAAGTTTAGAGCCAGGTCTTGATTTCCTATCCGTCCGATCCAGCGCTGAGGAAGGGTTTCTGCAACTACAGCCGCCCACTTGCGCGCATGTACACGTTAAGAATGTGTAAAAAACTTTAAAACTTTCTCTTTCCATTGGTTTGTGAATTGTTCATTTTGCATTTATACTTAAATAAATATGAATTTATTAAATTGGGTCCATCATTTATAATAACCCTGTATTTTTACAAAAGGCTTACTTTTGACTTAATGGTAAGACAACAACCATTAGTGGTTATTTCTCTATCTACTCTTTAACAAGAATCGAACAGCACTAATTTTTTTGTTCCCAAATTCTGACTTTGATGGTTTAGACGCAAGTTTTTTTTTTTATTTTATAATATTTTTAACAGACAAACATTAAACCAGGATTCCATACCCCCACCTCTGGACCCCAGCCACGGTAGTCCGTGTTATATTAGTGTCTCGTTTTTGCATGGTAACAACAATCTGGTCACCCTAACTTAAACCCAATATCTTCAGAGGGAGAAATTGACTCCAAAAGTATCTTGATGACCATCTCAATGGTTTTTATATAAAACTTGTTTTTTAAAGTTAATTTAATCAAAACATATTCACACTATAAATCTACCTAGTATAAATTGATATCAAATCACTTTAACACATTCAGTGCTAGCGACCCCCACTCATTGGATCATAGCTAGATGTTACCACCAAGCTGCTGTCTCGACTAGTGCATTCTGTTTTGTTAATAATGGTCGGCCTGAGTCTGTATACACGTCATACACATCATCCTCATCTGATTGGGTCATGGAGGTTGCTTATTGTTCTCAATTCAACAGATTGCAACGTACACATATTAGGAATTAAAAAAAAAAGAAGTTAATTATAAATTATGCAGAAAACCACTGAGATGATAATCATTATAGTTTTAGTGTGAATTTCTCAACCACAACATTGTAGGTGAAAGGGCAGTAAGTTTTTCTGTTTTTGAGCTACATTAGTTTTGAATGTGAAGATAAGTTTGGTTAACTATTGATTGCGATACGCCTATTTATATAGCCTAATTTATGTTATCTGGTGTAACCAACCAATCCCTGTGATATATTCAACCCCTATTCCATCGTAAGAAAGATAAGAATGTAGTGCATGTAGATATAAAATGATCACTTATCACCAACCCACGTCATCCCCAACTAACTGAACATTGTAAATCAGATGCGCCGAATAATACCTACACAATGACTCATTTGTTTTTCTTCTCTAGTAACACAATCACATCTGTTGTTCATTAATATTATTCCAATATTGACCTTGGTTTGTTCTCTATATCTGATAAATGTGTTGTACATTTTTTGTGGAATTGTTATGGGAGACGTATGAGAATCTTGTGTTACCAACCACCGAAATAAGTAGTCATAGAAGAAGTGATAAAATAAATTACTTGTGGGGTATGACAATTAAAACAACAATTAACACGTTCACTGCGGCCCGGGTGAAGCGATGTTATTCGCTCTGGCTGAACCATCTGTTGCCTGCTGCATTTATGTTCCCCGCACACAGAAGCGCAAAAGTCCGCGGCGCTTCATATCCTCATATTCTCTCTACAATTACAATTTCTCGTGTGTATTTTCATTCAATACTTTTATTTTATATTTATACGTGTATGTTTATGTATTTTACTATAGATAAATGTATTTGTTTTTCGTTTTAAAAATACACACATAAAAGTATAAATACAAAACAAATGTAAATGTCTTAATGTATTTTGCTTTTATCACGTAAATCTATGAGCAAAAATTAGAAACTTAAAGGAATAAAAGGATAATAATAGTTCTATATGGCACTCTTAGCTGAATAACTGCGGTGTGGCCAAAGGTTTTTGAAAAGTTGAAAGTACGTAATATTGCGGTACAGATGGCAAACAGATATCGGTACCTGTGACGGCTTTACGATTTTTTCTTGTTTTCAACAATATTTTATTACCCTTTCTGTTCCTATGGCAGTAAGTCTTTCCGTGGTGAACAGGTAAAAATGCAATTTTGAAAATGGGGTCACCTAAGAAAAGAATTGAATAAGCCTACTAGTATATACATACTATCTTAAGTGAATGACGCTGCCTGCCGCCTTGTGTGACTGACTGTGCACACCTCGTACGCTCCTAAAATTATTAGTACTAATAAAATATTTCTATTACCAATTTTTAAATGAGGCAAACATTTAAAAAAATTAATACCTACTAGTTTCTTTAAAAAAAGTTAACTTTAGGTCTGTATGTATGAAAAAATAGGCCTACTTAAATTTAAAGAATTTAGATATTATACATTCGTATACACATATTTATTTATTTAGTTGCATTTTTGCCACACTTATTATTTACTAAGTATAGTAAATGTTGCGTAATTGTAAGAAAAGTAATAAAATGAAATAACATTTTATTAATAACAAATAAAACAGCCCGTAAAACTCGAAATACAGAAGAAAATATATCAGGTTTTAAAACTCTGCCAAAAAAAACCGGTGACGTTTCTTCAAAAGCTGAAGGTATACTGGCATAGAATGAACCTTTTTCTATGGCTGAACAATAAAAGAAAAACAATTTACCCTAGCTGAACGCAGAATGAAGAGATTATAAAACTGTATAAACGGACCACATATTTGTGGCGGCCCGCACCCTGGGACTGTTGAATACGCCACATAAATGTGGCGGCCTCACTGAACGTGTTAATGACAATGACAATTAAAACATCTCTTGTATAATTGTGTTATATGGTTAAAAGCGCAGATAAGTTATCATTGTGATGTTTTTCTTACGATGAACCGAGTATAGCTAAATTTTCAGTTTGAAATAATTAATCGATTTGTACAGAGCTTGAATTGGTACCGATGTTAACAGATGTACTTATAAAGATAATAATAGGTTGTATATAAATGAGATGCTGACGTTAAATAGATTATTACCTTTATATTTAGTGGTTAAGAACTTAACAGTTATCTGTAGATAACAAACGTAAATTGAGTGAGTGAACTTAGGTAATTAAGTTTATAGGTAATTTAAAGTTTACCATTTTAATAAGTATTATCTTTTTAAAATAAATAAATAACAAGAGTTTATGGACAAATTTTTATTATCTTATTTACTTGTAGCGTTATTAATTAAAGTAAATTAAATTTTAAATGCGAGAGTCAAACTTGTTTTATTTTATCACAAAATATTAGATATTTATTGTGTTGTTTGTCAAAGTTTAGAAAACTCTTGTTTGGTGTGAGAAATTATCACTATGAACAAATTCCCGGTTGAGTACATAATTGTGAGTTTTCATTGCTGCTTCAAATTTTCTTTCACCTATCATTTTTACTTTTCCATGCTTACTTGTTTCAGTGGATCCACTATCATCACATGTATAAAACACAAAAATTGAAACTAATTTTATTGAATTTTAAGGAAAATTCTGAGGAAAATACACGGTTGCAGTTTTCAGAGAAAACATCTGACAAAAAAGACCCACAGAAGAACTAAAGTCCAGCCTCTGTTAGTTTGCTCCTAATGTAAACAAATAATGACGTCACTGAGCATGCGCATTATATCAAAATGTGTACACGGTGATTAAAAAGTAACAACAAAATACTTTTAAAAGTATTTAAATACAAAATACTTTTAAAACTATTTTTCTAAATGAAATTGTTAGGCCTACATCATATCATTACTGATGTTTTTAGTACTTTAAGTACTTAATAATTTAAAAAATAGTTAACTTAATAGGAATAGGACATCCGTAAAGTCGGAGACTCTAGCGTGCACTGTGTAGTAGGTGGCTTTTATTTGTTGACAGAAGGAGGAGCAAACTAAGAACAGCTGAACTGTATACAAGCATACTGAAACCATCACGGCCTTCATCAGAAAACGCAGAGTGAGGCCCAAGGCTTATGTAGGCATCACTCAATAAAAAAAAAAAAAAAAATTACAAAATATGAAAGAGGTTAGGCTTGAATGATTGAACAGTTTTATACAAGTAACTGGAGGTTTAGCATCTTTCTGAAAAGGTTTTAATAAAATTGGTTTCAATTTTTTGAGTTTTATGCACTCTGGTGATAGAATAAGCATGCCCAAAACGGGCAGGTGGAGTGTTATTTTAATTACACTCTATCTGTTTGGTCCAGGGCTAAAAAAAATAGTTCTGTTTCTTATCACGTAGTCAGCCACTCATATGACTGAACTATTTAAAAACAGAAGAGGTAGAGGTGTACTGTGACATTAGTCAAGAGTTATCTCCTCTGAGAGTAATGAATTTCACTATACAGTTGGACCCTGTGGTGAATGAAGTGAAGGTGTCATTTGCAGTGTGGAAAGTGAATGCTTTTCGGAGGGCCTGGCATGCTGATAAGCATACTCTTTCAACTCGGTGAGGAAGGCATTGGTAAATCACCTTACTCCTTGTTTTTACTTTCAGTTGTTGACCTAAACAACAACAAAGATAGAATAAGTGTGGGGAAAGTAGAATAAAGGTGAAAGGAAAATTGAAGCACCAATAAAACAGGTCGGTGAAATTTTTAATGTTATTTTTATGTCCAGAGGAATTGATGTTGGCTTTGAGTGAAGGATGCAATTTAAAAATTTATTTGTTGTACAGGATTATCATAAAAGAATGTGCGGTTTCGAACATGGTTTAAAGAAAAACCGAATTTCTTACAGTTAATGTTGTTTATTCATTTAATTTGTCGTCTCAAACAGTTTTTTTACATAATTAAAAAATTTCAATATGTGCGCCCTTAGTCGCTCGACAAATATCCAAATGATACTCAACTTCTTTCCAAATATTTGTTAACATTTCTTTGGTTATGATTGTCATTGTTTCATTAATTTTGTTTTTTAAGTGGTTCAGGTCGGGAATTTTTTGTGAATAAACAACGCTTTTGATGTATCCCTACAAGAAAAAATCACAAGGTGTCAGGTCTGGACTCCTTGGAGGTCACAGCATAGATTCTTGCCAGCCTATCCATCGATCTCCAAATTTTTCGTTCAAAGCGTCAGTGACCAATACACTGAAGTGTGGGGGAGTGCCATCTTGTTGGAAATGAAGTTGGTGAATGTTTTCGAGTTCATCTTGCTGAGGAAAGCAATAATAACTCGAAAAATTCATCAACTTCATTTCCAGCAAGATGGCACTCCCCCACACTTCAGTGCATTGGTCACGGACGCTTTGAACGAAAAATTTGGAGATAAATGGATAGGCCGGCAAGGACCTATATGCTGTGGCCTCCAAGGAGTTAAGACCTTGTGAGGGTACATCAAAAGCGTTGTTTATTCACAAAAAATTTGCGACCTGAACCACTTAAAAAACAAGATTAACAGGTTGGCTGCCGCCCATGTTAAAGGAAACCCCTTCCCGACAGGCCGCGCAATAAAAACACAGTTTCTTTTTAATTATGCGTTTATTATTGTATTAATATAAAAAAAACCATTAATACAATTAAAAATAATGAAAAAAGTGAGTTCACCAGTTTAAATTAATTAGATAAAAAACTAATACAATAAAACAACAAACTAAACTAAAAAATGGACTAAATTCACAATAAAATGATGTTTATTCAATGAAACATTGGAAGCGAATAGCATCAGTTCTCTCGCGTGTCATTAGAGTTCTTATGGCTTATCAAAGATGTTGCTACCGTACATAAACGCGAAAGTATGCCATAGAGGCCGTATTAAAATTACAACACTCTCCAAGCAGGCCGTGAAAAGATATTAACAAAATTGTAGGATAGGAATTGAGTAGCAACCGTATTACTCACGGCCTGTGGGTAACAAAAGCGTGGGTAGCGCCCCGGCGCATCTCACGGCAGCCAACCTGTTTATGAGGCAATGACAACCATAACCGAAGAAATGTTAACGAATGTTTGGAGAGAAGTTGAGTATTGTTTGGACATTTGTCGAGGGACTAACGGCGCACATATTGACATTTCTTAATTATGTAAAAAAACTGTTTGAGATGAGAAATTAGATGAATAAACAACATTAACTGTTAAAAAATTCAGTTTTTCTTTAAACCATGTTCGAAACTGTACATTCTTTTATGATTACCCTGTATTGTCTTGTTTTTAATTATCAACTGTTTTGTCTGCCCATATGTATGTTATGTCAAATTTTTTACTCTCAATGTGGCGTTGCAGGGCTAAAATAAATAGTTGTGTTTCTTATCACATGGTCACCCAATTAAATGAGTGAATCATTTAAGAAGAGAAGAGGTAAAGGTGTACTGTGACATTAATCACAGTTATCTCCTCTGAAAGTAATGAATTTCATTATACAGTTTGACCCTGTGGTGAATGAAGTGAAGGTGTTATTTGCAGAGTGGAAAATATGTGCTTTTCAGACATGCTGATAAATGTACTTTTCCACTCGGTGAGTTGTGGCAATGGTAAACCACCTCACTCCTTGTTGTTACTTAGTAAAACCTCTACAGGTTCAAACCAGCCTACAGGCTGATCACCTAAACAACAACACAACTGTTTGGAATGCAGATTAGCTGCAAGAGATTAAATTGGTTTCTGAATTTGTTCCAAACCACTTTTCATAGTAATCTGTGTAATGAATATAAAAAATACTATTAGTACAATAGCAGTGACCGTCTGTGTGTTTCTAAACTTTGATAAACTATTATTGTGTAAAGTATACTCATAAATGGATAATATAACTTAATTGATTATTGTTATTTTTAAACGAATAAATAGATGAAAATTTTTACTTTTGTCTTTTATTATCCTACTTGTACAATACACCAATGTTTTTAAGTTCATCTAGCCAAGGAAAACAATAATAACTCGAAAAATTCATCAACTTCATTTCCGGCCTTCGGGCCAGCCCAGTCAGTCAGCTGGTAGAAAGTCGCTATTATTTGTTAAGTAACACCGATTGGGCAAGTGACTTTGTATGGTGACCAGCTGACAGCCAGCCATGAACAAACGTCTAATCCGCGTCAAAAAAAATGCAGCAAAAAGCAGCATAAAATTGGGTAGTTGTCAACAACGTACAGTTCCCAATAACAAATAAAAGCTAAAAAAAAAACTTCATTTCCAACAATAAATAAATAAATAATATTTTTTGTTTTGTCAAGTTCCATTAGAAGAAATATGCCCAATAACGTTTGGCATTTTTTCATCTGCATTAACAGTATTGTTCAAAACCAAACAAAAAAAAGATTTATTTGGAATGCTTTATTGTCTTATCACATATAAAGTAACTGGACGAAAATAAGAAAGTTATATAACTTGATTTGAAAACGTTCCATTTAGTGGATGAATAAAAAACAAACATTCTTTGAAAATCAAGATTAATCTGTATTACGCTATCTATTGAACGTTATTGGAACTACATTGTTGTAAAAGTGCATTCTCACGCCATCTAGCGGATGGCGGGAAAACTAATAATAATTACGAATGTATTTAATATTTATTCTCTATTACGCTATCTATTGAACGTCGTTGGAACTACAGTGTTGTAAAAGTGCATTCTCACGCCATCTACCGGATGGCGGGAAAACTAATATTCTATGAAAATCGCGATACAAATTTTAGAATTCTTATATAATACCTAACAGCCTAATAATTGTTCACTATAAAACTATCTTTTACGATTTTAAAATTCCTTACAATATTAAGATTGTCAGCAATTCACCTGAACACAACGTCGATGTTAACTTGTCGAAGGTTGGAAGGACCCTCCCACCGTCCCAATTTTGCGTTTCTTTAAATACCATATTATACGTCAGGTTTACCAACTTTTATTCATAAAATTACCTACATCCTTTATTTTTTCCCTTTTCGATAATCGATCATGCCTATTATAATCCTTTATAAATTTACTTTTTCTACAACTATCCGATAGATAGCGTTGAGGTCTGTGCTTAATACATCATTTTCATTCAATGAAATAAATGTAATTATTTAAAAGTACTGTAGTCCTCAAAATATTATATTTTGTTAAATCATTTAATAAACTACAACTCTGGTTTGTTGATAATCTGTTTTCTTTTTGACTCGTTCCTTTTCGTGATAGCCGTGTATTCGTAAAAAAACGAGCCGTCTTCACACTCCTCCGGTACATGATTGATTCGTCGAATCAGTTATTTAATATGACAACACTTTTTTACTCCCTCAAGCCAAAAATTACGCAACTAAATATATATTTGAAATCCTTTTTTTTAGAGAATTACGGCATTTTTGCCAGTCTTATTACTAGACAAGTCTTTTATTAGCGATTTTCGATACCGATTATGTTTCTCTCCAAACGGCCGCCTCCGTAGCGTAGTGGTTAGCCAACCACGCAGAGGTCCTGGATTCGATTCCCGGGAGGGTCTAGAAATTTTCACTTGATATTTACCTTATTTTAACAAGTTTAGATAAATATCATGTAAGCCTGTGTACAATACCTTATTTTAACAAGTTTATCATGCGGTCTTGGGTTCGAATTCCATTCAGACACAGCGTATTTTCATACTTTACAAAAAATCATTTCATCCTTCACCATCTGCTTATCAGTAATTGCAGAACAGTCAAACATTAAACAAAAAAAAAAAAAAAAAAAAAGTTTAATTAGGTGATTTAAAACAGTGAAAATAACACATTTTCCAATCATAAATATTTATTTCATATTCATTTTCAAGTTACAGCACAGTTTACTGTAACTGTTTGACAGTGTTACAAATTACATTTCATCTTTCACTCTCATGAACAACATGTCAAGCTCATACAAACAAACAGAGTTGACTTTTTACATAAATTACATTTACAGGATGAACCTGTATACCTGATGGGGTATAAATACCCCATACTTTATTAAATAAAAACACCCATAAATACAAAACAGATATGCTGAATTCTTCTCGAACCCAAAATTTATAATAATAATATTATTATAATTTACAAAATTTATATAATAAATAATATTTTACCATAGATACCGTATTTACCCGAATATATGTTGTTGTTTAGGTGATCAGCCTGTAGGCTGGTTTGAACCTGTACAGGTTTTACTAAGTAACAACAAGGAGTCACGTGGTTTACCATTGCCTTCCTCACTGAGTGGAAAAGTACGCTTATCAGCATGCCGGGCCCTCTGAAAAGCACATATTTTCCACTGTGCAAATGACACCTTCACTTCATTCACCACAGGGTCTGGCTGTATAATGAAATTCATTACTTTCAGAGGAGATAACTGTGATTAGTGTTACAATACACCTCAACCTCTTCTGTTCTTAAATGATTCAGTCATTTAATTGACTGACCATGTGTTAAGAAACAGAACTATTTATGTTAGCCCTGCAACGAACAGATTGAGTGTAAAATATTTGACACTCCACCTGTCTGTTATGGGCAGACCCGAATATAAGGCGACCCTTAAAAACTTTAATTAAAATTCTAGAAAAACAAACAAATTTTTTAATCTTAAATGACATCTCTCATCTTTGAAAAAATTGGGTTCTAGGCAATCCTATATAGCCTACCCAAAAGACAGGCAATGTTTTGCTAAAACAATGTTTCAATAGATATCATTTAGTTTATCGTATACGTCCATTCCAAGTTCAATCATTAAGATACCTACTACTTTTACTACAGGCCTATAAAATATTTTAAAATTTTTAATTTTTACATCTTTGTTATGGCTTACGTAAATATTCGAATATAAGGCGGCTTGTAATTTTTAAGGAGAAATCTCGGAAAAAAACTCGCCTTTTATTCGAGTAAATACGGTATTTTGTCAGAGTAACATCACAAATCCTTGAGAACATGTGCAATTTCTGCAGTACATCATCCAGTAGTAAAACTGGATGATGTACTAATATTTGAACTGACTAATAATTAATTAACTATTAATTAATTGATTAATATTTGAACTGACAAACAGTAGTTTGTCAGTTCTTCAAATGGCCACCACTTGTCATAACTGACCTTTGCTGTTTTATAATTTTTATTCCTTTTATTCGTAAAAGGCCTTTTTTTATTCCTAAAGTACTTTTTAATTCCTAATTTGTGTACGTTGCAATCTGTTCAATTGAGAACAATAAGCAACCCGATGACCCAATGAGATGAGGATGATGTGTATGACGTATAAATGAGATGTAGTCTCGTACAGACCCAGGTCGACCATTCCTGAGAGAGTATGGTTAATTGAACGCTAAACATCAAAGTACACCGGTAACAACAAACTGTCTAGTATTCAAATCCGTATAAAAGTAACAACTACCTTTACTAGGATTTGAACCAGGAACCTTTGTCTCCGAAAATCAGCTGTTAAACAGCTGATTTTGGCGACGACTTTACCTCTAGACCAACCCGATGGGTTTGCTGTTTTATGGACATGTTGCTTACGACATCATTTCGACAACATGGCTCCTCATCTCAACATAACAGAACTTAGGCCGGGCGTATTATGGAGCGCAGGTGGCACAGGCCGTTTGAGATGGACATGAGCAGGGCAGAGCAGATATTTCTACCAGCGTATACTGGCGATGCAGGACAAGTAAATATTTCTTTCAGGTTCAGAAATTAGCTCATGTTTGGCCATTTAGCATTGTTGTTAAGGTCATCAGCGAAAAGGCTGGTTTGAACCTCTAGAGGTTTTACTAAGTAAAACGAGGAGTCAGGTGGTTTAACATTGCCTTCCTCACTGAATGGAAAAGTACGCTTATCAGCATGCCGGGCCCTCTGAAAAGCACATATTTTCCACTCTGTAAATGACACCTTCACTTCATTCACCACAGGGTCTGGCTGTATAATGATATTCTATTACTTTCAGAGGAGGAGATAACTGTGATCAGTGTCATAGTACTGTTATGGGCAGCCATTTATTGTGTTGGATCATTCAAGTGAGAGTGATATGTTAGTATCTGATTCGTCAGATTCCGGTATAGAAGAATTAATTTTACTTTTTTACTTACAAGAAAAAAAGAAAAAAAATAATTTTTTTATTTCTTCACTTTTTTTGCATTGTATTTCAAAGTGAAGGAAGAAAATTTTATGGTAAAGTGACTTTATAAAAAAAAAAAAAATGTAAAACGCTTGGTAAGTTCAAGTTAACACAGGTTTGACGATATTGTCATTCAAGAATTATATTAGGTTTACAACTGAAGAGTTTTTCATGTAATCAGCAAAAATTTTATTAGCTTCTCTTAGACCAACAACGTTTCCTGCTCAACGCGTGTACTAAAACTGCCTCGACACAGACATGTCTGCCTCCCAATATATATGGTACGCTACAGGCAACAATGGGTCCACGGTTTTCGCTCCTGCCCTGCTTGTTGTGGAGGGGACATACAAGTCAGCTCTGTGCGGAGAGCGTGCTGCGTGAGGAGAAACGGTCGGTGTGGTGGTCGTTGAAAATAAAAGAGGTGGTAGTAGCTCACTGCTCAATTAAAAGAACTAGTTCTTTTGTGTGACTCGCTCATGAGCGGCACATCACTAATAGTGACGGTGCACACTTATAACAAGAAGTGACTGTACAGCTGCACACTTGTATCCCCCCCACTGTTACCCCTCAATTTATCTTGCTCGTATGTATTCTAACCGCTGGGCTAAAAAAATAATGCTTAATTCTTGTTTCTGGGCTAGCAGGTCAAAAACAGATTTACATTGTTTACCAACACTGATCTGTTTATCTACATGAACTAACACAACAAAAATCCCTCCCTGTAGAAATCCACACCAACACTCCATCCATGACATATTTCAAGAAAAAAAAAAACGGTTAAAAATCTAAGGTTAGTAAGTACTATTTATTTTGTACCCTACTGAAAGGGCTAAAAAAAATAGTTGTGTTTCTTATCACATAGTCAGCCACTTATATGACTGAACTATTTAAGAACAGAAGAGGTAGAGGTGTACTGTGACACTAATCAGAGTTAAATCCTCTGAGAGTAATAAATTTCATTATACAGCCAGACCCTGTAGTGAAAGAAGTGAAGGTGTCATTTGCAGGGTGGAAAGTGAGTGCTTTTCGGAGGGCCTGGCATGCTGATAAGCATACTCAGTGAGGAAGGCATTGGTAAACCACCTTACTCCTCGTTTTTACTTAGTAAAACCTCTAGAGGTTCAAACCAGCCTTTCAGCTGTTGACGTAAACAACAACAACACCCGACTGAAAAAGTTAGTTATGACAAAAAGGCCCCATTGACGTTACATTCTATGCTTACATGTTTTTCAGGTGATTACCTGTTCAAGTTCATCTCGTACAACATCCAGGGCACAAATATAAATTATAAAACAAAACCATAATTATTGCAAACCTAATCTAGAAAAATAAAACATTTTGATTTGAACTCATATAAGATAGGTAGCACAAAGTCTCAAATTTTCATCTGTTGGCAAAAAATATAAACTACTGAAATAAATAAATTATATTATGGTAGAACACAATTTTCTTCTGGTCTTACAACGTATTTTACAGAAGACAACATAAGTTAACATTTTACACAAATTTAAATCAAAAACAATTAGTCTAAAATTTTAATATTTTTTTTAAACAAGTGGCTAGTCTTTAAAAAGACTAAGGGTATATTTTATATTAAAGGGGACAGCTTTCTGAACAATTTATATTTTTTAATATTTTTTTAATTAAAACATAATAAATTACAATTTTTAAAATTTTTCAAAAGTTAATTTTTTTTGAATTCTTAGCTTTATGAAATGACGGATTCAAATGATACTTCCACTTTAACAGTAAATCGATGATTAAAAGCACCGAGGTATTAATTTAAAAAAAAATAGTTGCTTTCTCCGTGGCCCCATCCCCCGGGTTTGATTTCTGACTCAGGTCTGGAAAATTATTATGTTTTCAAACTCACTGTTCCCAAACTTTGCTAAAAACCAAGATATTAATGTGACTTGAAGTAACAGAAATTTTTCATGTGGTTTAGACAATACATTTTTATGCCTTCACTTTATGAAATAGTTACTTGAGTAAAATTAAATAATCTTTTTAATTTTTTCCCCAGAAATTAACCTTTTCAGGACTACGAACGTACGGGTACGTTTACCACTCTGCGATCGTAAAGGACTATGCACGTACGGGCATGTTTCATGTTTTTCGGTCCAAAATACTACAAACGTACCGGTACGTTTGCTTCTGTTTTTATACTTGTGCTGACATCTATCATTTTCTCCATGTACTACGTGTTATACACAAATAATTAATTTAGTAGGCCTTGTTTTATGCGATTGAAACAGCACGTGTGTTTTGTCTAACCTCACTTATGAGTTCCGAAAAGTTTTTATAGTTGTGTTAGCTTCTTGCTACCGTTTGTTTACTAATACAGAATACTTATTTATAGTTTACTAATAAAGAATTTTTATTTCTTGTGAGTATAAGTGAGTTTTATTATAGTGTAAATCGTGTTTTGAACGTTTCATTTCATTGTGTATTTTGTATATTATACGAGTGGAAATGGCTAGTTTTAGTGGTAGGCGTGTCTACGGGATGACGATATATTACAATATATAACTAATCCCGGATTCAGATATTGAAAATTACAATGAGAGTGATATGAAAATTCATTTTACGTACGGCACGATAAATGTGCACATGATGTGCGCGCGCATGCACGTATGGGCGCTTGACTGTGCATGTGAGGGTTATTTACATGTATAAGTATTCAAGGGGTGGAAGTTTGTAAAAAAAAATAGCAGAGAGATAATAAATAAGGGAAGCAGAAATAGACGAAAAACCTAAAAAGAACTCACGCTGTCAGCTGAGTTCTAGGTTGGAAAACATAGTCCTCAAAAGGTTTACAATAAAATTATAATTCTAAGATGCGATAGAACACTTCAACTTTTTATGAAATCATTTCTAATGTACAATTATTTAAAAACTTAAAATGTAAAAAAAAAAAAACAAGACTTGATGCTACCTTCTGAAGAATATGTTACATACACATTGATAACAAATAAAAATAAATCTTAACGTAAATGAACAGAAGTTGAAAATAAGTACAATGTCAATTAACCAAATGCCAAGTTTACACCCAATTTTATTATCTACATCACTTTTCATTGAATTTTCAAATGACACTGAAATTGCGACACATTTATTTATTATTTATTTCGTTTCAACAGATTTTGACAAATTTATCTCAGACATGCTTAAAAATCAAGTGTTACTCAAGATATTTTCATTAATATTTGATAATTCTTGTGTCGATTGTATTGATCAGACAAAATTGAATAGAAAAAAAAGCCTGGCATTGGCTTCACAATTTAGAATGAATTTTCTCGAGACAAGGCATAATTACTGATACACTCTCTCAAACACAAATTACTTTTTTAATCGATTAAAATCACTAATATGCTTTTCACAGTTGATGAGCTCTGCTGTTCCACACGTTTAGACCAATCACAACGTTTGCCAGTGTTGTCAGATTGTACCTGACAAACATTATGCATGCATGCACATATAAGAGCCACATTATTTCACTCTCATCTTGCATCTCTAACTGAACACATCGATTATAGAGCGCGTTAACATGCAATATTTTATAATATAATCAGCTGATTGTATATTTATAGATTGTTGTTGTTTAGGTGATCAGCCTGTAGGCTGGTTTGAACCTGTAGAGGTTTTACTAAGTAAAACGAGGAGTCACGTGGTTTACCATTGCCACAACTCACTCAGTGGAAAAGTACACTTATCATCATGGCAGGCTCTCTGAAAAGCACATATTTTCCACTCTGCAAATGACACTTTCACTTCATTCACCACCGGGTCTGGCTGTATAATGAAATCCATTACTTTCAGAGGAGATAACTGTGATTAGTGTCACAGTACACCTCTACCTCTTCTGTTGTTAAATGATTCACTCATTTAATTGGGTGACCATGTGATAAGAAACACAACTATTTATTTTAGTCCTGCAACTAACAGATAGAGTGTAAATAATTTGACACTCCATCTGTCTGTTATGGACAAGTTTATAGATTATAATTGATATTAAAAAGCCAAAAAAATGGCTTACAAAATATAGAAATGGCTTACAAGAGAGCAAGTATTGGCAACCAACGTTGGTGGCAAGTGATTGGCTAGCTACGTATAAAGTGAGTAGGGGGCAGTGCGTACATACGTTCAGAACTCATCACCATTGTTGAACAAATAGTATAAACTAGAAACTGTTAATCTATAAGCCACAAGTTTACAATTATTTAGTCATTCATTTCTTTATAAAAAAAAAAATAACTTACTTAAAAAGTTTTAGTTTAAGTCGCTTTGAATCATCAAAGCGATACTAGAAGCCATACTTAATCGTGGAATGTTTTGTGATTGGCAATAGTTACTGGTAAATTCTTTTGAAGTAAACAAAGCTATCATAAATGAAGTTTAAATTTGTTACCTGCCAAAGAGTAAAAAAGGTTTAACCATGAAATTGCAAGCCACCATCTAGTAGAGAACTTTTTATCTTTTATTATTATTATCTTACATAAAAATTAGAAATTAATTTTGTTCTTGCTTCAGGATTGTTAGCCAAATTTTGAAAACACTAAGGTCCTAAGGTCTTTCTTTCGATAACGACAGTCGCTGTACCATAGTCAATTTATCGGGTTCATATTCATTGAATTCATTCATATTTATGACTAAAAATACATTTTTTTTTATTCCTAATTCGTGTACGTTGCAATCTGTTCAATTCAGAACAATAAGCAACCCCATCACCCACTATGAAATGAGGATGATATATATGATGTGTAAATGAGACTGTGTAGTCTTGTACAGACTCAGGCCGACCATCCCTGAGAGAGAATGGTTAATTGAACCCCAACCATCAAAGTACACCAACAACCACTGTCTAGTATTCAAATCCGTATAAAAATAATCTACCTTTACAGCTAAAATAACTAACCTTTAATAACTGTTAAACAGCTGATTTTGGCGACGACATTAACTCTAGACCAACCCGGTGGGTTAAAAAAAAAACCATAAAAATACATTTAATACGCCGAAAAATAACAAATAAAACTTTAAAACCTTTTAATGAAACACTGTATCCGACTATTAAATGGTACGGCTATAAAATAAACAAATTTTTAAAACAAAAATGACTAAAAAAAAAAAAACAGCCCACAGACATTACGAAACGCTGTGTATTGTGCGGTTGCAAGCTTCGTGTAGTTGCAGGGTGGAGGGTGCGGGTGAGGTATCCTAATGAATGGGAGAACGATTCTTCTATTACTACTCTGATACAAAACATTCGTTTTCAAACTTTCCGTAATTAACAGATTTGTTTATATTTAATACATTCATTTATTTACATATTTTGATATAAATTTGTAAGTTAAATATAATGAATCCGACCAAGTTAATAACTTGGTAGGTATTTGTTAAATTAATACGCGGGATGATAAGAATATGTTTTTAGTCTAGTTAGTAGATGCTACCACTACAAATGCCATGAGCTGTGAAACACTACTAACACTCATTTATTCCTTCTGCCACTACTATAACAACGCTCTGCATTCCACAACAACTACACAGAGCTGCGACTCAAGCAATATGTGACGTTGCATTGAACTGACTGATTGAAGCAATTGCAATGTCAAGGGCAGGACTGGTGGGGAGGTGTACACAACTGTTTTGTTTACTAGGAAGCTCGCAATTTCATGGTTAATAGTACAGTCATCTATTCTCGTAAACCTATTTAGAGCCCTCTTTATGATTCTAAAAATTCTACGACCAATGATTATAAATAGAGCTCCTTTCTTTATTGGGTCGGTCGGTAATTGAACAGTATGAAGTTCAGAAATCAGAACGAAACTAGGAACTGATTCGATGTATTTTGAAGACGGTTCGTCACCGACAGCAAATAGTTGTACCGTTATTAAAAACTGTATTCGATATAAGTAAAGAATTAATTATTTATTTTATTGTAAAAGGCCATATTTTGTTTTTAAGATGAAATTGCAGCTAAAATACGACGGTTATCCAGAAAATAACCATCGTTTTGAAATAAAAAGTAAACGAGTGAAGATACAAAAACTTCATTATATACATATAATGAAGTTATATCTAACTATATATAATATACATATTATATATAATACATATATGTATATAATATACATATATAATATATATATAACTATATATATATAATATATATAATGAAGTTATAGTTTAACTCTAGTTAAAACTAGAGTTTTCTCTATTTTTCGACATAGTCGCCAAACAGATTCAAGCACTTGTTGTACCTTGGAACAGTCTTTGAAATACCCTCTGCATAAAAATCTGCCGCCTGTGAATGTAGCCAACCATTCACGGCGTTTTGAATTTCTTTGTCATTGGCGAACCGCTGAGATGCAAGCCACCGTTTCATGTTCGGGAATAGGTGAAAGTCACTCACTAGGAGCCAAGTCCGGGCTGTATGGGGGATGATCGAAAACGTCCCATTTAAACTTGGCCAAAAGTTCATTTGTTTTCTTGCCCTCATACGGCTCGAAGAACAAATGAACTTTTGACCAAGTTTAAATGGGACGTTTTCGATCATCCCCCATACATCCCGGACTTGGCTCCTAGTGAGTGACTTTCACCTGTTCCCGAACATGAAGCGGTGGCTTGCATCTCAGCGGTTCGCCAATGACAAAGAGCTTCAAAACACCGTGAATGGTTGGCTACATTCACAGGCAACAGATTTTTATGTAGAGGGTATTTCAAAGACTGTTCCAAGGTACGACAAGTGCTTGAATCTGTTTGGCGACTATGTCGAAAAATAGAGAAAAATTCTAGTTTTAATATGTATATAATAAAGTTTTCATATCTTCACTCGTTTACTTTTTATTTCAAAACGGAAATTATTTTCTGGATAACCCTTGTATAACAGCAACACCTAAAACTATCTTATAAGGCACAATTATAAACGACATCATCTGGAGAACAACAACTCTACATTTTTTTTCTTTCTAGTTCTTTAAAAAAAACCGGTTTCCTGAATCGGGCAATGGATTAGGGACTGCCATTTCATTGCCATTATACTTCTTTTCTGATGAATGTCTTCTCTCTGTCTTTCTATTAACGTCACATGACTCAACCTAAGCTAACCTAACTATTAGAATACACATTTCAAATGATGTTTGAATGCCAATTAAACCAAGATAAAGTAGGGAGCTGACGACAGTGAGATATGATGTTGTCATAGCATGTCAAACAGCTAGTCAGCTGGCAGAGACGACTTCATCGCTAGACCAACTCAACGTGTTAAGAGATTAAAGATTCAAAAGAAAAATGTTAATGTTATTGGACATTATATTGCGCTTGCTTCATAACCAGTTGGCACAACAAACTATGATATTTTATACCACGTTCCATAGATTGGACAGTTAAAATTTTGTTGGTTATGTACATATAAAAAAAGATCATCCCTGTTAATCAAAATCAAAATAAAAAAAATTTGTGGGGTTACTGCAAAAAGGTCGGTAACTAACGTTTTTCACTTTTGGAGAATTCACGAGTTTTGATAATTTTCAACGGTAAATTATGGTTCTTATTTAAAAGAAATTTCCAATTTTAATTTATGTGGTTATCATTCTACAGATGTTAAAATTGACACAACTATAAAATACTTTTAAAATATCTAATATTTTTGTAAATAAATAACTCAATTTTCAATTTGTAGTTACCAACTTTTTGCAGTAACCCCACCCACGATGGTCTTCTTCAAAATGTAATCGTCTTTTCGGCAAGTAGATAGTTTTCTCGTCTCCTGCTATTATTTTTTAGTTTAGTTTCAAATATTTTTTAAAATTTTGGATATTTTGCTTCAGAATTGAAATATATCTTTCTAAACACTGGAATACGGAAACAGTAAACATTTACCAATGTTTAGAGCACTTTCGTTTATCTTGTACACATCTGAAGTAAATTAAAATTTTTTTTTTTACTTTTATTTGTTATTATCAGGAACTGTACATTGTTGACAACTACCCAATTTGATCGCTGTATTTTTGAATTGCATTAGTTAGACATGAGTTTGAACAGGGACCCCCAGTAGAGTTTGTTCATGGATGGCTGTCAACTGGTCACCACACAAAGTCGCTTGCCCAACCGGTGTTACTTAACAAATAATAGCGACTTACTACCAGCTGACTGACTGGGTTGGCCCGGAGGGCAACATTAAAATTAATTTTTTTTTTTCACATTTAAGTATAAAACTTCCTATCCTACCATGGCAGATAAGGAATAGTTTTAAATTTTTATATGAAAATTTTTTTTAAAGTTTAACTTCAGATGTGTACAAGATATGTGAAAGCGCTCTAAACATTGGTAAGTGTTTACTGTTACCGTATTCTGGTGGTTTAGAAATATATATATATATATATATATACATTTCAAATTTTATTAAACATCCTATGTAGGATTTTTAAACAGCCGTATTATTTAAAATTGAAATATATATTTCTAACCACCAGAATACGGTAACATAAAACACTTACCAATGTTTATAGCACTTTCGTGTATCTTGTACATAAATTTATCTTGTAAAATAAATTTCGTGTATCTTGTAAAATAAATTTTAATTTACTGAATATGTGTACAAGATATGTGAAAGCGCTCTAAACATTGGTAAGTGTTTTATGTTACCGTATTCTGGTGGTTTAGTATAAATATATATATATATATATATATATATTTCAAATTTAATATAATAATCACGTATCAGGTAAATTATTATCATCACTAAACAGTAAAACCTCGTTTATCCAGCCCTCATTGATCTGGATTTCCAGATAATCCGGATCAGATAAGTACACTTTTTTATCCATTTAATGTTCCCATAGATAACAATTTTTCAACTACGATAGCAAGAACGTAAACGACAAGTACGTTTCAAACATTCAATTTTTATTTTCATTAAATATACATATTGCCGTATAGATTGTATCCGTAATAAATTATGACTGTGATAAAATGCGGTTTGTCCAGTTAAAGAAATTTCTACTAGAGTGTCACTTCCGCCCGCTAAACTATTAATGACCGTGCTTCATTCAACCAACACAGAAGATGGTGGACCAATTCTTTTCTTTTTTACAAAATCATCAAAAAAAAGCTATTTCCATACATTTCAATGTCTTATAAACAATTCTACGTAATTCAGTTACGAAACATACTTTTTTTTATCGTAATAAACGGTAAGTGAGCTTATTTAAGGATTTATGCAGGAACTTTTTTTTAAGGAACTTATGCAGGTAGAAAATACATCAATAAATTGCCTCAAGGTTTAAAAAGTTGTGACAATTTAAGTCATTTTAAAAAAAAGCTAAAACAATATTCGATTGATGAAACATTTTACAGTATGCACGAATTCCTTTCTAAATAGTTTTGGTATTTAACTTTAATTAAACAAATATTGTATACAATTTGATACAAAGGGGTTCATGACAAGCCTGCTGAGTTAAGCAGTGGCAGGAGGAAATTATTGGTAAGAGATGAATTTATCACTGTGTGTGATATTTAATTCAATAGGGTTCATGACAAGCCTACTGAAGTAAGCAGTAGCAAAAACAAATTTTGGTGGTAAGTGATAAATTTATCACATTGGTGGTAAACTTTCAGTTCATCAATTTTATCTAGACATGTCCTATACTTCCTTTGGAGTCTCCAGGATGCAAGTAGCAAAAAAAAAAATTTGTTTTGCGTATTACCCGTATTACGTTTGGCCCCAGTTTAGTCCAGATAAACGAGGTCGTACTACAGTATTTTTCATAAAAGTACACACACAGAGTTCTGAATAATACAAAACATGAAATTATCATCAAAAGTAGAAAAGTGAGAATGCGAGGCATGTCCAGAAAGTAGGGTTAAGAGTACCGAGCCTCTGATGCTCAAAGTGATTTTTGTTCGACAAAGTTGGCAGCACTGTGTTTAAGGGGGTAGTCAACTCAACAAGTGTTTTTTTTTAATTTTGATTTTTTTTGCATTTATTTGAAGTTTAAAATTTTCTGAATCACAACATTTGTTTACTTTGTTTGTACGTTGACTAAAAGTTATAAACAAATCTGTATAAAATAAAGCTCACTAGCAAAACAAGTGAAATTATTCCTTCAACTTCAAGTTTTCCGGAAATGTGGTTTTGCATGATTGTACATTCTTGGGAATTAAATATTTCGGTTTGTATTGCAGGTATTTGGATGATGTTTTTTCCAATTATTCATAATTTCTTGCTCTATTTTATCTGTGGAATGATTATTACAAAAACCTTAATAGGGATTTAGTTAAAAAACAATTTGTGATTACATAAAATAAATGTTTTTGAAAATATGGTTTTTCTTCAATAAATTTTTTGTAAGAAAAAATACATGCAACCTCATACAACAGATAATAGAGAGCAATTTTCTGTATTTTGTAGCATAAGAATCATGTTGATATCTTTCTTGGTTCCTGAGATATTTGATTCCCCGCTTTTCCAACCTCACCCTTATATTTAGGGGCTGTAATTAATTTTTTGGCTTGGTTCAAATGGTAGATCATTACTAGTAAATTACTCTTTCATTTAAAATAATTAATGATAAATTATAGCCAGAAGTTTTGATTTTCATTTTCTGGGTTGACTACCCCCTTAACCCCTTACTGGTTTTTGCCGGAATATTCCGGCGTACGAGAAGTACATAAAAAGGGCCACTGACGGAATATTCCGACGATAGATTTTGTCCAGTTTTAAAACGTCAGTTGTCGGACTATTCCGTCGTAAATATTGCGTATCTCTTTGTATAGCTATTTTAGTTCTATATTCTAACACATATAGCGCTAGTAAATATTTTTGTAGAAGTCTATCTTCGAAATAACGTTGCTATTCTGCTACCGGTTCTCGGACAGTTTTAGGTTAGTGTTAGCCAGCCCACATGTTTACTATTGTAAAGAGTTAGTGTAGTTTTGTTGAGTATTATATGTATTGTTAAGAGTTTAGTGTTTAGTTTAGTTTAAAACAGTGTAGTGTAATTATTATAATTTCTAATATAGGGAAAATGACACGACTTCAAAATGACGCAAAACTTCAGTCACCAAAAGCAGTTATGACAGGTTAGGTATCCATTTCTTATTATTGTAATAACATCTAAACTGCATGCAAAATACCAGTGTTTGTTACTTAATAAGTCATAACTAGGATATACAAAACTTTCTATGCAATAAAAAAAATAGAGCAACTTAGTATCATTTTCTAAAAAAAAGAAACTGGTAAGGGGTTAAGGAACGCATGGTCATTAGTCTCAAGTCAGCTGGAAAACTCTTGTCGTAATGCGAGTTGAAATGAGTGTCTCTATTCTGAACGCAGACAGGTGCAAAGTGAGGAGTGCAATCCAATTCCAGATTTACATTTTTAACAAAATCCAAAGCTAGTACACTCTTTTGATTTAAAGTTTTAGGTTGGCAGAACAAACGTTGATGACGCACTATGCAATGGGAATGGGTGTCCCTCAATTGTCCCTCAACAAAATATAAGAAATGATCCGTGGCAACTATATAATATATATATATATATATAGATTGCTCGTTCATTTGTAAAGGTGAAAAAATAGAGGGTTGGTCTGGAGCGGTAATTAGGCTGCCAATTGAAGGGCATAATTTATTTCACAAGGTCGTCAACCCCTATTTCACAACTTTCACATTGTTTTCTGAAATTATGTGTGATGATTTTTTATAAATCGCAACTACTCTAGTTTAGTAGTATTAATGCTGGAGTATAAGATTGCATTTCTGCTAGAGAGAGAGAGAGATAGTGACGACCGGGGGAGGTATGCGGTGCAATACTGCCCTACTAAGCCAAAAAGCTGTAATTGCAAAAAAATTAAATTTGAGTTTTGAATTGATTCTTATGTTTAAAAGTATGAGAAATCCAAAAAACTAAGCCAAAATACCAAAGTATCTACAACCTTATACGAGATACAAAGGTTACCCAAAAAAGGGTAACTGCAGTTACCCCTTTTTGGCTTCTTATAACGGATGATGATAACGTGCATATTTTTAACAAGTGGCTTACGCCAAAATGCAAAATCCTCATTTCTTGCATATCATACTCCATTCAGTTACGGCTTTTTGGCTTAGAAGGGTAGAATAGTCATGCCTTTCTTCTAATCTAATATATATAAAATTCTCTTGTCACAGTGTTAGTTGCCATACTCCACTGAAACGGGGCTTAACCGATTTTGATAAAATTTTGTATGTACATTTTTATATTTTATATCTATTTTTTATACGCCTAAGTGATAAGGGTAGTCCACCCCAAAACATTTCTTATAAATTTTTTTGGACAAAATTTTTATTTTTTTATATAATGCGGCATTAAAACATACATACACTACTAAATTTTCACCCTTCTACCACCAACCCCTATTTTTTTTTTTATAGCAAATGCAATATTAGTTATTAATTTTCTACTCTTGGCGGTCGATAACCGATCAGTTGTCACTCAATTAGTTATTCCCGCCAGGCGTCTACCGGTGTAACTCTCACTTTGTAAACAGCACAGAGTACGGATGAGAACAAAGATGGTCTCCGGTCTTTCTCACACAATAAGCTTTCTCTCACTCCCTATACTGTTTTCGACCATTATTATTGTTTGTGCAAAACAACATTTGCTCGGTCAGCTAGTAACATAGTATAAGTATAACAATGCTGACAGCTCATTTTTTTACACATCATAACACGCAACCAACTATGACATTATTATCTAAATTTATACCACCAAACACAAATGGTATACATGTAGTACACATACTAGTGCTGGCATCAATACAGACATAGTTTTTCGAGTTGTGTGTCAACACACAACACAGAAAAAATAAAATTATAATGTACATTGAAAAATAGTGTTTGATGTATTTGCGGGATGAAAGGTACGGGTGAGGTATAATTAATGAGTGATGCATGCTGGGAGAACGATTGTTGTATTACTCTGATACAAAACATTCGTTTTCAAACTTTCCCTATTCAACATATCTGTTTGTATTTATTACATTTATTTATTTACATATTTTGATATGAATTTGTAAGTTAAATGTTATGAATCCGACCAAGTTAATAACCCGGTAGGTATTTGTTAAATTAATGCGTTGGATGATAAGAATATGTTTTTAGTCTAGTTAGTAGATATGCTACCACTACAAATGCATCATGAGCTGTGAAACAGTACTCATTCATTGTCCCTCTACTATAACAACACACGCACTCACTGCATTCCACAACAACTACACGCAGCTCCGACTCAAGCAATACACCTGTGAATTTAGACATTTTTTTAGAAAATATTGCCTTTCCGATTTTTAAACAATTGAGTACTGTTTCAGTCGTCTATGAAATAATTTCTGGACATGCCTTGTAAATCGGTACAAAGATGCAGTGATTTTTTTTAGACATTAGTTCAACGTTTACAAATTCACCACCTTAAAAAAAAGCCAGCCTTTTACTTTTAGCTCTTATTTGATTTTTATATTTATACATCAAACAAAAAAACCTTAATAAGAGCTAAAAGTGAAAGTTACAAAAACTGATCAATAATAATAACTCATGAATTCTGTCTTTCAACTCTTAAATCATAATCATGCGGGTTGGCATCGTTAAAAATTTATTACAATACAATTTCAATTGATTTCCTCTTACTCCATATATAAAAATTACGTATTGTCTTCTTTTAACAAAGGATATAGATTCTTAAAAAAATGTAACACATTACAAGACTTATCACTAAAAAAAAAAAAAACGTTACCAAAAAAATGAAAAACCCATAAAATGATAAATAAATAGCATTCACACATAAACGCACTCACACCGACATAAATAACAGAAATAAAAAAAGAAATCTCACAGACGCACAACATTTTCGACGAGAAAAACAAAAATTAATTTTATACTTGAGCAAACCAAAAACAACGCAAAAATTTAAAAAATGATCATATTATAATAAATAACAGTGCCGACAAAAATTAAGATTAAATTAAAAAAGAAAAAAAACAAACAAGTGTTGCCATCATTAAACATATTGCACCTTATAAAAACCCTTCCATAAAACAACATATTACATAAATAATAAATACTAATTGTCCGCACCGTTAAACTTTGTCACCACCGCTACCTAGATTACAAATTCAGCTACATTAGCACCATTATGTTGCTAATCACAACACTAAATTGTTTCAACAAAAACCAACTTCATCATCATCATCATCATCATCTGGGTATCCTTCCAGCAGGCCGGGTAGGATTTGAGTGGAGGATATGCCTCCATCTATCTCTATCTTGATATACATTTTGTATTCTGATATCCTGTAGTGTCATTCCTTTTGTTAGGAGATCATCCCTTATTTGGTATATTTTAAACATGGTCTGTTTGGCTCTTATGGGAAAATCAACTTATGCAGGTAGAATTGCAGGCAACTGCTCACTGTTCCTTCTTTGTACATTTTTCAAGTGATAATGTACATAAAGCAAAATACCTTTTTACAGAATTTAAATGTTCACAACCACTACACAAGAAACAGAATCGATTATTATGTTGCTAATCACAACACTAAATTGTTTCAACAAAAACCAACTTATGCAGATAGAAAATACATCAATAAATTGCCACAACGTTTAAAAAGTTAAGACAATTTACGTCATTTTTAAAAAAAAGCAAAAACAATATTTGATTGATGAAACATTTCACAGTGTGCACGAATTCCTTTTTAAATAGTTTTGGTTGAAAAATATTAAACTTCTAATTAAACAAAAATATTGTGTACTATTTGATACAATGGGGTTCATGACAACCCTACTGAGTTAAGCAGTAGCGGGGAAAAATTATTGGTAAGTGATGAATTTATCATTGTGTTTGATTTTTTTTATTTTTCATTTTATGTGATATTTGATTCAATGGGATTCATGACAAGCCTACTGAAGTAAGCAGTAGCAAAAACAATTTGTTGGTGGTAAGTGATGAATTTATCATTGGTGATAAATTAGTTTTATGCCCAAAACGGGCAGGTGGAATGTTATTTTAATTGCAGTCTATCTGTTTGGTCCAGGGCTAAAAAAAAATAGTTCTGTTTCTTATCACATATTCAGCCACTTATATGACTGAACTATTTAAGAACAGAAGAGGTAGAGGTGTAAAAGAGACACTAATCAGAGTTATCTCCTCTGAGAGTAATGAATTTCATAATACAGTCGGATTGTGTGGTGAATGAAGTGAAGGTGTCATTTGCAGGGTGGAAAGTGAGTGCTTTTCGGAGGGCCTGGCATGCTGATAAGCATACTCTTTAACTCAGTGAGTTGTGGCAATAGTAAACCACCTCACTCCTCGTTTTTACTTAGTCAAACCTCTACACGTTCAAACCACCCTTTCGGCTGTTGACCTAAACAACAACAAACTAGTTTTATCTTGACATGTGCTATACTCTTTTTGGAGTCTCCTGGATGCAAAAAAAAACTACATCAACGCCACTTGGAATATCATCACATCACAAACCAAACAGATAAAATTCTTATAATTATTTTAAGTTACTGGTTAGCATCGTAGCACCAGAATCCGTCTATAAATGTTTTACTTTTAATGTACAATGGACCCTCACATTAAATGCGATGTGTCATCAAATTAGTCATCGGATTCCTAAAGTTGCACGTGCACCTGACCCCCGCCAATCGTCAACCCCTACAGTAACAAGTTCTGATCGAATGTGCTCCCTCCCTCCCTCTTGTCAAGATACCCTCGACCCTCCCATCATCAGCTCAACGTTCTTTCTCTTTTTCACTTTTCTCACACCACCCATATACTATTTCGTATTGTTACGCTTATATCGTCTTGGTTATTATCGGTTTAGCATCTCTGCTGTAGTGTCCGTCATGTTATTTATTATAAATAAAGGTGATTCAAAAAGAGCGCCGGTTTTTTAACGGCTGGTAAATTTTTGTTTATTGGTTGGCAACATTGTTTGACCTCATTTCTATTTTGGAGAACATTCCGATTGACGATTCAGTTGTAGTTTCTCTTGTATGCACAGCGAGTGACAGTTTGGTGCGGCTTTTGGTCGGGCGGTGTCATCGGCCCTTACTTTTTTGAAAATCAAGAAGGACAAGCCGTGACAATAAATGGAGACCGATACCGTACGATGATTAGGGAGTTTTTGTGGCGTCATTTGGATGGAATGGACATTGACGAGTTGTGGTTTCAGCAGGATGGTGCCACCTGTCACGCTGCACGAGAAACAATGTTGTTGCTCCGTGAACGGTTCCAGGATCGCATCATTTCTCGTAATTCCGACCATCAATGGCTACCAAGGTCGTGTGACTTGACGCCTTGTGACTTTCCTCTTTGGGGTCATCTGAAGTCATTGGTGTATGCCAATAAACCCCGAAACATCAATGACTTGAAGGAGGAAATTCGACGGGTTATCGGGCAAATGGAAGTCGAAACTTGTCGTGCAGTAATATCCAATTTCATGGACAGAGTTGATGCGTGCCAGCGCAGTAGAGGAGGACACATGCATGACATCATTTTTCATACATAAAATCGGAAGGAAAGATGAATTTGTTGATGTATTTATTTTCAGTTTTTCAATAAAATAAATCTCTTAATTTGATATATCAAAACCGGCGCTCTTTTTGAATCACCCTATACATATTCTTTGTAGTTTTTGTATTTCCGGTGTACGTTACTGTAGTTATAGTAAAAACGGGTCCTAAATCGCGCATAAACAGTAAAATTTCTATTAAAGAAAAGCAAGAAATTAAAAGACAAATTTGTATTTTCTAAAGAAAATCAAGTACTGTTCGCATACCTGTATAACTTACAGGATGATGGAATCTACCCAAGCAGCCAACTATCAGAGAGGCGTTGGTTTAAACAGTTTCTTGTGAATCAAAATTGCAGCGTTCGCTCACATCGCGTTGAAATGGATAACAAAGTTTAACGATACGTACACAGACAACAGTTAATAATAATAATAATAATAATAATAATAAAATAACTTTTTAACAAGAAATTATAAGAGAAACGAATGAACTGGTCTTAATACACCCCTTATTTTTATTACATATCAGTACGATAATAAAATAGTACCTTTTAAAACAATTAACAACTAGAGAGGTTTGTTTCACCTGACGACTTAAAATATACTCAATAAATAAAATATATTATATATTTATATATTATATAAATCTAACATTACATATTATTAACATTGTATATATATATATATTATTTTTATACATAAAATATATTATTAAAATAATTCCCAAAAAATATATTCATTTATTTACTTATTTATCATTCTTATTAAAAATATATAAATATATTATATTTTCTCATAAAAACTTTTTTTTTATTTTTCTCTTTTTCAACTATTAATATTTCATCTAGGCTATATAGAAAAGGATTCTTCTATGCGTTTAAATCACGTTTAATGATGTTTTACGATTAGAAAACATCAAATACATTATTCTAACGTTACTCATTTCGTTTTATTTTTTATTCTAAGTTTCCATTGGCACAACTCAGCCGGGTACAAAATACATTAGAAAATACTACTTGCGTTGCCGAATGAATGATACATTTCGTTACGGCACAACGGTAAAATCTTCAACTCATTTAAAACCTTAAGAGGGACAACAAGAAAAAATCTATAAAAAAATTTCATTTTTTAGGCTCACATTAGAGTTTGACATTTATGCTTTTCAACGCCACCAAAATTATGTTCCTATAACAACCAGATAGTAGATGATGTTTCGCTAGAATTTCCTCCAAGGCCGCCGCATGGTGAGACGCAAGCACGTTAACCATGCCAATCCGCATTGGCATAGTACAGTAATTAATCACACGAAACGCAAAGATCAATTAATTAATCACGCAAAGATTTAAAATTTCAGTAGCGATTTGTAGTTTGTTGTGTTGGATTCAATTTACTTTTCAAATAACGAGTTACTGTAATTAAACAAAATGCGTAATAATTAAAAACCTCCAACTCTAAGATTTTATTGTAAATGGAACGTACAGTGACCTTTTTACTCTACACGTGAAATTACTGTATTTAGGGGTTTTAGTAATTGAAGGAGCCAGTTTTGAGAAGTGGCTACAAACCCAGTAGGTACATAGAACAGCACAGTGCTTGCTGTTAACTTCTTAGAGGAGCTGTAAGGGGTCTCAAAAATTCATTACATTTTAAACGGTCTCTCGATGGTCCGGCTTTTTCATAAATCCGGCCGCCCATTTAAGGCGGATAATCGAGGTCTTACTGTAATTACTTAATCAAGGTCTTACTGTAATTACTTAATCAAGGTCTTACTGTAATTACTTAATCAAGGTCTTACTGTAATTACTTAATCGAGGTCTTACTGTAGTTACTTAATCGAGGTCTTACTGTAATTACTTAATCGAGATGTTACTGTAATTACTTAAGTATTTCTTCAATTGAAACATGTTGTATTTATAGATGTAGGTATCTGATCTGGAATGTGAAGAGTAGAGAGGGGCATTTAAAACTTACAATTTATGCAAGCCATTCGAAATTGAACCGTATCTAATAAAACAATATTCCGAATATGATAAAAATAAATCCATTTACAATGATAAATTAAAGTAGGCGATACATAAAATTTAACATGTTTAACATGGCATTGTTTAAAAAATATTAAATAAATTAATGTGCCAGCGCTAACAATAAATAATTTTAAGAGATTTTAGTGATTTGAACACACGTGAATCCTTTTCAAATATATAAATACGAATCTATATAAAGAAGTATTAAACGATTAGTAACTAGCTCATTCTAAATTCACACAAAATGGATGGAACGGATACTAATTATTGTTAAATGGTGATCGCTTTTCATCACCTTATACGGGCTGTACACAACTCACTTTATAAACAAATAAATAAATAAATAAAATTTTCATTTTTCTTCCGATATACAGACTACCAATTTCCCTTCTGATTATCAACTATAATTTTCATCTTCATTAGATTTTCATCTGAAAGTCTTGTAGTAAAAATCATCCTACTTCATATAATAATTAATTTCACTGAACTTTTTAAGATGCCTTATTTTCTGTTATCCGTCACTTAAACGTGTTTCGATGGATCCACTATCATCAGAGTACATAAATATCATTTGAAACTGAAATTTATTTATTTAAAATCTTAAGAAGATATTAAATCTTCAGTCACCTACAAAATATTAATTATCTCCTTAAGATTTAAAATAAATAAATTTTAGTTTTAAATGATACCGTGTACTCTTGATGATGGTGGATCCATCGAAACACATGTAAGTGACAGCTAATAGAAACTAAGACACCTTAAAAAATTCAGTGAAATTTATTATTCGAATAGAATTGATTTCAAGCTGCAAGGATTTAGTTTTGAATGGAGAGTAACTTATCATTTAAACGAAACCATCCAAGGTGTTGTGTTGTGATTCTAACGAAAAGTGTTAAATTGTTTAGAATTGTCTAGCTTGTAATCAGTCTAAATGACAACACACTATTAATTTTCACCGACTTGTTCACCTCTAACACTGGTCTAATTTTTTTTAAATTTATTTATAAAGAAAAAACTAGGCTGATCAACCATTTTTGGGATAAGGTGTCGAGACCTAAGTGGCTGAAAAATGTACAGCAAGATATGGAGGAACTTGAAATCGCTAAACAGGACCGACTGGTCAAGGCTAACATGATAACATCTTGCACCAAAACCCAGGAGAGTATACAACAGGGTGTTTACCGATCGAGATCGCAGCGTCTTAAGAAAGTGTGGGCCAAACAAAAGGAAGGCGCTCTCAAGAGAGCATGCTTCTCAAAGAAACCCAACCCTGGAACAAACCTGAATTTGAACTAAAGTGATCCTATGGGGTCTCAAAAGTAAAAACAAAGAAAGAACTAGAGGATGTCTTAAATGGAATGGACGAGATCTTGAGAAAAAATTAATTCATGAAAAATTAATAAGAACAAAACGAAAGTGTTGTGCAGCAGCAAGAATGGTTTAGACAAGATGGGAAATTCAAAAGTAGGCAACAAAACCGTACAGGAAGTTGGGGAATTGTGCTATCTAGAGAGTAAAATAACAAAGGATGGTAGACGTACAAGTGATATCAGAAGTAGAATTGCTCAAGCTAGAAAAAAGCCTTTGAAATGAAAAACAGCTTACCGACTACAAACATTGATTTACAGATTAGGAAAAATTTCTTAAAACATTATGTTTGGAGTGTAGCATTATACGGGAGTGAAACGTGGGTGATAGGGGCTGTAGATAAGAAGAGGATAGAAGCTTTTGAAATGCGGTGTTATAGGAAAATGTTAAAGATTAGGTGGGTGGACAAAATAAGTAATTTAGAGGTTCTTAGGTGATGCCAGATCCACCGAAACATGTCACTACAAATAAAAAAAACAAATATGTTAGAAGAGAAATTAAACACCATTAAAAAGATTACAGATTAATGAAAAATAATAATGTGTTGGAAACTTTTAAACATTTGTTGAAGACCAGAAACATTCGCTGCAAGTTCATATGAGTTAGAACAACAAAAGAGCTTGGATCCAATTAATTTAAAATAACACATGGATAAAGTACAAGAAGCCAGCGGCAGTTAATTCAGGTGTAGTAGGTGAAAAGCAGCTTCACCTTATTTTACGGATAATATACACATTTATTTCTTTCAAAAAATAAGTATTATTTCTGTAGTACTTGCACACTCTGTATACGCGTATTTTACGTAGCGAGACACAATTTCGCAACTCTTCACCTATTTTTGAAGGCACAAGCCACCGCTGGCAAGAAGCTAACATCATCAAGCGATATCGAATTCTTCTAAACTGAACGACACAGAAATACACGCTCACTTGTTTACATTTTGACTAAAATTTCAATTTTCTAATCGGATAAAACATTGTCTACAGCCCAAGTGACAAAGCAAACACCATTTGTTGATACAAGGTAATTATAAATGATTCAATTTGCACTCATCTGTTCATTGCAGGGCTAAAATAAATAGTTGTGTTTCTTATCACATGGTTAGTCAATTAAATGACTTGATTTATTTAAGAACAGAAGAGGTAAAGGTGCAAAAGACACTAATCAGATTTATCTCCTCTGAAAGTAATGAATTTCATTATACACAGTTGGATTGTGTGGTGAATGAAGCGAAGGTGTCATTTGCAGGGTGGGCCCAGCATGCTGATAAGCGTACTTTTCTACTCAGTGAGTTGTGGCAATGGTAAACCACCTAACTCCTCGTTGTTACTTAGTAAAACCTCTACACGTTCAAACCAGCCTACAGGCTGATCACCTAAACAACAACAACAACAAATGATTCAAAAATTCTACGGATCCAGTCCGGATCAAGGCGTTCATACTGACGACACTTATTAAGTGCTCTGTTATCGTATCCAACTTTTATTACCAGTAATTACAAACGATTGATGCATGTGCATGGCCAAACTCAACTATCATACATTTGTGATCAACAATATGATTCCCAAACATGAACAGAAAAAAGAAATATTACAAACACTTTCGTCACCTGCACCGATACCAATCATTTTAAAAAAAATCACAAATCTGTTTGTTGTTGTTTAGGTCATCAGCCTCCTGATTGGCTGGTTTGAATCTGTAGAGGTTTACTAAGCAAAACGAGGAGTGAGGTGGTTTACAACTGCCATCTTCACTAAGTGGAAAAGTATGCTTATCAGCATGCCAGGCCCTCTGAAAAGGACATATTTTCCACTCTGCAAATGACACCTTCACTTCATTCACCACACAATCCAACTGTATAATGAAATTCATTACTTTCAGAGAAGATAACTGTGATTAGTGTCACAGTACACCTCTACCTCTTCTCTTCTTAAATGGTCGTCATTTAATTAGGTGACCATGTGAAAAGAAGAAACAGAACTGATATTGAAGGAGAGAGAGGTCGTAACAAACTTACGAATACACAAATTGCATGCGATAATAGTACACGCCGAAATTTACGGGCACAAAATGCATACCGTAGCTGAAAGAACTCGAGAACATGGTTCACATTACAATATTTCCTTCAGTCTAAAGCTCAAGACAGTTATTGTTAATATTTTCATGCACCGTTTAATTTAGCATTACGCGAAATACTTTTTTAGAGACAATGGAATCATTTACAATCACCCTGTATCAATAATGTAGATACACTTAAAATATAATATAAATACAGTCTACCCTGAGAATCGCCATCTTATCACGCGTAGTGAATCGATTCTTCAGGCTTCTTTTTTTTTATATTTTATGTGAAAAACAACATTTGAATGAAAAAAATAACAAAAAAATAAAAATAAACATAGTATAAACAATCTGAACGCAGCTCTAACAGATAGAATAAAATCATTCAGAGATACAATAAAAACAAACGTATCGTAAAATAATAATATATCTATTGACTTTTTTCACTCATCACAAAATCAATCATCAGTTTTAATCGTTAACAACCGATGATAACACTGCGATAAAATACGATAACACACTCGATTCACCAGTTGATTAAAGAGATTATTGTCCGATTCAATTATCAACCGATTCATACCTGCAACAAAGAGACACAAAAACACAGATTACTCATTTGTATATGTGAATCGGTGCATGGAAAAAAGATCTAAAGTAGGAAATTCTATTTTATATAATGAATTTATATAATAAATTTTACTTTTTTTTTTAGGTCATCAGCCGAAAAGCTGGTTTGAACCTCTAGAGGTTTTACTAAGCAAAACGAGGAGTGAGGTGGTTTACCATTGCCACAACTCACTGAATAGAAAAGTACGCTTATCAGCATGCCGGGCCCTCTGAAAAGCACATATTTTCCACTCTGCAAATGACACCTTCACTTCATTCACCACAGGGTCCAACTGTATAATTAAATTAATTACTTTCAGAGGAGAAAACTGTGATTAGTGTCACAGTACACCTCTACCTCTTCTGTTCTTAAATGATTCAGTCATTTAATTGGCTGACCATGTGATATGAAACACAACTATTTATTTTAGCCCAGCAACTAACAGATTGAGAGTCAAATTAATTACCCTCAATCTGTTCGTTGCAGGGCTAAAATAAATAGTTCTGTTTCTTATCACATGGTCAGCCAATAAAATGACTGAATCAATTAAGAACAGAAGAGGTAGAGGTGTACTGTGACACTAATCAGAGTTATCTCCTCTGAAAGTAATGGATTTCATTACAAAGCCAGATCCTGTGGTGAATGAAGTGAAGGTGTCATTTGCAGAGTGGAAAATATGTCCTTTTCAGAGGGCCCGGCATGCTGATAAGCGTACTTTTCCCTGACTCCTTGTTTTACTTGGTAACACCTCTACACGTTCAAACCAGCCTACAGGCTGATGACCACCTAAACAACAACTTAATGAATTTATACAATAAATTCCACCAACCTTCTTTTTAAACTATGTCAACTTTTATCTTTACTTACACGTGTTTCGGTGGATTCACCATTATCAGAGTAAATAACACAATTGAAACTAAAAACATTTTTATTTAAAATCTATAGAAGTTGATACATCTTCAGTCAATTGTATAAAACTGACTTAAAATTAATTTCCTCTAATTTTTCCCGTCTCATATTTACTATAGATAGCAGCAGCAGCAGCAGTCAATATCACTTCATCATTCCTAAATTTGAAAAATATGAAATATTCCACATTTATAAATATTTAAAAGGGCAAAAGCAGGACATTTTGAATGAACAGGTGAAGTGATATTGACTGCAGCTGCTATCTGTAGTAAATATGAGAAGGGGAAAATTAGAGTAAATTAATTTTAAGCAAGTTTTATACAAAAATGACTGAAGATGTATCATCTTCTATAGATTTTAAATAAATAAAAAATTTATTAGTTTCAATTATATGTTATTTACTCTGATGATGGTGAATGCACCGAAACACGTGTAAGTAAAGATAAAAGTTGACACAGTTTAAAAATAAGGTTTGTGAAATTATTATATAAATTCATTATATAAAATAGAATTAATTTCAAACTGCAGGATGCATTATAAATATTTATTTTAGAATAAAGTAGGAAAATATACATTTTTACTGTATTCACCAAGAGCTATACTGTCAAGGTTGTCCACCCATGGAACATAACACTTATGTTTACATCGACATTACAATAAGTTAGGAGTTCATTAACACACGTTTCATCTAGGTAATAAACTGTTTGTCCTATTTTCCTCCAATATTCCCTTTTCCACATCCACATGTCATCACTTTCCATAATTATAATTTCGGGCCAAACGTTTAAAAAAATCAAAAAACCAAAACAGATGATGATGTGATGATATCACTTAAGCGAATTAACAGTTGAAAAACTATTATTGTAATTATTTTAACCCTAATAAAACAAAAAAAGAAATTAATACAATATGACAGAACAACTGATAGGAGCCCGTGGCAAGCAATGGACAACATTAGTTACGTTATACGACTGTAATAACAACAACTAACGGGTGTTTTATTAACGACGCAACCCTGATTATAACAAGATAGAAGTAATACATTGGTAAATTTTCTATCCCCCAATCAATCGGTATGTACTCAAGGCCAACTACTAACACAGTTAAAATGTTCCAGTCAACCATTAGTCTGGTGACAGTAGTCGTTTCGTTATATCGTGTCACCAATGGCTTTTTTCAAACAAAGAACCGGCTGTTTTATTAATGACGCAACCCTGATTATAAGAAGATAGAAGTAATACACCGATACATTTTCTCTCGCCCAATCGGTATGTACTCAAGGCCAACTATTTAACACAGTTAAAATGTTCCAGTCAACCATTAGTCTGGTGACACAGCAGTCGTTTCGTTATATTGTGTCACCAATGGTTTTTTACAAGCAAGAACGCATGTTTATTGTAGAGACTTACATAGCAAGTAAATTTTACAAATGTGTGCAAGATAAGTTTCAGTTGAAATTTCCCCGATTTTTGTAAGAAACATATGTAAGTAAAATTTCAGTTGAAATTTTATAAGATTTACTCGCTATGTAAGTCTCTACAATAAACACGCATTCTTCCGTTGGAAAAACCATTGGTGACACGATATAATGAAACGACTGCTGTCACCATACTAACGCTTGACTGGAACATTTTAACTGTGTTAAATAGTTGGCCTTGAGTACACTGTTGCCAACATACCGATTGGGGGAGAGAAAATTTACCAATGCATTACTTTTATTTTCTTATAATCAGGGCTACATTCTTAATAAAACACCCGGTTCTTCCTTGGAAAAAAAACCATTGGTGACACAATATAACAAAACGACTGCTGTCACCACACTAATGATTGACTGGAACATTTTAACTGTCATAGGTAGTTGGCCTCGAGTACACGCCAACATACCAATTGGGGGAGAGAAAATTAACCGATGTATTACTTTTATCTTCTTATAATCAGGATTGCGTTCTTAATAAAACATTCGTTAGTTGCTTAGAAACTGTCACTCAATATGGAATGATTAACAATAAACAAAAACGGTGCTAGGATCCAACGGATTCCATGCCGCCTTTACGGATGGATGGCCGCTGACTTCTCACCTCGGTGTACAATCTATAGTAACTTAAGTGCCTTGCTGTACGTCCGTGAAAGATTCGGTGTGACTGGCCACCCTTGTGTTCATGCAAAATACGTTTGGTTTCTCGTCGTCGTATTTGGTTAAAGGAAATAGTGCCCCATCACTAATGTGTAAACCTGTTTACAATGAAATGGCATGGCTTCCTTGCCCACCCCCCAACCCCTTAGTAACACCCAATTTGGCTCTCTTCTTGTTGGCACAAATAAAGAGACCATTTTGCCAACATGAATGACTGAGACAGATACTGGTCAGGTGGCACAAGTGAATTTAAAAAAATGTTTTGAGCGATGGAAAATACGATTGGACAAAAAATATGTTGTCTCTAATATACACACAATTGCCCATAACAGATACGACGAGGTGGAGTATTAAATTATTTACATTCCATCTGCTAGTTCCGGGACTACAAAAAAAATAGTTTTATTTCTTATCACATGGTCACCCAATTATATGACTGAACCATTTAACAACAATATTGGTACAGATATCATATTAATTAATGTCCCATAGCCGAGGGAGTGAGAGGGAGATATGTGGCATAACTATGCATGCGCCCAAAGGTCTTTACAGTTATAATCCAAATCTGAAAACATACTACAGTTGTTATATTGGTTGTTAGTTTACTGGATGCATAAACGCTTGCTCACAACAATGAGTGAAATTATACGACAATGTTATTGGAATGGTGCGTATGGCTTGTGCAAGCGAAAGCGTTACGCATTTTCTCACTCCCACGGATAGGGGACATTAGTTCATTTGAATACTGTACACGTGTAAGAGACACTATACAACAAGGGTGATGAGCTCCCCCCCCCCACCCACTTTATACCTAGCCAACGACTTGCCACCAACTACGCCAATACTTGCTCCTCTTCTAGCTCTGTTAAATAATTTGTCGGTAATTTTTTTGGTCTTTCAATAACAATTATAATCAATTCAACTCATACAATCAGCTGATTATACGAGTAATATAAAGTATTGCATGTTAACGCGCTCTATAATCGATGTGTTCAGTGCGAGAGTGAACTATTGCGGCTCTATATATACGCATGCGTGCGTTATATTAGTCAGGTACAATCTGACAACGCTGGCAAACGTTCTGATTGGTCTAAACGTGTGGAACAGACAGCAGAGCTAATCAACCGTGAAAAGCATATTAGGTCACAGCTATCTCTTATTTTATTATACAGCAGTTGGATTGTGTGGTGAATGAAGCGAACGTGTCATTTGCAGGGTGGAAAGTAGATGCAATGGTAAACCACACCACACCTGACTCCTCGTTTTACTTAGTAAAGCCTCTACAGGTTCTAACCGGCCTTTCTCGGCTGATTGAACAAAAACAACATGCACACAGTGAGAGGTTCCACTGATATAGTTTTAGTTTATGTAAGTTTCAGGTTTCTCTTTCACCCTGTAAAGTTGACATCGTACGCACCAAAAAACAAGCCAGAGGTCAGTTGTTCTTGTAAAGTGGCGAAAGGGTGGTAAGTTTTTCTTATTAGTTACACACTCTCTCTCTCTCTCTCACACACACCCACTCACGTGTGCGCACACGCACACACACACACACGCGCAAATGCTCTCTCTCCCTCTCACACACACACACACACACACGCACACTCATACACTTTTTTAATCTCTCCCCCCCTCTCTCTCTCTCTCTCACGCACACATACGCACACACATACACACACACGCACACACTGTCTCACACTCATACACTCTTTTAAGCTCTCTCTCTCCCCCTCTCTCACACACACACATTCACTCGCACTCAAACACACACACACACACACAATTTCTTTACTTGGTGTGTGGTAGAGGGGCGCAGTGACCAATAAGTAAAACAAGAAAGAGAGAAATGTAGAATAAATGATCATCACCTGGAATGAAGTAATGGTGAAAACGGCCGTTCTTCTTCGTTACAAAATATATTCTTTAATATTATTTATTTATTTTTTTTTATTACTGTTTTTATTGATCAATTAAAAATACAATGGAAGACTAGTGTCAGGTAAAGACGCATGGATATCAGGAAGAAGAATACCGCGTTTGGGCTTCCTGTTTTATCATGACCCTGCGTCCTCCAACAACCTTTAACAAACAACAATTTACATCACATCATTCAACGATTCCACAGCTTAGTAAAATATCATCTGGCGTATTTCTATTAAACAAAATTACTTATTAGTGCTGAATCTGTCATGGACATACAGGGTTTGTATAAAAAGTAACCGGACTGAACTTAGAAAAAATATTTATTGGCAAAATTTCTACACTTTTTTTCTAGAAATCTTCTCAAAGTAGTCCCCATTCAAGTCGATAACCCTTTGGTATCGGATTTTCCAGTCCCTGAACGCCCCCTGGAAGTCGGCTACCCGTAAAGCTTCTAGAGCCCTCATCGTAGCGAGTTGAACAGCTTCTAGAGTCCCGAACCACATCCCCTTTAGTACTCTCTTGATCTTGGGGAATAGAAAGAAGTCCAGTGGTGCCGTATCCGGACTGTAGGGAGGCTGTGGCAACGTCGCATTGTTGTGGTGGAGGATCCAGGAATCGGCAATCTCCGGACGGACTCGACGAACCCGGGCAATCAGTCTTATCGATCTCGACCTCTTCTGCGATTGCTCGGATGCTCAGACAACGGTCAGTGTTCAACACATCATGCACTTTTTGCACATTTGGGTCTGTGTGACTGGTTGATGGACGTCCGGCGCGCTGTTCGTCGTATACGTCATCGCGGCCCTCTCGGAAATTCTTGTGCCACTGGAAGACTTGAGTTCTAGACTCACCGTAAACCTCATTGATCATTTTAAGAGTTTTCGTAGGCGTTTTTTTGAGTTTGACACAAAATTTGATGTTAACACGTTGCTCGATGGTACGCTCCATTTTCACCCCGACGAGATCACTGAACACGCACTGCACTCTCGCACGATGCTAACCTTCCAAGCGTCTAGAGGCAACTGACTCGGGCCCGCTCCCCTTCCCTCGATCCCCCACCACCACTAGAGCACCGACAACCGGTTTACAAACGTTTTACCTGGGCGTCACAAGCTCAGTCCGATTACTTTTTATACAAACCCTGTACAACAAGGCACTATAGTTACTATAGATTGTGTATGGAGTGGAGAAGTGAGCAGCCATCCATCCATCCATCCATACATTAAACCAACTCAATACTCACAAACAAATCGTTCAGAGAGTCATCATGTCGCAACTACCATTTTCTCTACCCTGCGAAGATGACATTGAACGCACCAAAACACAAGTCAGAGGTCAGTTGTTTTTTGAAACTGGTGAAAGGGTAGTAAGTTTCTCTTCTTATTAGGACTTTTGCGCTTTGTACAAAAACATTACCTGTTAGTGAACACTTCAGTTCTTTTCCGCATGTAGCGCGTGCTGTCATCCATTATTCTACTACATTGTATTGTACGTTGGACGATAAAAGTGTTATTTTAATAAACAAGTTATAGAATCCTGTTATCAAGCAGGCTGTTATTTTCAGTGACACGTTATCAAAAAATTTGGTGTAAAACACTCGCGCAACTTTCTCTTGCCAATGCAAATAGTTAACAATATAACCTTACATTAGTAATAAACAAAAAACTAACCTCAATAAACATAACCTAATTTAAACCATGAGTGATACACAAAATGAAAATCGACCGATTTGGCTTAAAAATATGGAAAATCACTCATTCACGCTAAATTACGCACTGTAGAGAAAAACGCTTTAAATAAAAAAAGTTGTAGATTTTTTAATTTACTGTAAATTTGATTATATATACTTTTCTTGTATAATGCAGACTAAGGCTGAAATCTTATAAAAAATTGATTTTTCACACGTTTTTGTGAGAAAAAACAGATAATCGCTAATTACCACTAAACTAAGCACTATGCAAAAAAAGTTGTAGAATTTTAAATTCTCTACATTTTATATTATATTATAAACTTTTGCGCTAAAATGCGTATTAAAGCCGCAATCTTAAAAAAACAATGTATTTACGTGAAAACAGCTTCACCATGAATTTCAGCAAACACGGCGCCTACCCTATCTTGTAGAGCATAAAAAATTTAGTAAACCAGGCGATATTTAAAACAAAATTGTGAGTAAGTATTGATAACATTGCTGGCAAGTCATTGACTAGCTATGAAGTGAGTATGGGGGTGTACGGAGGTATAGGGTGATTCAAAAAGAGCGCCGGTTTTGATATATCAAATTAAGAAATTTATTTTATTGAAAAACTGAAAATAAATACATCAACAAGTTCATCTTTCCTTCCGATTTTATGTATGAAAAATGATGTCATGCATGTGTCCTCCTCTACTGCGCTGGCACGCATCAACTCTGTCCATTAAACTGGATATTACTGCACGACAAGTTTCGACTTCCATTTGCCCGATAACCCGTCGTATTTCCTCCTTCAAGTCATTGATGTTTCGGGGTTTATTGGCATACACCAATCACTTCAGATGACCCCAAAGAGGAAAGTCACAAGGCGTCAAGTCACACGACCTTGGTAGCCATTGATGGTCGGAATTACGAGAAATGATGCGATCCTGGAACCGTTCACAGAGCAACAACATTGTTTCTCGTGCAGCGTGACAGGTGGCACCATCCTGCTGAAACCACAACTCTTCAATGTCCATTCCATCCAAATGACGCCACAAAAACTCCCTAATCATCGTACGGTATTGGTCTCCATTTACTGTCACGGCTTGTCCTTCTTGATTTTCAAAAAAGTAAGGGCCGATGACACCACCCGACCAAAAGCCACACCAAACTGTCACTCGCTGTGCATACATTTCCCTTTCATTAACCACGCGAGGGTTTTCTAAACCCCACATACGGCAGTTCTGTTTATTAACAAAACCGTTTAAGTGGAAGGGCGCCTCATCACTGAAAATGATTTTGTTTGCGAAGGTGTCATCATCCTGCCGTTTTCTCAATACCCAGTCAACAAACTGCCGTCTCTTCTGATGGTCTGCCACTTTCAAATGTTGCGTCAACTGAATTTTATACGGGTGATATTGGAGATCGTACCGAAGAATTCTTCGTACAGAAGAACATCGTAAACCCAATTGTTGAGAACGGCGACGTATTGATTTTGCTGGGCTAACAGCCACACTGTCACGAACCAACGCAACGTTCTGCTCAGTTTGGCCAGAACGACGACGTCCAGAACTTTTAAGGTCGACTGTTGAACCCGTCTCAAAAAACTTTTTCAGGAGCCTGCGAACTGTTGATTCATTCGGTGCTTCATTACGTCCTAGAGTACCGCGAAGTCGCCTGACAGTAGCCGCATAACTCTCTCCACTCTGGTAAAATGTTTTGACGATTAATACTCGTTGCGCAATAGTAAACTTCTCCATGATTAGACACAGACTGCGAGAGTACTACACTGCGAACAAGAGAAACTACAACTGAATCGTCAATCGGAATGTTCTCCAAAATAGAAATGTGGTCAAACAATGTTGCCAACCGATAAACAAAAATTTACCAGCCGTTTAAAAACCGGCGCTCTTTTTGAATCACCCTTTACATTCAAACCTCATCAGCTTTGAAAAATAGTATAGTCGCCGTGTAAATGATCAAATAGTCATAGTATGCAATAAGTAGTCACCAAGGTTTTTTTATGGCTACGTATTACTGCTGCTTTTCATAAAGGATACACATGTGTCACAATACTGCCCTGCTGAGCCAAAAAACCGTAACTGCATGGAGTATGGTATGCGAGAAATGAGCATTTTGCATTTTGGCCTAAGCCACTTGTTAAAAATATGCACGTTATCATCCAACTTCCTATAGTTTCATGCATATTTTACACCACAAGGAATCAAAAAAATACTTCAGTTTTTTCCTAAATGCTTTTTCTATTAACATTTATGCAGATACAGTTAAGGCATTCATGTTATAACAAGCCAAAAAGGGGTAACTGCAGTTACCCCTTTTTGGTAACCTTTATATTTCGTATAAGGTTGTAGATACAATATTTCGGCTTAGTTTTTTGGATTTCTCATACTTTTAAACATAAGAATCAATTCAAAACTCAAATTTAATTTTTTTGCAGTTACGGCTTTTTGGCTTAGTAGGGCAGAATATACAGTTGTACATTCGTGTGCTTAAGCGTTGCGGATCTGTCTAACTAAAGTGATTTTTATTTTGAAATTGAAGGCGCCAAAAGTTATTCGTTTCATGTGTTTTGTGTTAAGTAAATTTCAACGTGTGTTTTGTGTTAAGTAAATTTCAACTTGTATTTATCGTAAGTTTTGTTTTAATTTAATATTAAAACAAACATTAATTAAAACAAATTCAAATTTATTTCATTTATTTATTGATTTATTTCATTTTTCAAATGTTTAATAATGTAATATTTGTTTTAATGTTTTCTTGGAAAAATAAAGCGATAATACATTCGGAAAGCGACACAAATTATCGTATCAGTTATAAAAACTGTGACGAAGAATTGCATTAAGGAGAATACGTGCACCCCGATAAAAAACGAAAGAAAAGTAAAGAGTAACTATATTATAGAATAAATTGAAATAATAAAAGAAAAGGTTGACAGGAACATTATAGTTAAGTTTTTTAAAATGAATAATATAATCTTTCACTGTAATCCGTTGCGAGCTGGCGCGCTTACTCCGCATCTACTACAGAGCATAATGAGTTTTCAACCCGTGACCCATAATGGACCCACGGATGATTAAATGGTGATGAATACGTACGTGTGAAGAAGACGTGGTCCTGGCCAACAGCGCTTGAAGCTTATTCAATTGGGACACCAATGTATTGTTCGTGTCCTCTAACGTGGATATTTTTTTCCTAAACTCTGAATTTTCAGACGATAATAACTCCACTTTCCTCTCCAACGCATCCATATATTCTTTTTTCTTGCGCCTGCTCTCTTGTGCCGATATCTGTTGACAAAATTCATAAAAAAACAAAATATGAGTAATATTACTAAAGCGTTTTTCACGTCGTATGTACAGCGTTTGTAGCGGCCGACTACTAGCTTGTGGCCGCTACAGAAGAGCAAGATCGTAATTGCACAAGTGCTGCGAGAAGGTTGGGGTCTGCATTATGTATGGGCAGCACAAGCAAAAACGCTAACAGTACCGATAGCAGGCAAAAGACTAATGATGGATCGGCATATATATATATAGTACAGTATTAAACAATTAAAAAAAAAGGTTTACAAGAACATAGGCTTTATTTTTACTTCAGTTATAAAGGTTCAAAATTAGATGTTCAAAAATAGGCCGAAAATTTGGATTTCTTGTACGATAACGTGATTTTACCAACTTATTTACAATTTTTTGAATTGAAATATATATTTCTTACCACCAGAATACAGTAACATAAGACACTTACCAATGCTTAAAGCGCTTCCGTGTATCTTGTACACATCTTCAGTAAATTAAAATTTAAAACTTCCTACTCCTACCATGGTAGATAGATTGCCATTTTTCAGGGATTTTTAAAAAATTGTAACAAATCAACCATTGGTTATAAATTCAAAAAGTAAAGATTAAATTAAAGATCATAATTATTAGTCGATTACTTTTCATTTATTAAGATTAAGATTACTTTAATTATAATGATAAACATGTTTGACTGAAGAGAGAGAGAGAGAGAGAGAGGCCGCCGTATGTTTTATTGGATGGATTTAAACAATTCTTCACCGTATAATGATACATAAGAATAGTAAAATTAATTATATGATGAGTTAAATTCTTACAAACTAATTGCCTATTTCTAATTATCAATTTACTTTTTTATTTCTTAAGTAAAATTAAAAAAATCTAAGTATTATAATAACGAACTAATAACTAACAACAACGCGCAGAAGTATCGGCAGATCACTTGCTCACGCTCTTTAACATCGATACTGTAAAAGTCGATATATTTGATAATCTGCCAACATTACGACTATGAGTGTACTCTATTAGATTTGGAATGAACTAAATTAAGTGACAGCATAGACAGCAATCGTATACGATACGAGCTAATGGATATAAAACCAACCAAGTGAAATAGGCGCTCGTATCGTATACAGGTGCCGTCCAGCCAATCAAAATGGCGCGCCCGTATCGTATACGGGTGCCATCCAGCCAAACAAAATGGCGCGCCCGTATCATATACGAGTGCTGTTCAGCCGATAAAAATGGCGCAACCGTATCGTATACGGGTGCTGTCCTCAAAGTGTTAAAACTACAATAAGAGTGATTAATTACTCACTTTGTTTTTAATTTTCCTCCTGATTTTCTTGAGAGATTTCTCTTCCGCTTTGGTCAGTGGTAATCTGGTTGGGATTGTATAGCCCTCCGCTAGAAGCGTCCTCTTCTCTTCTTCGGTCAGGTGAAGGACTCCCGTCGATCCTTTCTAAAAATTTACATCAACAAAAACACTTACATTATCAAGCTACTTTCATAGATAACAACAATTTACTAATGTTTTGTTGGTTCTTTTTTTTATGAATACCAAGTGTCTTAAAAAATCTGGTGTGAAACACTCAGACAACTTTCTCTTGCCAATGCAAATAATTAACAATATAACCTAACATTAGTAATAAAACATTAGAATTAAACAAAAAACTAACCTCAAAAAAACCATAACCTTATTTTAATCATGAGTGAAAGACGCAAAATGAAAATCGACAAAAGTGAACCATTACACGAATAAATACTACTTCTGGTTGACCGATTTTGATGAAAATGTTCATGTCAGGTCCAGTAATGGTATGTAACTTAAGTTTCAAGTTCGTACGATGTTCTGTTCTCGAGATATTTTGTTCACACACACACACACACACAGACCAATCGCTAAAAACATGTTGTTGTGTAGGTTGAGGGGGTTTGTTTACGTGTACAGTGGGTGAAGAGTGCATTTGTTAAAATCGACATTAAAACGATACTTTCCTTCCTATGTATTATACAGGCAACAGAAAGTAAAAATATAAATAAGTCATCTAATTACCCATAAATTCACATAGGATTGCAGCTTATCATATAGTATGATACATAGAGCATTTCATTTCATTTAAAGGAGATAAAAAACTATTAGAAAATGAGATAAGGATAACAAAAATTCACAGCGTATAAAAATGGATATAACGTAAAAGAAATAAAATAAAAAGTAAAATTAAGAACAAACAGTATTAAGTTAAAAATAACTTAACAACCCCACCTTTACAAGAGATAAACAAACACAAATTGAAGAATAATGACATGATATTGACTGCTGCTGTTATCTGCAATAAATATGAGAGGGATAGATTAAAACAACTCAATTTTAAATCAGTTTCATATAGATGACTGAAGATGCAACATCTTCTACACATTTCAATTAATAATTTTTAGTTTCAAATTATATTACGTACTCTGACGGTGGTGGTGGTGGTGGTGGATCCACCAAAACACGTGCAAGTGACACATAATAAAAATGAAGGCAGCTTAAAAAGTCCAATGAAATTTATTGTATGAAATCGAATTCTTTTATGACAGGTACTCATTTCTGGAAAGCCTCCAGAAATAATTTTTTTTTTTTTTAATCCTAATGTGTGTCAGTTGCAATCAGTTCAATTGAGAACAATAAGCAACCCCATCACCCAATCAGATGAGGATGATGTGTATGACGTGTAAATCAGGTGGTGTAGTCTTCTACAGACACACTCACTGAGTATGGTTACCATCTAACAACACCCACAACCACTCTCTACCATTCAAATCCGTATATAAGTAACAACCTTTACTAGGATTTGAACCAGGAACCTTCGTCTTCAAAAATCAGCTGTTAACCCTGTTAACCCTACAGTTTATAGGGCAGTACTACGGGGGAAAATCAAAACATACATGCCATATTATATAAAATGTTAATTTTGTTTTATAGGGATGAATAATGTATTTCTAGTGCCAGAACAGTAAGATATTTCTTTTTTTTATGTCAAGCCCTGGTAAATATATTTACCAAGGAATGTTTACTGAAATGGGAATCACATAATATTTACTGGTAAGAATGCTTACTGAAACACCTTGTAGCCCTAAATAACAAAAAATGTGTCGAATAACTTATTTTAATTTTTCCGTAAAAAACTGGAATTTTCTAAGCACTTTACAAAAGTAACAAGAAAACAACATGGTAGCATATGCTGGTATGAATCCTTACCTACCACATTCGTATAATAACTCACAAAGCAAATGGTCGCTGCGCACTAATTTCAATATGTGGATAGCCTACTTACCAGAGTACATCATCTATAAAACCCCAAAAAATGCCAATAAGGTTCAACTGCATAGCTTATTCTTTAAAAAAATCAACCTTATTGCCAGTGGTAAGTATACCTACCACAGACGTATAAAGGTTTAAACACAGCTGATTTTGGCGACAACTTTACCAACCCGGTGGGTTATAGATAAATAAATAAATAAGAAAATTACAGCACAATGTGTAATTATTTGAAACGTATTATTCATGAAACAATCAGACAGAGGTTTCTTACGAAGGAAGGAGTGAGAGATGGAGAACGATAATAATTACCGGCTGGCTGCTGATGAGAGGCGTCTGTATCGGCTGCCTTGTCGAAGGCGTGTGCTGCGACGATGATGATGAAGAAGAAGAATTGGCTGCCGAATGGAACAATCGTCTTGAAGGTGAGGACGGATGTGATGGCGACACATTGCCTCCTTCACTATCGCTCGATGTTGAAGAAGGTGGCGTTGGTGGTAACGTGAAACCTTTTAAACAAAACACAGTCTGTAAATTACACAATAATAATACCGGTCATGAACTAAATTTTATTACTTACAGTTCAGCTGTTCTTAGTTTGCTCCTACTGTCAACAAACAAAAGCCACCTACTACAGGGTGCACGCCAGAGTCTGTGACTTTACAAATGTCGAATTCCTATTAAGTTAACTATTTTTTAAATTATAACTACTTAAAGTATTAAAAACATCAGTTATGATATTATGTACACCTAACAATTTCATTTACAAAAATACTTTTAAAAATATTTTGTATTTAAATACTTTAGAAAGTATTTTGTTGTTACTTTTTAATCGGGCGTGTACACATTTTTATACAATGCGCATCTTTAGTGACGTCATTATTTGTTTACATTAGGAGCAAACTAACAAGAGGCTGGACTATAAGTGTTATGTGGTGGTTACATTTTGAGTTACACGCTTGATAATGTATCAAAAGCGTGTAATACCAGTACTATCTATTAGCAACGTTAAAAACATTCAACTGTAAAAATAGTATACAACAATTAACAGCGTACTCCGTACAACACATTACAGACTTACGTTTTCAGGTTAACCGATAAATAAGATTGCGAGAGTTAAGTTACTCCGATCACAGCTAGTACAGCACTGATCCCCACCCCATTCACTGACGCAACTGAGTGCGCCATTACCAAAATAAACCTTCTGCGCACTTCGGAAAACCGGAAAGTTTATTTGGCATCTGCTCTATCTGTTCAATATTCGGCTTATTTTGAATAAGGTGTTGATTCGTTTTCAGCGAGCATCGTTGTCTGGCCCACAACCGTTTGTTTATTTTCTGTGACGTCAATCGAGTTTTTTCGTTACCATTGTCTTATAAACTGCCGAAGGTTGAGTTTTCTTGAGCTAACAAACGTTCACGTATTATCTCGGTTATACCAGCGAAAACTCTCCACTAAACTATTTTTCAAGGGTGATGAGCTCTCTTCACGTTTGCATTGCCCCCCTCTACCCACTTTATAGCTAGCCCATTGGCTAGCTACGCCAGCAATGTTGCCAATACTTGCTCTTGTAGCTCCGTTATATATTTTGTCGGCCATTCTTTTGGTCTTTCAATAACAATTATAACGTAGAAACATACAATCAGCTGATTATGTTAGTATTGCATGTTCACGCGCTCTATAATCGATGTGTACAGTATGAGATGCAAAACAAGAGTGAACTATTGTGGCTTTTACACGCATGCGCGTGTAATGTTTGTCAGGTACAATCTGACAACGTTGGCAAACGTTGTGATTGGTCTAAACGTGTGGAATATTAAACTTACAAACTTGGTGGTGATCGTTCGCCGGTATAAGTTTAAATTGAAAATCAATCGATTAACTTACCTGAAGTAGTATTTGGTTCGATTTTGATGTTGATGTTTGGTAGAAGGCCGTGACCGGTGACAGACTGTGACGGATGATGCCCATGTTGCTGCTGGTGATTCAATAGACTCGTGTTTAATCGCAGAATCGCTGTCGATGACTGTTTCAATAGGCTCTGACCAGACTGTACAAACAAAAACACAATCTTCATTCAAAAATAAATCTTTATAATGCATCCTCCAGTTTGAAATTAATTCTATTTTACATAATAAATTTCACTAATCTTCTTTTTAAACTGTGTCAACTTTTATCTTTACTTACACGTGTTTCGGTGGATCCACCATCATCAGAGTAAATAACATAAAATTGAAACTAAAAATGTTTTTTATTTATTTAAAATCTATAGAAGATGTATCATCTTCTATAGATTTTTAATAAATAAAGTTTTTAGTTTAAATTTTATGTTATTTACTCTGATGATGGTGGATCCACCGAAACACGTGTAAGTAAAGATAAAAGTTGACACAGTTTAAAAAGAAGATTAGTGAAATTTACTAAATAAATTCATTATATAAAATAAAAGAATTTATTAAATTTTAGATCGGGGTCCTACGGTGATTGCTACCCCAACAAAAATTTTGAAATTTTTCGAATACAAATAATATTTAAACGGCATGTTATTTAGCAAAGAAAAATAACATAAACATTTGATAACCCAAAAATTTTCAGGTCGCATGAGAAAATGAAAAACTTAAAGTATCATACATTCAAACCTCAACATTCAAAGTTAAAATTTTGAAACTTTAAACATTAACTTTCATATCTTCAAATACCAAAATATTTTGATCCACCGAACCCCTTTGGCGGCTGAACTTCACCTTGTGGCAAATGGTTCTGATCCACTTACCCCTCTGAGGTCAAGACACGGAAGCAGCGCAAAGTGCTGCTGGATTGGCGAGTTCATTATATAAAATAAAAAAAACAATTTATATACAGTAAACCCTTGTTAATCTGGACCCCTTTAACACGGACTTCGCTTAATCCGGACAGCCAGTTGACTGCATAGTTGATTTTCAAGTAGATATCGGTTTGTAAATTTATTTAATATTGAGAATATTAGCATATAACCAGGTTAAAAAAATTACCAGTCTTATTTTCTGTGTTTCAAAACGTAAAATGTCTTAAGCACAGAATGGCCCTTTCATATTCACAGTGTAATACATTTTACAACATGTTATTGTCTCTATATATAACTAAAATCAAAATACACGTTCGTTTTCTATAAAGGGTGTTTCATTATGTACCTTTGTTCATATTAAGGTTAGGTGAGGGTTTCCCAAAAATAACTGAAATAGCATTGTCGTGGGTGGATCTTGTGTAGCACGCGCTTCCGCCACAAGACGTGTATTGCGCAACTCATTACCAGTTCAGTGCTGCCTAACTTGTACCGTTATTTTGCAGTGATTTTTTTTGTTAACGTTATTTTTTTCATTGCAAAAAAATCACTTCAGATTAATGGTACAAGTTAGACCGGTAACATAGGCGGCACTAAATCGGTAATAAGTTGTGCAATACATGTTTCGTGGTGGAAGCGCGTAAAACTCTGCCCACGGCAATGCTATATTGGTTAATTTTGGGTACCTATTCTCGTATTTCATTTAATCCGGACGACTTAGAGTCCCAATTAGTCCAGATTAACGAGGGTGTACTGTATTTGAAACGCAAAATCGCTTCCAATGTATTCTATTAACTCCTAAATACCACAGATTTCTACCGAACCGATTTTTATAATATTGTTAAATGGTTTTAAAGAGTATTCTTTCCTGATTTGCTCAAAAGTTCTAAACTTGAAATTCATGCTAATATTAGCTGCTTCATTTTACGAAATGAAAGAGTAAATTTCATTTGTAACATAGCGGTTGTCGCACATTTACCCTTCCACAGCCATATTCTTACAATATGCTTTGTAGAATAGCAGTAGCAGTCTATGCTCCATAATATCGTTGATCCAAGGTCACTTGTTGAAGAATTTAAGTAAATCATTAAAATAATCATCGTAATAAATCATTACAATAACTAATACTGTCTGCCCATAACAGCCCATGACAGGTGGAGTGTCAATTTATTTACACTCAATCTGTTAGTTGCAGGGCTAAAATAAATAGTTGTGTTTCTTATCACATGGTCACCCAATTAGTAAATCAGTGAATCATTTAAGAACAGAAGAGGTAGAGGTGTACTGTGACAATAATCAGAGTTATCTCATCTGAAAGTAATGGATTTCATTGTACAGTTGGACCCTGTGGTGAGTGAAGTGAAGGTGTCATTTACAGAGTGGAAAATATGTGCTTTTCAGAGGGGCCGGCATACTGATAAGCGTACTTTTCCATTCAGTGAGTAAGGGGCAATGGTAAACCACGTGATTCCTCGTTGTTACTTAGTGAAACCTCTACACGTTCAAACCAACCTCCATTCGGCTGTTGACCTAAACAACAACTAATACTGTATCAAAATATTCTAAATAAAAATTAAAATATATTTAACTAAATTTTACAAAAGAAAATATAAGAAATTAAAATAATTATTCTATTATATAAATGGGTACAGGGGGTCTGAAAACGTGTAGATCCGGTGAAAACTCGATTTGTTAAAATCGACATGAAAACAATACTTTCCTTCCTACTAATATATTCATTTATAGGCAAGAGAAAGCAAAAAATATGGTGAACACATGTTATCGGTTTGAATGTCCAAAAATCTAATTAATTTCTGTTTATTGATTAATATTCGTTAATTTTCGATCTATATTAATTTGCAAGTACACTCTTAACCTAATGCCATAAATTAAAAAGTACCGGGAGAGTGAGATTATATCGGTCGGTGATAAAAAAAAGGGTTTATAAATAGTTTTAGAGTAATTTGCGCGAAAAATCAACCTAAAATTCCGATTTCGCACACATAAATGTAAAAATTAATATTAAAACTGTTAAAAACAGTGAGGAGCCCTGTAACTAAATAATTATTAAAACGTTAATAAATTAAGGTTACGTACACATTATTATACAAAAATATTGTTAATAAAATAAAAGAATAAATTTCATGATTATATTTGAATTGTACAATATGATATATTATTGTTTGTTGTCTTGTTTTAATTTAAATACATACACAAGACAAAATACTGTACAAAAATGACAGAAAAAATCGTAAATTTAATAAACAAATGACAGTCACAAAAACAATTGACGATCACTAATATACTTTTAAATTTAATGTAATGAACTGACTAAATTAGTTGTTTAATTTAAAAGAAACAATTAATATAAATTATATGGATAATGAAAAGAATAAACAAATATAAATATTTGTCAGCTAATAGAATAATTATTATAATTATTGTTACCGATTAAATGTGTAACCAACATCTGATGTATCATGGCCGACAATAACCGATGCACTTTTCCACTTAATGTTTTGTTTATTTAACCGATGTATCTCTAAAAGATTTATTGAATCTCGTAGGCAATCTGTCGATTTTATACTACTGAAGACTTTAATTAATGTTTTTCACTATTAACCAATTAAATTTTACAATATTGTCGGAATGGCGAGCGGCGTAACCTAGTCTCAGCTGATGATCTTTGAATAACAGCGCAGGCGCAGCGGGGCATGGCAACTACTACGTATAGTAGTAGTTTGCTTTTATATAAACATACTTCTTTAATTTTGTATTTATTGTCTAAAATCATTGATTTAAAACTAAAATTTATCTTCAATAATTGTAGAATCGAATAACTTTAATTTTAACACTAATAATTTTTTTCCTTAGTTAATTTATTTATTTTTAGATACTTTTATTGCGATAGACACTGTTTTGACTAATTTTGAACTCGCTCGAAGTAGTTGCTTTAAAACTGCATTTATTTCCTCATTAGACAGCTGGATACAATATTATCTGCTGAGAATCGTGAATGAAATAATTTTAATAATATTGTTTACTTTTCAATTGTACTTTCAAAATATTATTATGATATAATTGTAGAAATTCAATTCTAAAATCATCAAAATAGGCAGAGGTAAAAGCGCGTTAAACTTAAATTTCCTGGGCTTCGTAGACGACTTAGCTTTCTTAGCTGATAAATTAGCCGAAGCCAGAACGGAAGTTACAACCTTAGAACAAATAGCAAATAAAATTGGTTTCAAAATGTCTTACGAAAAACTTTAATCATGATCACCAAACCACTCTTATACTTACATTTGTACGAACAATGCAATGCATTGGTCGAGAAAATGTAAATGGTAACTTAGTCGATATTATCGAAGAATTTAAGGGAGGAGTCTACTCAAAAAAATTTTTTTATTCTCTTTAGATAAGTAATCTGTTAGTTTTGCAAGTGAATAAACATTAAATTTTAAATTTTTTCATATAAAAAATGTTAATTTTGTTTACTACAACCCCAAATATAAGGGGTGGAAGGGGGAAAATCATATCTTCGTTATTTGCTTATAACTTGGTTAATTTTAGAGGTACAGACCTGGTTTTTATATCAAAATAATCAGAAAATTATACTCTTTTTTTAAAGTTCCATTTATACATTCAACTATAAAATGGAGAGAAAATTATTTTTTTAAATATTTTCCCCAAAAATACAGATAAGGTCATTATTTTTTAATTTTTTAAAAACTCCTATAACAAGTTTCAACATGGCCAACCTACAAAAAAATCATCAAGATAGCATTTATATAAAGAAAGTTATACGGATTTTATCATGAAGAAAACCTGAAATACTAAATGCCGAGAAAATTGAATGCAAAGTTTCACTTACAATATAAGACTTACACTTACACCGATTATGTAAAATAATGTTTTACAAATCTCTAGTTATCGTACATAAAAACAAAATAATATAGCTGGATTAAGAAAATTCTGAAGTTTTATAATCAACAAAAAATATTTTTTGATTATTTTTTTAATTTTTAGTGATAAAACTGGGTAGACTACCCTCCTTAAGTACCTTGGCTAGACAATAACTTACAACGGAAATGAGAAAGCGACTTGGACAATTACAACTAACAAAATAGCAAAAGTCCACCAATTTGCCAACAACACATACAAAAAAAAACCTATCTATTAAATCTAAACTCCAATACTATATACTAAGTAGTATTTATCCAGCCCGAAGCCACTTACTGCTGCCAAACTATTTCTAATTTAAAAACGAAAATGAGAGAAATTTTTAAGATAGAAAGAAGAATCCTTACGACTTGCATAAACAAAAAAAATGGAAACTCAACGATATCTAAATTTTAATGTCCGATTCTGAACTCTACTATGAAATCAAGCCAATTACTGACACCATGCAGAAGAAACGAATCTTTTTCTTCGGGCATTTACTTAGAATACCGGACAATCGAGTAACTAAACAACTCATTTTTATAATTAACTCGTGGAAAAATTCTCTAAAGTGGTTAACTGAATAAGAGCAAGATACGCAAGAACTTAACATTGCAGAACAAGATCTTTTACAGTCCAGCCTCTCTTAGTTTGCTCCTAATGTGAACAAATAATGACGTCACTGAGCATGCGCATTATATCAAAATGTGTACACGCTCATTAAAAAGTAACAACAAAATACTTTCAAAAGTATTTAAATACAAAATACTTTTAAAAGTATTTTTATAAATGAAATTGTAAGCGTACATCATATCATGACTAATGTTTTTAGTACTATAAGTACTTTATTTAAAAAATAGTTAACTTAATAGGAATACGACATCCATAAAGTGGTGGAGTGTAGCGTGCACCCTGTACTAGGTGGCTTTGGTTTGTTGACAGTAGGAGCAAACTAAGAACAGCTCAAGTGTAGAAAAAAATGAACAGCTAAAATTGCTTAAAGGTAAAGACAAAAGATGCGTCAAAAAAACTCAACGAGGTGCTCCACCATCAATGATTTGTAAAGATAAAATCAGACAGATCAGATTCCAAATAAATATGAAGAATTATTGGGAAAATGTAAGAATCCTAACACCAAACCAAGAAGGATTTCTAATTTGATTCAACTGGTCCAATGAGGCCCCGTAAAAGCAAAAACAAAAAATTTAACAAAAACTTTACAATAGTACAATCCGGTTAATGGACATTATAGTTTTATAACCTGCTAGGTACATCTCTAGATAGACCTTTGTCTTGGCACTCCTATACCATTCAAGTTTGTAGTAAAATATCATCAGGGGTATTTGCACTAAAACAAATTGCCAGATTAAATGATAAAAAATTACTTCTTCTTCTTCAAGTGCCGTCTCCGCATCGGAGGTTGGTGATCATTATTGCTATTCTAACTTTCGAAACAGCTGCTCGGAACAGTGACATGGAGTTGAGACCAAACCAATCTCTCAAATTCTTCAGCCAGGACGCTTTCCTGCTATCTTTCCTTCCATTATCAGCTGAAGAAGTCTGTATTTCCCGTTTCGAAGAACATGGCCGAAGTACTGCAGTTTTCGTCGCTTGATATCGTATAGCAGCTCCATCTCCTTGCCCATCCGAGTCAGTATGTCCGTGTTTCGTACTCTGTCGGTCCATGATATACGGAGCATGCGGCGGTATAGCCACATCTCAAACAACATCTCAAAAAATTACTAATGGCAGCTTATCATGGCGACATTCTGTCTCATTTACATTATGGTATTTTGGTATGGGGTAATTCTAGCATGGGTAATATGAATAGGGTTTTTAAAATTCACAAGAAAGCTATTAGGTGTATGGTGGGAGCTAACCAGCTAACCTCATCCACACCACTATTTAAGGAGCTTAAATTGCTTACAGTTTAAATTGCTCTAAATTGCTCTCTCTCTACATTTTTGAGGTGATTATGTATGTTAGGCAAAATAATTTTATGCAGAATTTCAATGTTCACAATCATAACACCAGAAACAGGAATGATTATTATGTGGCTAATCACTCCACAAAATTGTTTGAACAAAAACCTACTTATGCAGGGAGAAAATTCATGAATAAATTACCCCAATTTTTAAAATGTTGCTAGGATTTGAATTCCTTTAAAAAGATTCTGAAAAATTACTTGATCGGTGAAACTTTTTATATACACACTTAAATTGGTCGAGTCCTAATTCACTAGCATCATGTACAATTGGCCAAAGACACACTACAGTTCAGCCATTCTTAGTTTGCTCCTAGTGTCAACAAACAAAAGCCACCTACTACAGGGTGCACACTAGAGTCTGCGACTTTACGGATGTCGTATTCCTATTAAGTTAACTATGTTTTAAATTATAACTACTTAAAGTACTTAAAACATCAGTCATGATATGACGTAGGCCTAAAAATTTAATTTAGAAAAATACTTTTAAAAGTATTTTGTATTGAAATACTTTTGAAAGTATTTGTTGTTACTTGTTAATCAGCGTGTACACATTTTGATACAATTAGGCATGAGTTTGAACAGGGACCCCCAGTAGAGTTTGTTCATGGATGGCTGTCATCAACTGGTCACCATACAAAGTCGCTTGCCCAACCGGTGTTACATAACAATTAATAGCGACTTAATACCAGCTGACTGACTGGGCTGGCCCAAAGGCTGTGTTTACATTAGGAGCAAACTAAGAGAGGCTGGACTTTAAAAGAAAATGCACCATGTGAACACTGTACCGTAGATGTGTATTTCAGATAAACAACTGACCTTGTAATCGGTAGCATAGATGGTGGCAGATGTGGGTGTGGCAGCATGTGGCGGTGGCGAAGGTGAAGGAGGAGGAGATCCGGGACAAGAGGACATGGGAGAATCTGGTTCGCTCATCGGTTCGTCTTTTATTAGAATGATAGGTGACTCATTTCCCTCACGTGACTCGTTGCTGTCTCTCCTGGCCAATGGGAAACATCCTTCGTCCATATCTGTAACATTATCAATTGGCGTTAATCTATGCCCATAACAGACAGGTGGAGTGTCAAATTATTTACACTCAATTTGTTCGTTGCAGGGCTAAAATAAATAGTTCTGTTTCTTATCACATGGTCAGCCAATTAAATGACTGAATCATTTAAGAAGAGAAGAGGTAGAGGTGTACTGTGACACTAATCACAGTTATCTCCTCTGAAAGTAATGAATTTCATTATACAGTTGGACCCTGTGGTAAATGAAGTGAAAGTGTCATTTGCAGAGTGGAAAATATATGCTGAGTGGGGAGGGCCTGGCATGCTGATTGGTGTGCTTTTACACTCAGTGAGTTGTGGCAATGGTAAACCACCTCACTCCTCTATTTACTTAGTAAAACCTCTACAGATTCAAACCAGCCTTTCGGCTGACGACCTAAACAACAAGAGGATTCTATGCCCAAACCGGGCAGGTGGAGTGTTATTTTAATTGCACTCTATCTGTTTGGTCCAGGGCTAAAAAAAATAGTTTTGTTTCTTATCACATAGTCAGCCACTTATATGACTGAATTATTTCAGAACAGAAAAGGTACGGGTGTAAAAGAGACACTGGTTAGAGTTATCTCCTCTGAAAGTAATGAATTTCATTATACAGTTGGACCCTGTGGTGAATGAAATGTAGGTGTCATTTGCAGGGTGGAAAGTGAGTGCTTTTCGAAGGGCCTGGCATGCTGATTAGCATACTCTTTCAACTCAGTGAGGAAGGCATTGGTAAATCACCTCACTCCTCGTTTTTACTTAGTAAAACCTCTACACGTTCAAACCAGCCAAGCAGGCTGTTGACCTAAACAGCAACAAGAGCATTCTATCCAAACACATGAAACTAACAACAGACTTCATAATAAATCTTTACAAACACAATTTATAAGGATTTAGTAAAAAAAAAAAAAAAAAAAAAAAAAATCTGGTGTGAAACACTCACACAACTTTCTCTTGCCAATGCAAATAACTAACAATAAACCTAACATTAGTAATAAAACATTAGAAATAAACAAAAACCTAACCTCAACAAACATAGCCTTATTTAAATCATGAGTGAAATACGCAAAATGAAAATCCACCAGTTTGGCTTAAAAATACGGAAAATCACTTTTTCACGCTAAACTAGGCTCTGTAGAGAAAAATGCTATAAATAAAAGTTGTAGATCTCTTAATTTCCTATAAACTTTATTATATACACTTTTGTCGTAAAGTGCATTCTAAGGCCGAAATCTTATAAAAATAGATTTTTCACACGTTTTCGCGAGAAAAAACAGGAAATCGTTAATTACCGCTAAACTAAGCGTTATACAAAAAAATGTTTGAAATAAAAGTTGTAGAATTTTAAATTCTCTACAATTTTTATGATATACATTTTTGCGCTAAAATGCATATTAAAGCCGTATTTATAAAAAAAAAACAATTTCTTTACGTAAAAACAGCCTCACCAAGAATTTTAGCAAACATAGCGCCTACCCTATCTTGTAGAGCATAAAAGATTTAGTAAACCAGGCGATTTTTAAAAAAAATCGTAGGACCAGTTTTTGAGAAAATCGCAAAAAAGTGAAAAATTACACGAATAAACTACTACTTCCGGTTGACCGATTTTAATGAAAATGTTCGTGTCGTGTCCGGTAGTCGTAGGTAACTTAAGTTTTAAGTTTGAAGTTCGTACAATGTTCTGTTCTTGAGATATTTTGTTCACACACACACACACACACACACACACACACACACACACACGCACGCACACACCAATCGCGAATAACCTGTTTTTTTTGGGTTCAGGGGGTCTGAAAACGGGTAGATCCGATAAAAACTCAACTTCAAAAAATCGACATGAAAATAATACTTTCCTTCCTATATTCGTATAGGCAAGAAAAAGTAAAAAGTGAATAAATATGAATTAGTACAAATGGTGGTCGTTAGAGAGCAGCACTAGTAAGAGAATCGGCTGACGGCAGGCAGTAAACCTAGGGCAGGGCCTACGTGAACAGTAGTCTATTATTACAGCAAAACATAAGCAAGGGTTAAATTTAATTACAGATTGAAGCTGACTGACTTTTATTACACAATTAAATCTTACAACGATTTCAACCAATTGAAAATATAAATTAAAACAACGTACAGTACAAGATGATTATGACGAAGCCTACACAGTCCAAGCGATTTACAGTACCTTTAACGCCAATTTGATCCAAACTGCTTAAAAAATAATTGTCCAAATTGCTTATTTATTTAAATAACCTCAAAAAACGTACCCTAATTTTAATCACGAAAGAATGATGCAAAATGAAAACCAACCTTAGTTTGGCTTGTTGTTGTTGTTTAGGTCAACAGCCGAAAGGCTGGTTTGAACGTGTAGAGGTTTTACTACGTAAAACGAGGAGTGAGGTGGTTTACCTTTGCCTTCCTCACTGAGTGGAATAGTACGCTTATCAGCATGCTGAGCCCTCTGAAAAGCACATATCTTCCACTCTGTAAATGACACCTTCACTTCATTCACCACAGGGTCCAAACTGTATAATGAAATGCATTGCTATCAGAGGAGATAACTCTGATTAGTGTCTCAATAGACCTGTACCTCTTCTCTTCTTAAATGATTCAGTCATTTAATTGGGTGACCATGTGATAAGAAACAGAACTATTTATTTTAGCCCTGCAACGAACAGATTGAGTGTAAATAATAAAATTAGTTTGGCTTATAATACGGAAAATCACTCACTATTTCACGCTAAACAACGGCGGCGGCGGCTCTGTACAGAAAAACGCTTTAAATAAAAGTTGTACATCTTTTAATTTCCTAAAAATTTGATTATATTCACTTTTGTCGTGAAATTCATACTAAGGTTGAAATTTAAAAAAATCCATTTATTACAGATTAACTTTTATTATCTACAATGCACATTAAGGCCGCAATCTTAAAAAAAAAACAATTTTTTCTACGAAAGCACACCCTCTCTAAGAATTTCAGCAGACGTGGCGCCTACCCCTAACATGTCGACTATAATAATGTAAAATGACACGAATAAACTACTACTTCCAGTTGACCAATTTTGATGAAAATGTTCGAGTCGGGTCCTCTAGTGGCACCTAACTTAAGTATCAATCAAGTTTCAATTTCATACGATGTTCGGTTCTTGAGATATTGTTCACACGCGCGCGCGCACGCACGCACACACACACACACACACACACACACCAAACGCTAAAAACATGTTTTGTAGAGCTGAGGGGCCTACATCCCGTGACAAATCCATTACTTAAAACGGACATGAAAACAATGATTTACTTTTAATGTATATTAATATAGACAAGAGAAAGTAATTATTAGGTGACTAATTTACTTTGGCAAGAGAAAGCGTGTGCGTGTTTCACAACAAATTTTTTTTCCTGTACTGTAACGCTCGTTTCAGAAGTAGTATATGAATGGCCCGATGGTGTAATGATCAGAACAAAACACGGTTAATGTGACACCCTGTATAATATAAAAAAAAGATGGCATAAGGTGACACAATAACACATATTCAAACAAATAAAACCTATAAATATGAAACAAAAACGGTGATGCCAACTTAGAAACCTTGAAACTTAGTAGTACCACTTGGTTAAATACGGCAATATCTACGTCGAATTCATTTTGCGTAACTAACGGGTGTTTCAAAAAGGACGCACTTCGAAGTTTAAGGGTTAATATTTTCTGCATAGGGAATATTTTTCCCCCCAAATAACAGTTGGCACTACCGTACTCATTGTTGACCCATTGTGTATTACTGACATGTACTAGTGCTATCCCAGTATTCATTTGTGTCTGTATAAGTTCAAACATGGTTTTTTCAAAGGATGAACGTGTTTTCATTATTGAAAGTTATTGCGCATATAAATCTTACGAACGAGTGAAAGACGAGTTCCAGTTAAAACTTCCCAATTCTGAAGTACCTAATAACACCACAATATCGCGTCTGATTAATAAATTTCGTGAGACTGGCAGTGTACAGGATCGGAAAAGCACAGTTCGAACATCAGTGTTAACAGAACATGTTTTGGACGATGTGAAACAACGTTTGACTGCCTCACCCGGCAAATCACTTAGAAAGTTATCTTCACAGGCTGGATTATCACTATCTTCCGCTTTAACGGCTACAAAAAAAATAAATCTGCATCCTTACCGCATCGGTGTCGTTCATGAACTGAAAGAAGTTGACCATGGGAAACAAAAAGTGCGTCCTTTTTGAAACACCCGTTACTAGGCCTCCACTTACTCCCAGCTACAACGAAACTTTTGTTCACCTAATCACCCGAAACGCTGGTTTCTACAGGCTTCACTAAGTTTTTACTTTCTCTTGCCTATATGAATACATAGAAAGGAAAGTATTGTTTTCATATAGATTTTAACAAATCTTGTTTTCACCGGATCTACACGTTTTCAGACCCCCTGAACCCAACAAAACATGTTTTTAGCGATTGGTCTCTGTGTGTGTGTGTGTGTGTGTGTGTGTGTGTGTGTGTGTGTGTGTGTGTGTGAATAGAATATCTCAAGAACGGAACATCGTACGAACTTCAAACTTGAAACGTAAGTTACATACCACTACCGGACCAGACACGAACATTTTCATCAAAATCGGTCAACCGGAAGTAATAGTTTATTCGTATAATTTTTCACTGTTTTGCGATTTTCTCAAAAACTGGTCCTCCGATTTTTTTTTAAATCGCCTGGTTTACTCAATTTTTTATTCTCTACAAGATAGGGTAGGCGCCATGTTTGCTGAAATTCTTGGTGAAGCTGTTTTTACGTAAGAAAAGTGTTTTTTTAAGATTACGGCTTTAATATGTATTATAGCGCAAAAATTTATATCATAAAAAATGTAGAGAATTTAAAATTCTACAACTTTTATTCCAACCATTTTTTTGTATAACGCTTAGTTTAGCGGTAATTAGCAATTTTCTGTTTTTTTCGCACGAGAACGTGTGAAAAATCGTTTTTTTAAGGATTTCGGCCTTAGTATGCATTTTACGACAAAAGTGTATATAATCAAACTTATAGTAAATTAAAAGATCTACAACTTTTATTTAAAGCATTTTTCGTTACAGAGCCTAGTTTAGCGTGAAAGAGTGATTTTCCGTATTTTAAAGCCAAACTGAGGTCGATTTTCATTTTGCGTTTTTCACTCTTTAGGTTGTTATGTTGAGGGTTGTTTATTGAGACTAGTTTGTTTGTTTATTTCTAACGTTTTTTTTTTACTTATGTTATGATTAACCCACCGGGTTGGTCTAGAGGTAAAGTCGCCAAAATCAGTTGTTTAACATCTGATTTTCAGAGACAAAGGTTCCTGGTTCAAATCCTAGTAAAGGTAGTTACTTTTATACGGATATGAATGCTAGACAATGGTTACCGGTGTACTTTGATGGTTAGGGTTCAATTAACCATACTTTCTCAGGAATGGTCGGCCTGAGTTTGGACAAGACTACACCTCATTTACATGTCATACACATCATCCTCATCTGATTGGGTGATGGGGTTGCTTATTGTTCTGAATTGAACAGATTGCAACGTACACATATTAGGAATTAAAAAAATATGTTATGATTATTGGTCATTATTTACATTGGCAAAAGAAAGTTGTGTGAGTGTTTCACACCAGATTTTTATATTAGTTGATAAAAAGATAGGATTGGTGGGAAACGGGTTTCCTGGAAGCGATCATAACCTATATTTTATTTTATATGTTTGTGTAACGATACAAGAAGCGTGCTTTTAATAATTTCAATAGAGTACGAACATGTAGCCTAGAGAAGGAGTTGGGAGTAGAGCAGCAGCAGTCGGTTGGTTGGGATATTGTTATAATAATGATAATAATAATTAATTGATAATGAGCAAACCATAATGCGCAGCCATGCTGCTGTGCAAACATCGTTACGCTTACGTCACCTACCTACCTACTAAGTTACATTTATTTCATTCTATTTTTTTAGTTACAATTCAGTTCAATCGATCAGTCCTACCAACTCTCAATTTATTACTAACATTCTTTTTTTTTTTTGACCTACTGCCAAAAACGGTCACCTTACAAAGCCACTGGCTAAACCGGTGTTACTTAACTTTTAGCGAACCGAATATCACTGCAGATATCACCGCGTTCATGTCCATCTAAATTAACAGTTCCCAAAGTGGGGGGCGCCCCCCAAGGGAGGCGTGAAGACACATCAAGGGGGGCGCGGGACTTCCAGATAGCTTTACCCTCCATAACGGATCCTTTCTGCGTCAACATAGACTTCCTGCCCGAATTACTTAAAAAAAGTTTTAGAAATAAAAAATGTTTCTGCTGCGAAAAGCGATTTCGATAAAATTGACAAAACATCACTTTGGGTTAAGTATTACCAAGTTTACCCCAGTATATAACAGCAAGCGGCAGTAATTGTAATTATCTTTATCAAGCACCTATCTGTGCTAAAAAGTGTTTTCAGCAATAATTGCTGTTTGTTTTTATTGTAACAATTATTGTTACAATAAAAACAAAGCATCGGTGCAATGTTGGTTTTATCAATGATTTACGTTGTGCACTTTCTAAAAATCAACCTTTTAAAAAAAAAATGCAAGGTCATCCATCCACTGATTTATTTTGCCTCATGTTAAAATTACATTGCAACTTCTAATGCTACAAAAAATAAAAAAGTAAATGTATGGTTATTCAATGTAATACGTGATTTTTCATTGCCCAATAAAATTGTGTAAGGGGGCGTGAGAAGTTTTCTTTTTGGCAAAAGGGGAGGTAAAAGGTAGAAGTTTGGGAACCGCTGATCTAAATAAAGGTGAAGTAACTTTCTCATTCGTGGAGTGGACGTACAGCCACTAACCAAAAATCAAAATTAAGATTTTACTTTAATAGTTATTTTACCCACCGGGTTGGTCTAGAGCAGTCATGTCAAAGATACGGCCCGCGGGCCGCATCCGGCCCCCGGGCTGTATTAATACGGCCCGCGATCGCAATGTGCCACAGAAAGAAGAATCATGGTTTTTTAGAGCTTTAAGACTTCACTCGATTCCTCTACGGAAGTTTTAAAATGCGCACACTACATTTATAAGTAATTTGAAGGGCAGCGCGTGCCTAGGACAAGCGAGAGAGATAGACAATAACGCCATCTCTACCTGACATCAATGAGCTTGTCAAAAACAAGAGAAGTCAGGTATCTGGATCCTCGAGCTCAAAATAATTACCATCTTTTATAACTTTGATATGATTTTTAACAACCGTATATTATATACTATACAATTAAATAAATAAAATGTTATAATAATTCAGTACATTTTTTGTTATTTGAATCTGGCCCGCCTACACATTCTAAATTTAATATATGGCCCTCTGAAAAATTGAGTTTGACACCACTGGTCTAGAGGTAAAGTCGTCGCCAGAATCAGCTGTTTAACATCTGATTTTCGGAGACGAAGGTTCCTGGTTCAAATCCTAGTAAAGCTAGTTACTTTTATACGGATATCAATGCTAGAAAATGGTTACCGGTGTACTTTAATAATTGGGGTTTAATTAACCTTACTCTCTCAGGAATGGTCGGCCTGAGTTTGGACAAGACTACACAGTCTCATTTACACGTCATACACATCCTCATCTCATTGGGTCATGGGGTTGTTTATTGTTCTGAATTGATTATTTTTTTAATCCCTAATTTGTGTACGTTGCAATCTGTTCAATTGAGAACAATAAGCAACCCCATCACCCAATCAGATGAGGATGATGTGTGTGACGTGTAAATGAGACTGTGTAGTCTTCTACAGACACACTCACAGAGTATGGTCAATTGAACCCCAACCATCAAACTACACCCACACCCACTGCCTAGTATTCAAATCCGTATAAAAGTAACTACCTTTACTAGGATTTCAACCAGGAACCTTCGTCTCCGAAAATCAGTGTTAAACAGCTGACTTACGGCGACGACTTTACCTCTAGACCAACCCGGTGGGTAATTTATTACTAACGTTCTTATTTTTCCAAACGGTCACCTTACAAAGTCACTGTCTAAGCCGGTGTTACTTAACTTTTAGCGAACTGAATATCACTGCAGATATCACCGCGTTCATGTCCATTTAAATAAAGGTGAAGTAACTTTCTCCTTCTTGGAAAGGACGTACAGCCACTAACCAAAAAAATTTTTTTTTTGTGTACGTTGCAATCTGTTCAATTTAGAACATTAAGCAACCCCATGACCCAATGAGATGAGGATGATGTGTATGACGTGTAAATGAGACTGTGTAGTCTTCTACACACACACACACTCACAGAGTACGGTTAATTGAACCCCAACCATCAAACTACACCAACAACCACTGTCTAGTATTCAAATCCTTATAAAAGTAACTACCTTTACTTTACTATTGAAAAGAAATAAACTAAAAAAAAATATTTTGAATATTTTAAGAGTTAGAACAATTTCTGTTTTTTATGAACGCAATAAAAATTAATTTTAACAGGAAATTTTATTTTTCTGTAATGTTGAAATTTTGGTTGGCAATGGCAGGCGTATACCTGCGAGTTTTCGAAATAAGGGCTGCCACTTTTTGTACACCCTTATTGAAATTAAATGGTACTTCAGATCAAACTTTTAAATACTGTTTCGGCAATGGAAGGGTTAAGGAGGTAGTCAACCCAGAAAATGAAAATGAAAACTTCTGGCTATAATTTATCATTATTTATTTTAAATGAAAGAATAATTTAATAGTAATGATCTACCATTTGAACCAAGCCAAAAAATTAATTACACCCTCTAATATAAGGGTGAGGTTGGAAAAGCGGGCTTTTACGGGCAATCAAATATCTCACGAACCATGAAAGATATCATCAACATGATTCTTATGCTACAAAATACAGAAAATTGCTGTCTATTATCTGTTGTATGCACTTGTATGTATTTTTTCTTATAAGAAATTTATTAAAGAAAAACCAGATTTTCAAAAACATTTATTTTATGTATTCACCAATTATTTTTTAACTAAATCCCTATAAAGGTTTTTGTAATAATCATTCCACAGATAATAGAGCAAGAAATTATGAACATTTAAAAAAACATCATAGTATCTCCAATACAAAGCAAAATATTTAATTCCCAAGAATGTAGAATCATGCAAAAACCACATTTCCAGAAAACTCCGGAAATTGAGGGAATAAATTTCACTCGCCTTGCTAGTGAGCTTTATTTTAAACAGATGTTTTTATAACTTTTTGTCAACGTACAAACAAAGTAAACAAATGTTGTGATTCAGAAAATTTAAAACTTCAAATAAATACAAAAACAATCAAAATTAAAAAGAAATCATTTTCTTGAGTTGACTACCCCCCTTAAGGCAACTCAATATAGTACAAATACAGAAGTGTTTGTTTTTATTTACTTCAACCTTTGTAAAATGCTTAACTATGGACATATGCGGCATTTATTTATACAGGTGATTCACGAAGATATGCAGAAACTTTGGGAGCCCATTGTACATGTAAAAATAATGAAAAAAGTTTATATAAACATGGGTCCGGAAATGCTTCATTACCGAGTTACGGCTAGCGAAAGTTTCGCCTGGGTTTCAGCTCACCAGGTGAAATGAGGTCTTCCTCATTCCAATTCTGGTAAGGTAGATTAAGGGGCGAATTCAATCATTTCTTATGGTTTTTGATCTGATAAATTGAATAAAACAGGTCCCAGAACTGTAAGTTAAATAGTTTTTAAGAAAACCAGTGTTAAATGCAAAAAATGGAGTGAAAAACACATTTTTTCATCGTTGGGCATGAATCACTTTGTTATTTCACCCAGAAACAGTTAAAATTTTTGATTAAAAGTTGTAGAAAATTTTATTCTGAATAAACCGGTGTAAATTAAGTACACAGAAAGCGAATAGTTTTTGAGAAAACCAGTGTCAAATGCAAAAAATGGAGTGAAAAAAAAACATTTTCTCATCTTAGTTTTTCCGGTTAATTTTACTTTGTTCTCTTATGAATATAAATTCATTTAATCAAACATCTATTCGCTTTCTGTGTACTTAATTTACACCGGTTTGTTCAGAATAAAATTTTCTATATGTTTTATTCAAACATTTTAACTATTTCTTGGTGAAATAACAAAGTTATTCATGCCCAAAGATGAAAAAATGCGTTTTTCACTCCATTTTTTGCATTTGACACTGGTTTTCTTAAAAACTATTTAACTTACAGTTTTGGGACCTGTTTTATTCAATTTATCAGATCAAAAACCTATAGAAATGATTGAATTCGCCCCTTAATCTACCTTACCAGAATTCCAGGAAGACTTCATTTCACCTGGTGAACTGAAATCCAGGCGAAACTTTCGCTAGCCGTAACTCGGAAACGAAGCATTTCCGGACCCATGTTTATACTGTACAAACTTTTTTCATTATTTTTACATGTACAATGAGCTCCTAAAGTTTCTGCATATCTTTGTGAATCACCCTGTATTATGTAGAAAAATGAGAACCACCTGAAGCCCCAATCGACTCTCTCAGTTAGTAATAATAGAGTAGATATTTAAATGTAGCTGCAAGTGCCTGAAATGTAAAAATAATGATGCCGTTAGCACTGCGCAATTAAAAAAAGCAATGTACATTGTACGTACATTAGTAGGCTGTGTTGTTTACAATTATTCAGTTGGTATTCGTTTAAAAGTTAATCGGTGGGTTTTTAAATACTAGATAGTGTTTACATTTAAACCCTATTACTAGTGATTTTATATACCAAATTAAAGACAATTTTATGGAAACCTGACACAATACTTTCTCTTCCCTATACGAATATATAGGCCCGTTATGCCCTTAACGGGCAGGCTGAGTGTGTAAATTAATTGCACTCGATCTGTTGGTTCCAGGGCTACAAAAAATAGTTGTGTTTCTTATCACATAATCAGCCAATTATATGTCTGAACTATTTAAGAACAGAAGAGGTAGAGGTGTACTGTGACACTAATCAGAATTATCTTCTATGAGAGTAATTAATTTCATTATACAGGTAGACCCTGTGGTGAATGAAGTGAAGGTGTCATTTGCAGGGTGGAAAGTGGGTGCTTTTCGGAGGTCCTGGCATGCTGATAAGCATACTCTTTCAACTCAGTGAGTTGTGGCAATGGTAAACCACCTCACTCCTCGTTTTTACTTATTAAAACCTCTAGACGTTCAAACCAGCCTTTCAGCTGTTGACCTAGACAAAAAAAGGAACGAAAGTATTGTTTTCATGTAGATTTTTCACCGCATCTACTCGTTTTCAGACCCCCTTAACCCAACAAAACATCTTTTTAGTGATTAGTCTGTGTCTGTGCGTGTGTGTGTGTGAACAGGAAATCTCAAGAACGGAATATCAAACGGAGTTGAAACTTGAAACTTAAGTTACATACCACTAAAGGACCCGACACGAACATTTTCATCAAAATCGATAAACCGGAAGTAGTAGTTTATTCGTGTAATTTTTGCAACTTTCTCAAAAACGGCTCATACAATTTTTTTTAATCGCCTCATTTACTTGATTTTTTATGCTCTACATGATAGGGTAGGTGACATGTCTGATGAAATTCTTGGGGAGACTGTTCCCTCGTAGAAAAATCTGCAACTTTCTCTTGCCAATGCAAATAATTAACAATATAACCTAACATAAGAATAAAACATTAGAAATAAACAAAAAACTAACCCTAAAAATATAACCTTATTTTAATCATGACTGAAAGACGCAAAATAAAAATCGAACTCAGTTCGGCTTAAAAATACGGAAATCACTCTTTCACGCTAAACTATGCTCTGTACAAAAAAAATGCTTAAAATGTAAGTTGTAGATCTTTTAATTTACTATAAATTTTATTATATTCACTTTTGTCGTGAAATCCATACTACGGCTGAAATCTTAAAAAAAATCAATTTTTCACACTTTTTCGTGAGAAAAAATAACATAAAATTGCTAATTACCGCTAAACTAAGCGTTATACAAAAAACTGTTTGAAATAAAAGTTGTAGAATTTTAATTTCTCTACAACTTTACTTATATACATTTTTGCAGTAAAATGCATATTAAAGCTGTAATCTTAAAAATACAATTTTTTTTACGTGAAAACAGCCTCACCAAGAATTTCAGCAAACATGGTGCTTACCCTATCTTGTAGAGCATAAAAAAATTTAGTAAACCAGGCGATTTTTTAAAAAATTGTAGGACCGGTTTTTTAGAAAATCGCAAAAAGTGAAAAATTACACGAATAACCTACTACTTCCGGTTGACCGATTTTGATGAAAATGTTCGTGTCGGGTCCGGTAGTGGTATGTAAGAAAACCAGGTTAAGGTTCAAGTTTCAAGTTTGTACGATGTTCCGTTCTTGAGATATTCTGTTCACACACACACACACACACACACACGCGGGCGTACACACACACACACACAGATCAATCGGTAAAAACATGTTGTGTGGGTTGAGGGGGTCTGTTTACGGGTTTATGAGGTGAAGAATGGATTTGTTAAAATCCACATGAAAATATCATTTTTCATTTTTTTAATAACTCATTCATAATAATATAATAATTCATTTTTTTTAATAATAGAAATTATATATTTTTTTTTCTAAAAATATTTTGAGGCGTTATCGCCTTTAGTTAGTGTAATATTACACTAACTGTCAAGCCTTTTTCAGTACCTAGTTGATCAATATATTCGGTGAAAAGTCGATTTTGAAAAATCGACATGAAAATCAAATACTATTTATTCCCTATGTTATATTCATAAATAGAGGAAGAGAAAGTAAAAATATAGACACACTTATAAACATTGAAATGTTATTTATAAATTTGAATGCCGTTATTAATTTGCCAGTAATTAATAGAAAAGGTTGAACGGCGGCGCACGGCGAAGGTGATATTACCTTTCTCTACCGTCTTTCTTTTTCGCCCTCTCATTCGACCTTAAATCCAATGGAACACGATCACTAATACAGGGTGATTCACGAAGATATGCAGAAACTTTGGGAGCCCATTGTACAAGTAAAAATAATGAAAAAAGTTTATACAAACATTGGTCCGGAAATCCATCGTTACCGAGTTACGGCTAGCGAAAGATTTCGCCCGGATTTCAGCTCACCAGGTGAAATGAGGTCTTTCTGAAATTCTGGTAAGGTAGATTAAGGGGCGAATTCAATCGTTTCTTATGGTTTTTGACCTGATAAATTGAATAAAACAGGTCCCAGAAATGTAAGTTAAATAGTTTTTGAGAAAACCAGTGTCAAATGTAAAAAATTGGGGGTGGAAAACACATTTTTTCATCTCAGTTTTTCCGGTTAATTTTACTTTGTACTGTTATGAATAAAAATTCATTTAATCAAACATCTATTTGCTTTCTGTGTACTTTATTTACACCGGATTGTTCAGAATAAAATTTTCTACATGTTTTATTCAAAAATTTTAACTATTTCTTGGTGAAATAACAAAGTTATTCCTGCCCAAAGATGAAAAAATGTGTTTTTCACTCCATTTTTTGCATTTAACACTGGTTTTCTTAACTAACTGTTCCTAACTGTTTAACTTACAGTTCTGGGACCTGTTTTATTCAATTTATCAGATCAAAAACCATAAGAAATGATTGAATTCGCCTCTTAATCTACCTTACCAGAATTGGAATGAGGAAGACCTCATTTCACCTGGTGAGCTGAAATCCGGGGGAAATCTTTCGCTAGCCGTAACTCGGTAACGAAGCATTTCCGGACCCATGTTTATATAAACTTTTTTCATTATTTTTACATGTACAATGAGCTCCCAAAGTTTCTACATATCTTCGTGAATCACCCTGTATAAGTAAGCGACGCGACAAACCGACACGATTTCCCCCCCCCGCACCCGCCCTTATATCTACTTACACACTTACACTGACACTTACCGACCTAGTTATCATCTGTGACGAGTGATAAATGATGATACCTCCTCCTTCACCCCTCCCAAACATAAACCGTGCATTATACCTCACATCTCGACAATCAAATACAAAAAATTTTATTCACGTTTTCTTAAATAAAAATCTGTTGTGAAACACACACACAACTTTCTCTTGCCAATGCAAATATTAACAATATAACCTAACATTAGTAATAAAACATTAGAAATAAACAAAAAAATAACCTTAATAAACATAACCTTATTTTAATCATGACTGAAAGACGCAAAATGAAAATCAAACTCAGTTCAGCGTAAAAATACGGAAAATCATTCTTTTACGCTAAACTAGGCTTTGTAGAGAAAAATGCTTTAAATGAAAGTAGTAGATCTTTTTATTTCCTATAAAATTGATTATACTATACATTTTTGTCGTAAAATGCACACTGAGGCCGAAATCTTAAAAAAATAGATTTTTCACACGTTTTCGTGAGAAAAAAAAACAGAAAATCACTAATTACTGCTGAACTAAGCGTTATACAAAAAAATCTTTGAAATAACAGTTGTAGGTTTTTATATTCTCTACAACTTTTATTATATAAATTTTTGCGCTAAAATTTATAATGAAGCCGTAATCTTAAAAAAACTATTTCTTTACGTGAAAACAGCCTCACCGCGAATTTCAGCAAACATGACGCCTACCCTATCATGTACAGCATAAGAAAATGAGTAAACCAGGCGATTTAAAAAAAAATCGTAGAACCAGTTTTTGAGAAAATCGGAAAAGAGTGAAAAATTATACGAATAAACTACTACTTCCGGTTGGCCGATTTAATGAAAATGTTCGTGTCGGGTCCGGTAAAGGTATGTAACTGAAGTTTCAAATTTCAAGTTCGTACGATGTTCTATTCATGAGATATTTTGTTCACACAAACACACACACACACACACACACACACACACACACCAATCTCTTTAAACATGTATTGTTGGGTTGACGGGGTCTGAAAATGTGTAGATCCGGTGAAACTCGATTTCTAAAAATCAACATCAAAACAGCCCCCTCATCCAAACAAAACATGTTTTAAGCGATTGGTGTGTGGTGTGTGTGTGTGTGCACGCGCGTACGCGTGTGTGCGAGTGAACAAAATTATCTGAAAAACGGAACATCGTACCAACATTAAACCTTTTTTTTAAGCTTTTATTTGTTATCGGGAACTGTACATTTTTGACAACTAACCAATTTGATCGTTGCTTTAGCTGTATTTTTTTGACGTGAATAAGGCATGAGTTTGAACAGGGAGGGACCCCCAGTAGAGTTTGTTCATGGATGGCTGTCAACTGGTCACCATACAAAGTCGCTTGCCCAACCGGTGTTACTTAACAAATAATAGCGACTTTCTACCAGCTGACTGACTGGGCTGGCCCGGAGGCCAACGTTGGAACTTGAAATTTAAGTTACGTACCACTAGAGGACCAAACACATTGATTTTTATACAAATCTGTCAACCGGAAGTAGTAGTTTATTCGTGTCATCCTTCATTTTTTTTGCGAATTTCTTAAAAACGGCTCCTACGATTTTTTTCCAAAATCACCTCATTTACTAAAGTCCAGTCTCTCTTAGTTTGCTCCTAATGTAAACAAATAAAGACGTCACTGAGCATGCGCATTATATCAAAATGTGTACACGCTGATTAAAAAGTAACAACAAAATACTTTCAAAAGTATTTAAATACAAAATACTTTTAATAGTATTTTTCTAAATGAAGTTGTTAAGCCTACACCATATCATGACTGATGTTTTTAGTACTTTAAGTACTTATAATTTAAAAAAAATAGGAATGCGACATCCGTAAAGTCGCAGACTCTAGCGTGCACATAGTAGGTGGCTTTTGTTTGTTGACAGTAGGAGCAAACTAACAACGGCTAAACTGTACATTTTTTATGCTCTACAAAATAGGGTAAGCGCAATGCCTGCTGAAATTCTTGGGGAAGCTGTGCTCTCGTAGAAAAAAATTGATTTTTTTAAGATTTCAGCCTTAGCAAGCATTTATCGACATAAGTGTATAAAATCAAATTTATGGTAAATTAAAAGGTTTACATCTTTTATTTTAAGCACTTTTTTCTACAGAGCCTAGTTGAGGATGAAAGAGTGATTTTCCATATTATTAAGCCAAACTTTGTTTTTTAGCAGTATAGTTTTTCTTTTGCAATCAGTTAATAAATAGGACTACAATAACTTTAAGGAAATATGACAAAATCTGAGTAATGTCCTTAGAATTAAAACACAAACGACACTCAGTAGTGTGTTTGAAAAAGACCAAACTGTGAAGAAACAAAAATATATATCTATACAAAATCAAACTTGATGAACCGTGAATTAGCATCCCGAAACACAAAGTGTTGAAGTTGGAGATGACAATGACAATGGTAGAGATGAAAACGACGCCAATTATGAGATGCCGATGATTAGGAGTTGAAGTAGAAAAGATGAAAAAATATTTAAATGACTAACAAAATCGTAGAGGTAAGTCCAGTGGTTTAAAGCGTTTCAGTCTGTGAGTATCTTCGCTGTTGTCAAGGAGGCTAATCGCTAATGGATTCTGATGATCTTCTAGTTTTTGTAAATGTTTTTCGCTATGTTGTTTAATTTCTTCTTTTATGAAGGGCAGGTTTATTTTTTTTATTTATTTATTTTTTTGGTTTAACGTCCGACTGTTTTGCAAATTGCTGCTAATGCAGACGGTGAAGGATGAATTGAATTTTTTGTAACGAATGAAAAAATGATGCCACGAAGGGCAGGTTTAGGTAGTATTTCATTTGTTACGTACCATGGGGCTGCAGTGATCAGTCTCAGGCATTTTAATTGAAAGCCAAACTAAGGTTGATTTCCATTTTGCATTCACTCCCAATTGATATTAGGTTATGTTTTTTTTTGTTTATTTCTAATTTTTTATTACTAATGTTAGATTATATTGTTCATTATTTTCATTTACAACAGAAATTTGTGTAAGTGTTTCACATTAATATTTTTTACAGTGCCTAAAATATAATATAGATTGGTTCGAAAAGGGATCAGTTAGTGAGAGTTGTAAAAATGATCGATACTGGGTGTCGGTTGCCATTCGATTGGGCGATAAAATGTAATAGTGGTTTCTTATCGATAATAACGATCTGCCATTAAGATGGAGGCCTACCTTTATCATAAAACACAGTTGACAGTTTACAATTTATAGCCCATAAATGCTTAAATAGGACACACATTTCCACATTTCGCTTTGCTTTACAAGTTTTATGAAACTTGTAAAGCACGCTCACCCTCGCTCTCGAAATTTTAGTTTAGATTATAAAACCAACCGGGTTGGTTTAGAGCCGTGTTTCCCAACCGGTGAGAATCCCACCGGTCACTACTTACAAAAAAATCTGGTGTGAAACACTCACACAACTTTCTCTTGCCAATGCAAATAATTAACAATAAACGTAACATTAGTAATAAAATATTAGAAATAAACAAAAAACTAACCTCAAAAACATAACCTTATTTTAATCATGAGTGAATGATGCAAAATGAAAATCAACCTCAGTTTGGCTTAGAAATACGGAAAATCACTCTTTCTCTCTAATCTAGGCTCTGTAGAGAAAAATGCTTTAAATAAAAGTTGTAGATCTTTTAATTTTCTATAAATTAAATTATATACACTTTTGTCGTAAAATGCATACTAAGGCCGAAATCTTAAAAAAATCAATTTTTCATACATTTTCGTGAGAAAAAAACAGAAAATCCCAAATTACCGCTAAACTAAGCGTTATACAAAAAATTGTTTGAAATAAAAGTTGTAGAATTTTCAATTCTCTACAACTTTTATATTAAAGCTGTAATCTTAAAAAAACAACGTTTTTACGTGAAAACACCCTCACCAAGAATTTCAGCAAACATGACGCCTACCCTATCTTGTAGAGAATAAAAAATTGAGTAAACCAGGCGATTTTAAAAAAAATCGTAGGACCAGTTTTTGAGAAAATCGCAAAAAAGTGAAAAATTACACGAATAAACTACCACTTCCGGTTGACCGATTTTGATGAAAATGTTCGTGTTGAGTCCGGTAGTGGTACGTAACTTAAGTTTCAAGTTTCAAGTTCGTACGATGTTCCGTTCTTGAGATATTCTGTTCACACACACACACACAGACCAATCGCTAAAAACATGTTTTTTGGGTTCAGGGGGTCTGAAAACGTATAGATCCGGTGAAAACCGGATCTCATGTCGAAAAATCGACATGAAAACAATACTTTCCTTCCTATATATTCATATAGGCAAGAGAAAGTAAAAAGTAATATTTTCCCTTGATTAAATCAAAGTTACGATTTTCATTGAACAAGATTAAATAAATACATTCAAGATTCAGATTAAGTAAAGGTAGAAGAGTTGTGGTGTAAGAAAGCCCTGGGCTTCCCCAACATTCGGCAAGTAGCTTTGCGGTATCTTATGATTTTTTTCAACCACTTATTTGTGTGAGCAGGGGTTCTCTAGTTTATTGTTAATTAAAAACAAACAACGAAATCGGCTAAGTGTAAGCAGTGATTTGAGAGCAGCTCTTAGCAAGAGCCTAAAACCTAGAATTCCTCAGCTAGTCAGAAAGATTCGTGCATAAAAGTCGCATTGAAATTTTCATTTCATTTTTAATTCATGTTTTAATTTGCATTGTTATTTTCGACAAAGTAAATTCTGTATTATTCCTTATTTTATTAAAAGACAATTTACAATTAAAATATTTTTACTCTTTGTGATGTACAATGTGCCCTACTTTCTGAAAATAACAATTATATGTTTGTAATAATAGTTTGTTTGTGAAAATTTGTTTTATTTGATCACCTTTTAATTTGGTGATGAACTGATAAGATATAAATGCAATAATGTAATGGGTGGGTGGTGAGTGGTAGTTCACTTTCAGGCTGAGTGGTCCGTCCGCAGACCACTGCCAGTTGGCAACCACTGATCTAGAGGTAAAGCCGTCGCCAAAATCAGCTGTTTAACAGCTGATTTTCGAAGACGAAGGTTCCTTGGTTCAAATCCTAGTAAAGGTAATTACTTTTATACGGATTTGAGTGCTAGACAGTGGTTGTGGGTGTAGTTAGATGGTAACCATACTCAGTGAGTGTGTCTGTAGAAGACTACACCACCTCATTTAGACGTCACACACACCATCCTCATCTCATTGGGTCATCTCATTGCTTATTGTTCTCAATTCAACAGATTGCAACTTACACAAATTAGGAATAAAAAAAAAAAATTATATTGATGTAATTTGTATAGTTGTAGTTATATATTTATATGTTGTTGTTAAGGTCAACAGCCGAAAAGCTGGTTTGAACCTCTAGAGGTTTTACTAAGTAAAAACGAGGAGTAAGGTGGTTTACCATTGCCTTCCTCACCGAGTTGGAAGCGTATGCGTATCAGCATGCCAGGCCTTCCTAAAAGCATTCACTTTCCACCCTGCAAATGACACATTCACTTCATTCACCACAGCGTCTGGCTGCATAGTGAAATTCATTACTCTCAGAGGAGAGAACTCTTGACTAGTGTCACAGAACACCTCTACCTCTTCTGTTCTTAAATAGTTCAGTCATATAAGTGGCTGACTATGTGATAAGAAACACAACTATTTTTTTTAGCCCTGGGCCAAACAGATAGAGTGCAATTAGAATAACAGGCACTCCACCTGCCCGTTTTGGGCATGATATTTATATAGTTGAGTTGAAGGGGTCGAAAACGTGTATATCCAGTGAAAAATCGACATGAAAACAATACTTTCCTTCCTATATTATATTCATATAATCAAGAGAAAGTAACAAACAATTCTTAATTAAAAAAGTAGATAAAATATAGTGTATTTTTACCGGAATAATGTGCAGCCTACAGTTTAGTTAACAAGAATATTTTTGCGTAGATTAGTAGGCAATTACGTAATTGAATGTAATAGTAGGCTTAGTGTTGCTATGAAATCTAATCGGAAAAGAATTCGATGACTGTACATCGGGTAGGCTACCCCAACACACATAGAATGGGACACATATTTCATACATTACAAACAACTTTCATTCAAAAATCTAATTCAAAACTTTTTTACTCCCTCTTGTTTTATATGAAATATACAGAAGAACAGTATTGTTTTTATGTCCCCTGAAGCCAAAAAAAATCTGGTGTGAAACAGTCACACAACTTTCTCTTGCCAATGCATATAATAAACAATGTAACCTACTTTCATTCAAAAATCTAATTCAAAACATTTTCACTTCCTCTTGTTCTATATGAAATATACAGAAGAAAAGTATTGTTTTCATGTCCCCTGAAGCCAAAAAAAATCTGGTGTGAAACAGTCACACAACTTTCTCTTGCCAATGCATATAATAAACAATATAACCTACTTTCATTCAAAAATCTAATTCAAAACATTTTCACTTCCTCTTGTACTATATGAAATATACAGAAGAAAAGTATTGTTTTCATGTCCCCTGAAGCCAAAAAAATCTAATTTGGAACAGTCACACAATTTTCTCTTGCCAATGCATATAATAAACAATGTAACTTACTTTCATTCAAAAATCTAATTCAAAACATTTTCACTTTTTCTTGTTTTATATGAAATATACAGAAGAAAAGTATTGTTTTCAAATTCCCTGAAGCCAAAAAAATCTAATGTGGAACAGTCACACAACTTTCTCTTGCCAATTCATATAATAAACAATATAACCTAACATTAAAAGTAAACAGAAAAACTAACCTAAAAAAAACCTCATTTTAATCATGAGTGAAGGATGCAAATTAAAAAACCAACTTTAGTTTGGTTCCTCTTGTCCTATATGAAATATACAAAAGAAAAGTATGTTTTCATGTTCCCTGAAGCCAAAAAATCTGGTATGAAACAGTCACACAACTTTCTTTTGCCAATGCATATAATGAACAATATAATCTAACATTAAAAGTAAACAGAAAAACTAACCTCAAATAACATAACCTAATTTTAATCATGAGTGAAGGATGAAAATTGAAAACCAATTTTAGCTTAGCTTAATAATACGGAAAATCACTCTTTCACACCAAACTAGGCTCTGTAAAGAAAAATGCTTAAAATAAAAGTTGTACATCGTTTAATTCCCTATAAATTTGATTATATACACTTTTGTCGATGCAAAACTAAGTTATGTGGCTAATCACAACACTAAATTGTTTGAACAAAAACGTGAACATCCGATGCAGGTAGAAAATAGTACATCAATAAATTGCCACAAGGTTTAAAAAGTTGTGACAATTTAAATCATTTTTAAAAAAAAGCTAAAACAATATTTGATTGATGAAACATTTTACAGTGTGCACGAATTCCTTTCTAAATAGTTTTTGGTTGAAAAGTATTTAACTTCTAATTAAACAAATGTTTACTAAGGCCGAAATCTTAATAAAAACATTTTTTTTCTACGAAAGCACAGCCTCTTTAAGAATTTTAGCAAGCATGGCGCCTACCCTATCTTGTAGAGCAAAAAAAATGTAGTAAATGAGGCGATTTTAAAAAAAAAAAATCGTAAGAGCCGTTTTTGAGAAAATCGCAAGTGAAAAACGACGCGAATAAACTACTACTTCCGGGTTACCAATTTTAATAAAAATGCTTGTCTCGGGTCCTCTAATAGTACGTAACTTGATCAAGTTTCAAGTTGGTACGATGTTCCGTTCTTGACATATTTTGTTCACAGACACAAAGACCAATCGCTAAAAACATGTATTGTTGGGTTGAGGGTGTCTGAAAACGTGAACATCCGATGAAAACTGGGTTTCTTAAAATCGACATAGAAACAATACCTACTTTCTTTCCTATAACTACATTCATCTGTTTACACTCAATCTGTTTGTTGCAGGGCTAAAATAAATAGTTCCGTTTCTTACCACATGGTCAGCCAATTAAATGACTGAATCATTTAACAACAGAAGAGGTAGAGGTGTAAAATACACTAATCAGAGTTATCTCCTCTGAAAGTAATGAATTTCATTATACAGTTGGACCCTGTGGTGAATGAAGTGAAGGTGTCATTTGCAGAGTAGAAAATATGTGCTTTTCAGAGGGCCCGGCATGCTGATAAGCGTACTTTTCCACTGAGTGAGTTGTGGCAATGGTAAACCACCTCACTCCTCGTTGTTACTTAGTAAAACCTCTACAGGTTCAAACCAGCCTACAGGCTGATCACCTAAACAACAACTACATTCATATAGACAAGAGAAAGTAAAAACCATATTTTTTACTGATTGGTCTTTCAAATAGCCCTACCAAACATAAATGTTGTTGTTTAGGTGAACAGCCCCTTTAGGCTGGTTTGAACCTGTAGAGGTTTTAATAAGTATAACGAGGAGTAAGGTGGTTTACATTTGCTTTCCTCACTGAGTTGAAAGAGTATGCTTATCAGCATCCCAGGCCCTCCGAAAAGCACTTACTTTCCACCCTGCAAACGACACCTTCACTTCATTCACCACAGGGTCCGCGTGTATAGTGAATTCATTACTCTCAGAGGAGATGACTCTGATTAGTGTCTTTTACTCCTGTACCTCTTCTGTTCTTAAATAGTTCAGTCATATGATTGGGTGACTAATTCGGGCCAGCCCAGTCAGTCAGCTGGTAGTAAGTCGCTATTATTTGTTAAGTAACACCGGTTGGGTAAGCAACTTTGTATGGTGACCAACTGAAAGCCATCCATGAACAAACTCTAATGGGGGTCCCTGTTCAAACTCATACCTTATTCACGTCAAATAATACAGCAAAAGCAACGATCAAATTGGGTAGTTGTTGTCAATAATGTACAGTTGTTGATAACAAATGAAAGATTTATTTATTCGTAATTTGTGTACGTTGCAATCTGTTCAATTTAGAACAATAAGCAACCCCATCCCTTAATCAGATGAGGATGATGTGTAAATGAGACTGTGTAGTCTTATACAGACCCAGGTCGACCACTCCTGCGAGAGTATGGTTAATTGAACCCCATCCATCAAAGTACACCAACAACCACTGTCTAGTATTCAAATCCGTATAAAAGTAACTACCTTTACTAGGATTTCAACCAGAAACCTTCGTCTCCGAAAATCAGCTGTTAAACAGCTGATTTTGGCGACGACTTTACCTCTAGACCAGTGGTTCCCAACCTGGGGGCGATCGCCCCCTAGTGGGCGATTTGGGTTCGCAGGGGGGCGATGAGTATTCAAAGACAGAAAAATAAAACTGTACTACAGGGGAGAATCTTTACTGTCGCGGATAAATGTTTTTTTTTACAAACAAATAAACTAAACTCTTTGTTGACATTTTTTATGGTCGAGCTCCTACACATGAGATGAAGAATTCTGGACACAACTACTTTGGTTGATTATTTGTTGTGAACAATAATAAATCTTGGCGCAGTTGGTAACGTGCTCGCCTCTCATCATGCGGTCCTAGGTTCGAATCCCGGCGATAGGTGTAAGTCAATCTTCACAAAGGGGCGATGCCCCATAAAAGGTTGGGAACCACTGCTCTAGACCAACGGTTCCCAAAGTGGGGGGTGCGCCCCCCCCCCCAAGGGAGGCGCGCCCCCCAAGGGAGGCGTGAAGACACGTCAAGGGGGGCGCGGGACTTCGAGATAGACCCTCCATAACGGATCCTTTCAGAGTCAACATAGACTTCCTGCGCGAATTACTTAAAAAACAAGTTTTAGAAATAAAAAATGTTTCTGCTGCGAAAAACGATTTCGATAAAATTGACAAAACATCACTTTGGGTTAAGTATTACCAAGTTTACCCCAGTATATAACAGCAAGCGGCAGTAATTGTAATTATCTTTATCAAGCACCTATCTGTGCTAAAAAGTGTTTTCAGCACTTGTTACAATAAAAACAAAGCATCGATGCAAAGTTGGTTTTATCAATGATTTACGTTGTGCACTTTCTAATAATCAACCTTAAAAAAAAAATGCAAGTTCATCCATCCACTGATTTATTTTGTCTCTTGTTAAAATTAAATTGCAACTTCTAATGCTACAAAAAATAAAAAAGTAAATGTATGGTTATTCAATGTAATACGTGATTTTTCATTGCCCAATAAAATTGTGTAAGGGGGCGGGAGAAGTTTTCTTTTTGGCAAAAGGGGGCGTAAAAGGTAGAAGTTTGGGAACCGCTGATCTAGACCAACCCGGTGGGTTTAAATGAAAGATAACAAAAAAAAAAACAAAAAAATTGTTAATGAATGAGAAAGTGAAAGTGTCTGACCGTTTGAAATGTCGAGCGGCGAGTGAGGCGGTGAAGAGTTGACCAGAGTGCAGTAAGAGTGTTCCGCTTTGATAGGAGCCGTGCCAAGGGCCGCGTCGGTCATCAGTCGGTCGTGCAGAATCACTTGAGGCTTCACTTCTTCCTGGCCCCATTCCTTGTCAGCCGCTTCCAGCACTTCGTTCAACGTCTGAAACACAACAACACATACACATCAAATACAACCACCCTCTTCCTCTTCCTCTTCCTCTTCACTTATCCTCATACAGTCTAATGTCTCTCTAATGTAAACAAACAATGACGTCACTGAGCATACGCATTACATCAAAATGTGTACACGCTGTTTTTATGTCGTAACTGTGATGCTTTAGGCTATTGAAACCTTTAAAAAGTTAGCCTTAAAGGGTTGAAAATAATGTTTATATTCTACATTAAGGCTTTTATGAGGTTAGATAAAAAAAATGCTTGCAGCGAAATCTACCCAATATTTTGTGAACTATATAGAAAAGCATTGAGCTGTGTTTGAGGTTATGTTTTTGTTGATGTACATGTGTACTTTGTCTACATAAAATTATATTAAATAATAATAATTTAATTTAGTAGTCATGAATTTTTTTTCTAATCTCTAATGTGTGTACGTTGCAATCTGTTCAATTGAGAACAATAAGCAATGAGATGACCCAATCAGATGAGGATGATGTGTATGACGTGTAAATGAGACTGTGTAGTCTTATACAGACACACTCACAGAGTATGGTTAATTAAACCCCAACCATCAAACTACACCCACAACCACTGTCTACCATTCAAATCCGTATAAAAGTAACTACCTTTACTAGGATTTCAACCAGGAACCTTCGTCTCCGAAAAACAGCTGATTTTAGCGACGACTTTACCTCTAGACTAGACCAACCCGGTGGGTATTTCTGTATCTTTTGTAAGTAGTATTTATGTAAATCGTTTAAGTTATTTATTGTACAGTAATCAGATGAAGTGAAGTCCCCTAGCCGTGGGAGTGAGAGAATGCATAACGCTTTCACTCGCACAAGCCATACGCGCCGTTCCAATAACATTGTCTTATAATTTTACTCATTGTTGTGAGCAAGCGTTTATGCACGCAATTTACTAACAACCAAGATAACGACTGTAGTATGTTTTCAGATTTGGATTACAACGGTAAAAAAATTTGAGCGGAAGCGTAGTTATGCCACATATCTTCCTCTCACTCGCTCTGCTATGGGACATTAATCCATCTGATACCTATATCAGTTAATTATAATTAGTTAGTTATTTATTAACTAATTTAATTGTAATAATTACTTGTTATTTTAAACTTTAGTGTGTTACGCTGTTTTTATTTTATCCAGATCCCGAAACGGACCTTAGATATAAACATCACAATATTTCAACCAAATATAATTATAAAAAAATTCGTGTACACTGTAAAATTTAACATCAATCAAATATATATATAAAAAAACAATTTAAATTACCACAACATTTTAAAGGTTGTGACAATTTACTGATGTGTTTCAACTGTTGGAAAATACAAACACAAGTGTTTGTAAGTACAAGTACAGACACAAGTGATGACTAGAGGCCTTGTCAGATGATGGAACACCCGAACAGTTGTTTACTTACAAGCTAGCTGGACAACCTTGGAAGAGATGGGGATACCAACGTTTTTATGAAATAACAGACTGATAAATTTGAAGGTAGAACTAACAAGGAAGCCTAATCCGCAAACCTATTTATAACTGTCTTGTCATACACCCAATTCTACTGGCTGCATTGGCGTAGTTGGTAACGTGCTCGCCTCTCATCATGCGGTCTTTGGTTCAAATCCCATTCAGGCACGGCATATTTTCATACGTTACAAAAAAAATCATTTCATCCTTCACCGTCTGCATTAGCAGTAATTGCAGAACAGTCGGACGTTAAACAAAAAAAATAAATAAATAAAACAAATAAAAGTAAAAAAAAAAAACCAATTCTACTCAACAATATTTAACACTAACATGCCCCGTCACGGCTTTGCACGCGAAAAAGTTGTTTTTTGAAGTTTTTTGCTTTTGAAGATTATCTTCCTAGTGTGATGGTTTTTTTTTGATGGCATTATTGAAAATGGAACAAAACAAAAAATTAAAGAAACACGGAACTTTACTTTTATAAAATACTCAATAATACAAAATCGTATCTACATAATAAAATAGAATAAAATTATCACGTGATGTTGTCACCAGCAGATCCTTAGCACCACCTCGCTATTTGCTAAATCATATCACTTTATTGATGACAAATCACATCAGCTGGTTTAAAAGCACCACATTATCTAACCTCATAAAAGCCTTAATGTAGGATATAATTATTATTTTCAACCCTTTAAGGTTATCTTTTTAAGGGTTTCAATTGCCTAAAACCTGCACCGGCATCATAGTTAACACATAAAAAAACCTGCATGAAAATTGGTTCAGTAATTTAGGAGATAAAGGGGAACATACACATACACACACACACATCGAATTTTATATATATAAATTTCCAACAGCGAGCCAATTGAAAACGGTCGAGCAGTCTCTGACAATTCATCGTACAAAAGAATATAACTTTTTATTAATATTGTAAACAATACGTTTTGTTCGACCGACAAGCCGTAGCTATTTCCAAGAGACATTATGTCATTTGAGGACAAACACGTGATAGAAGCGGCTCTTGTTTGGGAATCCTCAATTATACTCGAGTCAGCTGACAATATGGCCCCGCTCTGACTACACATTAATTTTTTTTAATCCCTAATGTGTGTACGTTGCAATGTATTCAATTGAGAACAATATAAGCAACCCCATGACCTAAACAGACGAGGATATGTATGACGTGTAAATGAGTCATCAAACCACTGTCTAATATTCAAATACGTCTAAAGCTTAGTCTGCCCATAACAGACTACAGGTGGAGTGTCAAATTATTTAAACTTAATCTGTTAGTAGCAGGGCTGAAATAAATAGCTGTGTTTCTTATCACATGGTCACCCAATTATAGATAACTGAATCATTTAAGAACAGAAGAGGTAGAGGTGTACTGTGACACTAATCACAGTTATCTCCTCCTCTCAAAGTAATGAATTTCATTATACAGTTGGACCCTGTGGTGAATTAAGTGAAGGTGTCATTTGCAGAGTGAAAAATATGTGCTTTTCAGAGGGCCTGGCATGATGATAAGCGTACTTTTCCACTCAGTGAGTTGTGGCAATGGTAAACCACCTAACTCCTTGTTTTACTTAGTAAAACCTCTACACGTTCAAACCAGCCTTTCGGTTGATGACCTTTACAACAACACGTTAGTCTAAACACGAGTACAAACAGCTATTGGAAAATTAATTTACTCGGATAGAATGTGAATATGCCAAAGAGAGGTGAATACAGCGCGCGGTATGTCTTAGACAGAGAGTGTGGGTGCGTGTACGCAGCTATTTGAAATGTAGGTCGCATTTATAGTTATTGTTACTGGAAAAGATAAACATAAATAGATAAATAGATAAACAGATATGGGAGCCCTATTTCCTACTGCCACTGCCATCCCAATACGAATATAATACAAGAGAAGAGCTCTGTTGCCAAACATGGACGCCGCCACACATCACCCACTGCCACCACATAACAGCCCATTCATTATATTTATACGTTTCTCAGAAACTAACAAATACACACGGATATTCTACTGTATATATGATATGATATGGTAATGCGTGGACGTTTCCATACTTTGTTACTTTTTCTTGCTTATATGAATATGTTGTTGTTTAGGTGATCAGCCTGTAGGCTGGTTTGAACGTGTAGAGGTTTCACTAAGTAAAACGAGGAGTGGTTCACCATTGCCACAACTCACTGAGTGGAAAAGTATGCTTATCAGCATGCCGGACCATCTGAAAAGCACACATTTTCCACTCTGCAAATGACACCTTCATTTCATTCACCACACAATTCAACTGTATAGTGAAATTCATTACTTTCATAGGAGATAACTGTGATTAGTGTCACCTAACACACCTCTACCTCTTCTCTTATTAAATGATTCACTCATTTAATTGGGTGACCATGTGATAAGAAACGGAACTATTTATTTTAGCCCAGCAACTAACAGATTGAGAGTAAATAATTTGACACTCCACCTGTTTATTATGGGCAGATAAATAATATATATGAATATATATTGCCCATAACAGACAAATGGAGTGTCAAATTATTTACACCCAATCTGTCCTTTGCAGGGCTAAAATAAATAGTTCTGTTTCTTATCACATGGTCAGCCAATTAAATGAGTGAATCATTTAAGAAGAGAAGAGGTAGAGGTGTGTTAGGTGACACTAATCACAGTTATCTCCTCCTCCGAAAGTAATGAATTTCACTATACAGTTGAATTGTGTGGTGAATGAAATGAAGGTGTCATTTGCAGAGTGGAAAATGTGTGCTTTTCAGAGGGCCCGGCATGCTGATAAGCGTACTTTTCCACTGAGTGAGTTGTGGCAATGGTAAACCACTCCTCGTTTTACTGAGTGAAACCTCTACACGTTCAAACCAGCTTTTCGGCTGATGACCTTAACAACACATGAATATATAGGAAGGAAAGTATTGTATTCATGTCGATTTTAACAAATACACTCTTCACCCGAATATACACCTAAACAGATCCCCTCAACCCACACAACATGTTTTTACCGATTGGTCTGTGTGTGTGTGTGTGTGTGTGTGTGTGTGTGTGTGTGTGTGTGTGTGTGTGTGTGTGTGTGTGTGTGTGTGTGTGTGTGTGTGTGTACAGAATATCACAAGATCGGAACATCGTACGGACTTGTAATTTTAGTTACATACCACTACCGGACCCGACACGAACATTTTCATCAAAATCGGTCAACCGGAAGTAGTAGTTTATTAGTGTAATTATTCACTTTTTGCGATTTTCTCAAAAACTGGTCCTACGATATTTTTAAAAATCGCCTGGTTTACTAACTTTTTTATGCTCTACAAGATAAAGGAGGCGCCATGTTTGCTGAAATTCTTTGTAAGGCTGTTTTCACGTAAAGAAATTGTTTTTTTAAGATTACGAGTTTAATATGCATTTTAGCGCAAAACTTTATATCATAAAATATGTACAGAATTTTAAATCCTAAAAATTTATCCCAAATATTTTTTTGTATAACGCTTAGTTTAGCGGTAATTAGCGATTTTTCTGTTTGTTCTCACGAAAACGTGTGAAAAATCGATTTTTTTTTAAATTTCGGCCTTAGTATGCATTTTATGACAAAAGTGTAAGTATAAAATTAAATTTATAGAAAATTAAGAGATGTACAACTTTTATTTAAAGCATTTTTCTCTACAGAGCCTAGTTTAGCGTGTAAGAGTGATTTTCCGTATTTTTAAGCCAAACTGAGGTCGATTTTCATTTTGCGTCTTTCACTCATGATTAAAATAAGGTATGTTTTTTAAGGTTAGTTTTTTTTATTTCTAATATTTTTTATTACTAATGTTAGGTTATATTGGTCATTATTTGCATTGGCAAGAGAAACTTGTGTGAGTGTTTCACACCAGATTTTTATTATTGTGCTTACCAATAAAATAAGAAAAACCGTAACTGTAGGCCGGAATAAAACTGAAATTTATTTTAAACAGTATAAACGGATGACCAGTTAAATAGAAGATTAGAATAATTTCAATTAAGATTGAAATGTTACGTAATGGACACACTCGGTGGTAATACAATCATTTATATCTCATCACGTCTAACGTCTACAATCGGTTTATTTTTCGTGTTCATAATCACTGAAATTGTTTCTCAAATAGACCTAACCATACCACCGGCTAAAAAAAACAACTTTTATTTCATTAACGACTCTTAGGCTGCTTGCACCTAAAATAAGGTAAGGTATTATAGGCCTAGGCATAATTTTATTTGCTTTAATTTGAAAATATGTTTTTCGGAGACGAAGGTTCCTGGTTCAAATCCTAGTAAAGAGTAGTTACTTTTATACGGATTTGAATAGTGGACAGTGGTTGTGGGTGTAGTTGGATGGTTGGGGTTCAATTAACCATAGACTAATCTGTGAGTGTGTCTGTAGAAGACTACACAGTCTCATTTACACGTCATACACATCATCCTCATCTGATTGGGTCATCTCATTGCTTATTGTTCTCAATTGAACAGATTGCAACGTACACAAATTAGGAATAAAAAATAAATGGTTGTTTCTTATCACATGGTTACCCAATTATAACACGAGAGGTACGGTATTCAGATGAAGTAATGTCCCCTAGCCGTGGGAGTGAGAGAATGGATAACGCTCTCACTTGCACAAGTCATACGCACCGTTCCAACAACATTGTCGTATAATTTCACTCATTGTTGTGAGCAAGCGTTTATGCACGCAGTAAACTAACAAGCAAGATAACGACTGCAGTATGTTTTCACATTTGGATTATAACGGTAAAGAGCTTTGAGCGCATGCGTAGTTATGCCACATATCACCCTCTCACTCGCTCGGCTATGGGACATTAATCCATCTGATACCTATAGTTACGGGCCTCCGGGCCAGCCCAAACAGCCAGCTGGTAGAAAGTCGCTATTATTTGTCAAGTAACACCGGCCGGGCAAGCGACTTTGTATGGTGACCAATTGACAGCCATCCGTGAACAAACTCTACTGGGGGGTCCCTGATCAAACTCATGAAAATAATACATATAATACAGCAAAAAGCAGCAGCGATCAAATCAGGTAGTTGTCAATGATATACAATTCCCGATAACAAATAAAAGCTTAAAAAAAATATATATACAGAGTGATTCAATAAGATGGAAACAATTTCAATAAGCTGTATTTCCTGAACTACATGTTATATTTTAATTCTGTAAATTACATTTGAAAGAGAAAGTTTTAAATTTTAATTTACATACATGAAAGTTTATAGATGTTCAATGTGTCCTCCTCCGGCTGCACGTACAACATCTAGACGGTAACTGAACTCATCCCAAACTCTCTGACGCATGTCTTGGGTCACTGAGTTTATTGCAGCTGTGATACGATTCCTTAGTTCATTCAAATTGGTGGGAAGAGGTGGTATGTAAACTGCACTTTTCACGAACCCCCACAAGAAAAAGTCACAGGGTGTGAGATCTGGAGACCTCGGTGGCCAAAACTGAAGTGCAGAGTCGTCATTCGCCATGCGACCTATCCATCGTTGACGTATGGATTCATTTACGAAACGCCGAACATTGCGATGCCAATGGGGTGGAGCTCCGTCCTGCTGGAAAATGTAATCTCCTGAATCTTCATTCATTTGAGGAAATCCACCCCATTGGCATCGCAATGTTCGGCGTTTCCTAAATGAATCCATACGTCAACGATGGATAGGTCGCATGGCGAATGACGACTCTGGACTTCAGTTTTGGCCACCGAGGTCTCCAGATCTCACACCCTGTGACTTTTTCTTGTGGGGGTTCGTGAAAAGTGCAGTTTACATACCACCTCTTCCCACCAATTTGATTGAACTAAGGAATCGTATCACAGCTGCAGTAAACTCAGTGACCCAAGACATGCGTCAGAGAGTTTGGGATGAGTTCAGTTACCGTCTAGATGTTGTACGTGCAGCCGGAGGAGGACACAATGAACATCTATAAACTTTCATGTATGTAAATTAAAATTTAAAACTTTCTCTTTCAAAATGTAATTTACGGAATTAAAATATAACATGTAGTTCAGGAAATACAGCTTATTGAAATTGTTTCCATCTTATTGAATCACTCTGTATATATATATGTAGATATGATTTTGCATTATTGAGTGTTTTATAAAAGTTAAGTTAAGTGTGAGTGATCAATTGCTTTGATATTTTATTTTGACTTTTATTTCATTCAACGTAGATACACAATTTCTGCTACATATTTAAAATAAAAGTGATTACACCACTTTTCGCGTGCAAAGCCGTGACGGACCATGCTAGTAAAATCTATTTTTTGAGAACTGGAAGATCGAGTGCCAGTAACTTAACATCCCACCGGGGGTTGGTCTAGATCTAGAGGTAAAGTCGTCGCCAAAATCAGCAGTTTAACAGCTAATTTTCGGAGACAACGGTTCCTGGTTCAAATACTAGTGAAGGTAGTTACTTTTATACGGATTTGAATACTAGACAGTGGTTGTGGGTGTAGTTAGATGGTAACCATACTGTACTCAGTGAGTGTGTCTGTAGAAGACTACACCACCTCATTTACACCTCCCTCATACACATCATCCTCATCTCATTGGGTCATACAGTTGCTTATTGTTCTCAATTGAACACATTGCAATGTACACATATCAGGAATAAAAAAAAGGTAACTTAATACTCGACCTGCGTGTTACGGGTAACAAGTAGCTAATTATAAGATGATATTTAGGCGTAAGTGGAAGTGTAGCGATGACAATCAACGAGGCAGTGTTCTTTTCATAATTTCTATTTGAAATCGGCTACTTGCTTGGTAAAATATTGAATGTGTTATGTATATTGTTTTTATATAACTGAGATAAAGTGTTTTTTTAGAGGCTTCTTCATTTTATATAAACTTGGTGGCGGCAATCATTTTATAATGACTAACAATATTTAAATGAATAGGCTAAAAGACATAAACAATAGACCTTACTAAAATAAACCTTCAACGCTTCGGTAGAACAATAACAATCTAAAGAAAACCCAACGAGTAAGGAAAAAAATGAAATAAATATAATTAAAATAGACAGTCATAATAAAACAAACTTTTACAAGAGATTAAAATAAAATCTAAAGATAAAAGTTGAACCTAGTTTAATCGGCTATTCCGAGAATCCCTTTCAAAACCATTCCACCAGGTTACTTCATTCAATAATCTATCACTTTAAAAAATCTGGTGTGAAATACTCACACAACTTTCTCTTGCTAGTGCAAATAATTAACAATAAACCTAACATTAGTAATAAAACATTAGAAATAAACAAAAAACTAACCTCAATAAACATAACCTAATTTTTATCATATATGAAAGACGCAAAATGAAAATCAACCTCAGTTTGGCTTAAAAATACAGAAAATCACTCTTTCACGCTAAACTAGGCTCTGTAGAGAAAAACGCTCTAAATAAAAGTTGTAGATCTTTAAATTTTCTATACATTTTTATAAACACTTTTGTCATAAAATGAATACTATGGACGAAATCAATTTTTCACACTTCTCGTGAGAAAAAAAACATAAAATCGCTAATTACCGCTAAACTAAGCGTTATACAAGAAAATGTTTGAAGTAAAAGTTGTAGGATTTTCAATTCTCTACAACTTTTATTATATAACTTTTGCGCTAAAATGCATATTTAAGTCGCAATCTTAAAAAGAAAGTGTTTTTACGTGAAAACAGCCTCACAAAGAATTTCAGCAAACATGGCGCCTACCGTATCTTGTATAGAATAAAAAATTAAGTAAACCAGGCAATTTTTAAAAAAATCGTAGGACCAGTTTTTGAGAAAATCGCCAAAAGTGAAAAATTACACGAATAAAATACTACTTCCGGTTGACCAATTTTGATGAAAATGTTCGTGTCTGGTCCGGTAGTGGTATGTAGCTTAAGTTCTAAGTTTCAAGTTCGTACGATGTTCCGTTCTTGAGATATTCTGCTCACACACACACACACATACCAATAGGTAAAAACATGTAGGTAGTTGTGTGTGTTGAGGGGGTTTGTTTAGGTGTATATTCGGGTGAAGAGTGTATTTGTTGTTATCGATATGAAACCAATACTTTCCTTCCAATAAATTCATATGGGCAAGAGAAAGTAAACATTAAAAACCTGAGTTAGGATCTGTCGCCATAATATATTTTTACCAGCAAGTGTTCGACACCATTAATTTGTTCCCGGCTGTGAACGGCACCAGAGAAAAATACCTATTCAGGATGACACCCTTCTTATTAAACTACATGACGTCGGTAGAATGAACCTACCTTGTCAAGGAACTCCTACACCTCGCGGTACAAGCTCTCACGTGCCATGAGGGGCCAATTTTCCCCTCGGCCTTGAAGTCCAGGGTCAGTCACTGCCTGGACCCCCCCCTCCTAGAGCGGGGCAGTCGTACAACAGGATGGTCTCGTGTCTGTACCGCCCCATAGACCCACGAAACCTACTCAAATAAGCCCCAAATATTATAATTTTCTGCCCATAACAGACAGGTGGAGTGTCAAATTATTTACTCTCAATCTGTTAGTTGCAGGGCTAAAATAAATAGTTGTGTTTATTATCATCACATGGTCACCCAATTAAATGAGTGGATCATTTAATAAGAGAAGAGGTAGAGGTGTACTGTGACACTAATCAGAGTTATCTCCTCATCTGAAAGTAATGAATTTCATTATACAGTTGGATTGTGTGGTGAATGAAGTAAAGGTGTCATTTGCAGAGTGGAAAATATGTGCTTTTCAGATGGCTCGGCATGCTGATAAGCATACTTTTCCATTCAGTGAATTGTGGTAATGGTAAACCACCTCACTCCTCGTAATACTTAGTAAAACTTCTACACGTTCAAACCAGCCTACAGGCTGATCACCTAAACAACAACAACACATTATAATTTTGGGGAAGCCGATCGTAAAGTTAAGAAGCGAAGTAACAAAAATTTATAATGGAATAGTATTTGAGAAAGGAATCATAGTAAACTGAAACACCGCATACTGTATGAGTGATAGTTATAAGTAAAGTACCGTGAACGCCAAAAATGAGCTACAATTACAATGACAAGTATACAACAGATAATAGAAGTGGAAGTTTGATAGACTAGTAGTTGTACTCTATCAAACGCCCACACCACACACACACACACTGCACCAAACGCAACGGAAAGGTCGATGACAGCCCACTACAGTACAGTATAGTTACTGTACGCCCAGAACTACCGGGTGCCGCCGATAAACAGTAACGATAAAATCTGGTGTGAAACACTCACACAACTTTCTCTTGCCAATACAAATAATTAACAATAAACTTAACATCATTAATAAAACATTAGAAATACACGAAAAACTAACGTCAATAAACATAACCTAATTTTAATCATGAGTGACTGACCCAAAATGAAAATCGACCTCAGTTTCGCTTAAATATACGGAAAATCACTCTTGCTCACTAAACTAGGCTCCGTGGAGAAAAATGTTCTCAATAAAAGTTGTAGATCTTTTAATTTTCTATAAATTTAATTATATACACTTTTGTCGTAAAATGCATACTAAGGCCGAAATCTTAAAAAACATCAATTTTTCACACATTTTCGTGAGAAAAAAACAGAAAATCGCAAATTACCGCTAAACTAAGCGTTATACAAAAACAAATGTTTGAAATAAAAGTTGTAGGATTTTAAATTCTCTACAATTTTTATTATATAAATTGTTGCGCTAAATTGCATATTAAACCCGTAATCTTAAAAAAACTATGTTTTTACGTGAAAACAGCCCCACCCAGAATTTCAGCAAACATGACGCCTACCCTATCTCGTAGAGAATAAAAAATTGAATAAACCAGGCGATTTTCAAAAAAATCCAACCAGTTTTTGAGAAAATCACAAAAAAGTGAAAAATTATACGAATAAACTACTACTTCCGGTTGACCGATTTTAATGAAAATGTTCGTGTCGGGTCCGGTAGTGGTATGTAAGTTTCAAGTTTCAAGTTCGTACGATGTTCCGTTCTTCAGATATTTTGTATACACACACACACACACAGACCAATCGCTAAAAACTTGTTTTTTGGGTTCAGGGGGTCCGAAAACGTGTAGATCCCGTGAAAACTCGATTTCTTAAAATCGACATGAAAACAATACTTTCCTTCCTATATATTCATATAGGCAAGAGAAAGTAAAAATAAAATTACCTATTTTATAACTATAATAAACTGTTGTCGTTTAAGTGATGAGCCTGTAGGCTGGTTTGAACGTGTAGAGGTTTTATTAAGTAAAACAAGGAGTGAGGTGGTATACCATTGCCACAACTCACTCAGTGGAAAAGTACGCTTATCAGCATGCCGGGTCCTCTGAAAAGCACATATTTTCCACTCTACAAATGACACCTTCACTTCATTCACCACAGGGTCCAACTGTATAATGAAATTCATTACTCTCAGAGGAGATAACTCAGACTAGTGTCACAGTATACCTCTACCTCTTCTCTTTTTAAAATGATTCAGTCATTTAATTGGCTGACCATGTGATAAGAAACACAACTATTTATTTTAGCCCTGCAACGAACAGATTGAGTGTAAAAAAATTGACACTCCACCTGTCTGTTAGGGGCAGTTCGTTACATTATTATTTATGCTAAGTAGGTTTTTATTATAGACTCAGTTTTATTTTACTTTTGGTCACAAGTAATATATGACAACACATAGGTAACAATTTTAGTGATTCGTTGTTAATCATTTCAGATTGTTTATTTCATATCATTAAAATAATTAATGTCTGTGACTAGTTTAATACAATTGTTTGCACTTGCCCGTGTTTAATTCATTATTAGTTTCATCAGTTATCTTTTGGAAATTGTATCCGGTTCGTTTTGAGTTTCTTCGTAGACCGAAGTTGAAAAGTTTTGTAAGCTGTGTTTTGTTGACATGCGTGATAGTGAATGTGTTTGAGTTTTTGAAAAATAATATTATAATAAACTATCGTAAACTTTGTTTATAATAACTAACTTTGTTTATAACTTTATTACGACAAACTTTATAATAACAAACTTTGTTATAACTTTGTTTATAACTTTATTACGACAAACTTATAATAACAAACTTTGTTATAACTTTATTACGACAAACTTTATAATAACAAACTTTGTTATAACTTTATTACGACAAACTTATAATAACAAACTTTGTTATAACTTTGTTTATAACTTTATTACGACAAAACGTACTCAACATCCGCCACACCACCACCACCACCGTTGAGATTATGTTAATCGGTTAAAAGATGAGTAGAAAATGACCTTGAATTTCACTCAATCACCCCTCGTACTATAGGGGATGATGCTCATAAGAGCCAGGTGGAGTGTTAAAATTATTGTACTCGATCTGTTAGTTCAGGGGCTAACAAAAATAGTTCTTTTTTTCACATAGTCAACCAATTATAAGATTGAATTATTTAACAAGAGAAGTGGTGTAGAGGTGTGTTAGGTGACACTAGTCACTGTTATCTGGTAGTGTATTTGATAATAGAGGAGGTAGTGTGTATGTGGTAGTAGGTGAATTAAGTGAACGTCTCACTTGGCAATGTGAAACCACCCCTCACTCACTCATCCTCACAGTTAGTAAACCCTCTACAGTTGAGCCGTTGTTAGTTTGCTCCTCCTAGTGTCTGTCAACAAACAAAAGCCACCTACTACAGGGTGCACACTAGAGTCTGCCACTTTACGGATATCGTATTCCTATTAAGTTAACTATTTTTTAAAATTATAACTACTTAAAGTATTAAAAACTATGTTGTTTAGGTCAACAGCCGAAAGGCTAGTTTGAACCTGTAGAGGTTTTACTAAGTTCTAAAAACTATACTTTATACTTAAAAACTATACTTTATACTAAAAACTATACTATACTTTACTAAAATAATATATATTATACCTAAACTAAATACTAAACTAATATACCTACACTATAATATACCTATGATGTAGGCCTAACAATTTCATTTATAAAAATACTTTTAAAAGTATTTTGTATTTAAATACTTTTGAAAGTATTTTGTTGTTACTTTTTAATCAGCGTGTACACATTTTGATATAATGCGCATGCTCAGTGACGTCATTATTTGTTTACATTAGGAGCAAACTAAGAGAGTCTGGACTATACAAGTTCACACAAGCCTACAGGCTGATCATCAGAACAACAACTACTTACTAGGGGGGCTAGAGATAGATATATAGACAATGAGTGAGTGAGAAAGAGATAGATAGGGGGAGGGGAGAGAGAGAGACAGAGATGAGAAGAGAAGAGGCTGGAAGATAAACGAGTCTCAAAATCACATATCTTTTCTTACACAAAAACAGGGGCACCGAACCAAATTCGGATAAATAATATACCGACTTTAAGAGCTTTCACGACTAGCACAAGCAGAACAATAGATGGCCGTAAGAAAGAGAAAAATCTTCAGCGACCAAATTTTGAGATATTAGTGTCACCGCAACCCTTTTTAATTAATCATTTACTGTGTTGCCGGCCTTCAATACTTCTTCCGGCCTTTGTCGACGCGGTAGGCACTTTGACGGCATACCGACAAACCTTTCGACTCCCCACCGACAGAGGCCTCTCTGTCATCAAGGCCAAGCCAGTAGCCGCTCTCGGCAGCTATATAAAGAGCGCTGCACTCAGCCAACCGATTTAATTCCAATCAAGACACCGAGGGATTCTCTTCCACCGGGCAGCAGACGAGACGTCCACCACGGCACACGGCTGCCGGACTCCAGCAAGGACGACGACCAGCGACGACCCCGCAAGAAAGAAGATGATGCTTCCGCTCGCCGACCGTCACCGTAAGCCGTCGACCGGACCGTCATCGCCCGCTGACGCGAGCGATGCCCACAGCGGTACCTCGACCGAGCCTTACGCCCACCGGATCCGACGAAGCAGCCATCGACGCACTACTGCGAGGGAGGAAGATGACGTCTCCGCTGGACGACGACAAGCCGTGTCGCCCAGCCTCCGACCGCCACGACGACTACGACCGACGCCTCTCCAAGACGACCACCGCTCAAACGGCCCTTTTCACAGCCACCAAACTAATAAGGTTTGCCACTTAATGTCGCCATCCAGTGACAGTAGGATGCGCATTCTGTAAGGACGACAAAAAGAAAGAATCTCCTGGATTGCCAAATTGAGAGCAATTACATTATCCAAAATGATGGCACGCTAAAAAAAAAATAAAAGCTTACAAAAATATCAAGTTACTTAACGAGGTCACGAATTGGTCAAATACGGACAAAAATGAATACACCGATTCGATGGTTGACAATCGATAAGATTACGCGATACGACAGTTTACAACTGTAGCCTATATGCGTAACGACAGTCACTACGAAGAGTACAGTACAGAGTAAAAGAGATAATTAGATTTGATTGTCAGGCTTCGGTGGCACTCACGTAACACGTAACACGGCCGCCCTTCAGTAACACATTTAAACACGGTTTAAGGACGTTCACACACTCTATACACCACACTTTTATCGATCGACAACTAATTGCACCACATTCTTCTTATTGGCTGTCGGTTATGCACTTCACAACTCACTCTCAATTATTTACAATTTACAAAAGGCCTACAGTATTGTTTTTTTAATTTTATTTATTTGTTACTTTCTCTTGCCTATATGAATATACAGGAAGGAAAGTATTGTTTTCATGTCGATCACAACAAATACACTCTTCACCCACTCTATACACCTAAACAGACCCCCTCAACCCACACAACAACTGCTTTTTACCTATTGGTCTGTGTGTATGTGTGTGTGTGTATACGAGGGGGTACCCAAAAGAAACCGGAATTATTTTTTAAAACTATTTATTTTTAATTTTTTTTACAAAAGAACCTTATGCCCTTCAAAATACTCTCCATTACAACTAATACATTTGTCCCACCGGTGCTTCCACTGTTCAAAACATTTTTTGTACTCCTCTTTAGTGATGGCTGCCAGCTCATCCGTCGTTTTTTTCTTGACATCATCAACGTTGTTAAATCGGAGACCTTTCATGCCCCTTTTCATGCGTGGGAACAAGAAAAAATCACACGGAGCCAGATCGGGTGAGTACGGTGCGTGTGGTAGCAAAACCATGCCGTTTTTCGCCAAAAACTGGGTAACCGAGATTGCCGTGTGTGCAGGCGCGTTGTCGTGGTGGAAAAACCAGTCCCCTGTCTGCCACAAATTAGGTCTTTCACGACGAATGCTGTTTCGTAGTCTTCTTAACACTTAAAGATAAAAAGTCAATGGTCTGTCGTCGGTCTGTTCGTACAATTTCTTTCACTTTCACAACATTTTCGTCTGTTCGGGCAGTCGACGGTCGTCCAGAACGAGGTTTGTTCTCAATCGACATGTCGCCATTTTTAAAGCGCAAAAACCACTCGTACACTTGGGTTTTTCCAATAGCGTCATCTTTGTAAGCTGTGTTCAACATTACAACTGTTTCCGCGGCGTTTTTACCGAGCAAGAAGCAAAATTTCACAGCCGCACGTTGTTCATTAAAACTTGCCATCATGAAAAACGACACGAGCACAAAACAGCACTAGCGAGAACAATCAATGCACGAGAACAGAACAAGCTAGATCAACGAACAAAATGGCATTGAACTGGCAATGAGTAGCGCTACAAGCAGCCTAGTGGCGGGAATTTGTACTGCACAAGCTCCGCCCACAGCAGAGCTATTCCGGATACTTTTGGGTACCCCCTCGTACACAAAATATCTCAAGAATGGAAAATCGTAAGAACTTGAAACTTAAGTTACATACCACTACCGGACCCTACACGAACATTTTCATCAAAATCGGTCAACCGAATGTAGTAGTTTATTCGTATAATTTTTCACTTTTTTGCGATTTTCTCAAAAACTGGTCCTACGAATTTTTTTAAAATCGCCTGGTTTACTTAATTTTTTATTCTCTACAAGATACAAGATAGGGTAGGCACCATGTTTGCTGAAATTTTGGCGAGGCTGTTTTTACGTGAAAAAAGTGTTTTTTAAAGATTACGGCTTTAATTTTGTTAAAACTTTATAGCCCAGGTGTTAGTTTTAAATGTTGACATAAACAGTACAACTGTTGTCATGGTAGGAAATTTCTTGAAGGTCTATCATACTGTTTACGTTATTATTATTTAATTTGTTTAAAATAAATGGTTCAATTTTCTTCTAAAATGCATCGTAATAAGTTAATGCATGGAAACTTTAAAGTATTTAGTTGTTTTTAAAAGACGGTGAAAAGAATCGCCGGTGGTAAGATAGCACTAACCGACTATTTCTGGATCCTGAAGATAGCCAAAGTAGTCGCTAATAACTAAAATTTTTATATCTGTTATTTCATTCCTGTGTGACTTCTTCGTCACACTGGGTTATAAAGGGTTAAAAACGGTAACGTATAACGTAGGTACCCCCCCCCCCCCCGGGTACCTACTGATAATTAAGCTTTGGCTAACTTCAGGATAGCCAAAGTTATGCGTATAACGTATACGTAGGTACCCTTCCTTCCGGGTACTTACTGAAAATTAAGCTTTGGTTATCTTTAGGATAGCCAAAGTTATACGTATAACGTAGGTACCCCCCTTCCGGGTACCTGAAAATTAAGCTTTGGCTATCTTCAGGATAGCCAAAGTTATACGTATAACGTAGGTCTCCCCCCCCCCCCCGGGTACCTACTGAAAATTAAGCTTTGGCTATCTTCAGGATAGCCAAAAGTTATACGTATAACGTAGGTCTCCCCCCCCACGGGTACCTACTGAAAATTAAGCTTTGGCTATCTTCAGCATAGCCAAAAGTTATACGTATAACGTAGGTCTCCCCCGGGTACCTACTGAAAATTAAGCTTTGGCTATCTTCAGGATAGCCAAAGTTATACGTATAACGTAGGTCCCCCCGGATACCTACTGAAAATTAAGCTTTGGCTTTCTTCAGGATAGCCAAAATTATACGTATAAAGTAGGTCTCCCCCCCCCCCCGGGTACCTACTGAAAATTAAGTTTTGGCTATCTTCAGGATAGCCAAAGTTATACGTATAACGTAGGTCCCCCCCGGATACCTACTGAAAATTAAGCTTTGGCTATCTTCAGGATAGCCAAAGTTATACGTATAACGTAGGTCTCCCCCGGGTACCAACTGAAAATTAAGTTTCGGCTTCTTCAGGATAGCCAAAGTTATACGTGTAACGTAGGTCCCCCCGGATACCTACTGAAAATTAAGCTTTGGCTATCTTCAGGATAGCCAAAGTTATACGTATAAAGTAGGTCTCCCCCCCGGGTACCTACTGAAAATTAACCACCGGCCAAATCTAACCCTACAGATATACAATTAGTAAGCCCCACATAATAGCGGTTCTTAACCCATTCAATCCCAATTTTTTTAACTATACACAAAAAATCTCTGTTCATTGTTTCGTACAACAATTTTAATATGTAAAATTATGTTCAGGCTTTCTAAACACAATATATTCTCTTACTTAGATTTGTAGCAAAAAAACTAAATATGATTTTAATTTTAAAGTCATCATTTAAGACAAAATATTTTACAATTAAAAATACTGTATTGATGAAATGGATAAAATCACTTTTACAAACAGTCTAAAAAATGTACTTGTAGTAGGCCTACGTACGTACGACATATTCGAAGAAATGTTACTTTATTTTAGTAAATTAACACGAATATTTAAAACTAAAATTAATTTTTAAAAGAAACTAATTAATGGTCGCCTCCGTAGCGCAATGGTCAGTATGCTACACTTGCAAAGCAGAAGTCTCAAGTTCGATTCCTGGCTAGGGTATAGAAAATTATTACACTTGACACCCAATGTTCCTAATCCAAAGTAGTCGCTAATAACTAAAATTTTAATGTCTGTTATTTCATTCCTCTGCCCATAACAGACAGGTGGAGTGTCAAATTATTTACACCCAATCTGTTAGTTGCAGGGCTAAAATAAATAGTTGTGTTTCTTATTATCACATGGTCAGCCAATTAAATGACTGAATCATTTAAGAAGAGAAGAGGTAGAGGTGTACTGTGACACTAATCACAGTTATCTCCTCTGAAAGTAATGAATTTCATTATACAGTTGAACCCTGTGGTGAATGAAGTGAAGGTATCATTTGCAGAGTGGAAAATTTGTGCTTTTCAGAGGGCCCGGCGTGCTGATAAGCGTACTCTTCCAATGAGTGAGTTGTGGCAATGGTAAACCACCTCACTCCTCGTTTTACTTAGTAAAACCTCTACAGGTTCAAACCAGCTTTTCGGGTGATCACCTAAAGAACAACATTTCATTCCCGTGTGATTTCTTCGTCACACTGGGTTAGAAAGGGTTAAAAACGGTAACGTATAAAATGCAACTTGAACAAACAAACAGGGATATGTGATAGGAGCATATCTGGGCCACGTACGTACATACCTAGGCCTACTCACTTAATTGGTACACTACAATATGTACAGTCACGAACGATACATCTGTACACCTGTACGCTGCACTCATCACAACACATAAACGTACCTACTTTTATTTACATGGACGATACTTTTCCGCAATCGCCCCGGTCAAACATATTCATAACACTTTATAGCAATTTTTTACTGGTAACGTGATACAGTCAACTGCCGATTATCCGTGGAATTGGGTGGCACGAGTGCCGCGGATGATCAACTTTTTCCTTAATAGAAAAACTCAGCCCCACTGGATCAGGGAAATTAAGGAGGACATGGACGGACTCCAAATCTCACTTGCGGACCTCAAAACAAAAGCCGGAAATTACCACAGGCTGAAAACCACAAAACTTGAACAGCAGAAACGGACGAAACGACAGAAAGTTGTGTATTCTGACAGGGAACGGCAGAGAAGATCGGATGGATTGAGGGACTACTGGAGAAGGTTCAAGGAAGGAAACATCAGGAAAGGACTTCAAAAACTGAAAAACTGAACCCAACTGAAAAACTGAACCGCAAAAATTGAAATGAGCTTTTTTTAGTTTGATGAACTTATGTAGTCCTATGTGGCTTTAAAAAAAAAACAAAAAAGTACATAAAAATATGCACAATAATGAAAACACTAACTTAAATTACAAAATATAACATTAAAATTTTAAATTTTGTTAATTATTTTTTGTTCCTAAAAATATTTGTTTACTGTCATTTTTTTAAATTAGTACATACAATGTATTTAGAAAAAAAATACATAAAAATATTGTTTACTTACAAATGATGTGCAGAAGCTATGTTGTAATAGAAGTCACAACGTTTAAAAAAAAATTCAGTCATCTGCTTTGGTTTTTTTGAGTTAAAACACTTTTTCTTGATTTGGGACTGAAGTTTTCTCAACATAAGTTTGTCACAAACCAAAGCGTGTACTTTACAAATTTAAGCGTGTGCTTTACTTTACAAAGCGTGTTCTTTACAAATTTAAGCGTGTGCTTTACTTTACAAAGCGTGTGCTTCCTGTGCTGCACAAATTTTATCTTTAATGTTATCACATTACAAGAAATTTATTTAACGCTAAAGTTAAGAAAATGAATGAAAAAAAAATTTCATCCGACGTGCGCGGATAATCGGGAGTTGACTGTATAAGTTGACGATCGTCAGTGAGAGTAAGACTGGACTATGCGGCGGGTGGAAGTGCTACTTTTTTTTGTCATCAGTCTCTCGACTGGTTTGATACAGTTCTCCAAGCTGTTCTATTTTGCGCAAGTCGTTTCATATCTAGATACCTGTAACACCGTACATCTTTTGTAATTTGCTTTATATATTCTAATCTCTGCCTCCCTCTACAATTTACTCCCTCAATATTACCCTCCTTTAAAGAGTGTATTTGTTAAAATCGATATGAAACCAATACTTTCCTTCCTATATAGCTACTCATATAGGCAAGAGAAAGTAAAAATTTGGCCCTTTATTAAAATAAGGTTGAACAACACTAACAGTGCTCTAGTGGGTGATCATCACTTAAGGGCCTCCTACTGAAACCGGCTGATTTTGTGAATGAACTCGGGGGACAACTTATTTGGGTAAGATTGTATCCAAGATGAAGGAACCGAGTTGTTCCTGGACGGAGGCGAGGAATTCAGGGGAACGGAATGAGGGGGAGGGAATGTTGTGTTTACGTCATCAGCTTGTAGGCTGGTTTGAACCTCTAGAGGTTTTACTAAGAAAAACGAGGAGTCACGTGGTTTACCATTACCAACACTCACTGAGTGAAAAATTACGCTTTTCAGCATACCGGGCCCTTTGAAAAGCACATATTTTCCACTCTGCAAACGACACCTTCATTTCATTCACCACCACAGGGTCCAACTGTATTATGAAATAGGAGGGAGATAACTCTGATTAGTGTCACCTCCTAACACACACACACACCCCACACCTCTTCTCTTATTAAATGATTATTCAGTCATTTAATTGGGTGACCATGTGATGATAATAAACACAACTATTTATTTTAGCCCTGCAACTAACAGATTGAAAGTAAATAATTTGACACTTCACCTGTCTGTAAAGGGCAGGGGAGGGAATGAGGTACTGTAAATTAATCGTAGGGCCTTCTACTGAAACCGACTGATTTTGTGAATGAACTGAAGGGGTTGGGAAAAGACAGTGCTAACCCACATCAACATAATTTCACGCAATGTCATTTTAAAAGTTTACTGGAATCTACAAAAAATCATGTTTTGGAAGTTTTGTTAAACATTTGTTATATTCTGTTAATCTAGGTTCTTAAGATAGTTAAGTTTAACCCACCGGGGGGGTTGGTCTAGAGGTAAAGTCGTCGCCGTGATTCAGCTGCTGTTTAACAGCTGATTTTCGGAGACAAAGGTTCCTGGTTGAAATCCTAGTAAAGGTAGTTACTTTTATACGGATTTGAATACTAGGCAGTGGTTATCGGTGTACTTTGATGGTTGGGGTTCAATTAACCATACTCAGTGAGTGTGTCTGTAGAAGACTACACAGTCTCATTTAGACGTCATACACATCATCCTCATCTCATTGGGTGATGGGGTTGCTTATTGTTCTAAATTGAACTGATTGCAACGTACACAAATTAGGAAAAAAAGATAGTAAATATAGCACCCTGTTTAAAACGTTCCAAACATTTCATTTTTACAGAATATTTAAGAAAAATAATGCTGGAAATTTTGTGGGTTAGCGCTTTCTTCCGCCGACCCGTTCAACTTATTTGGGTGAGGTTGTATCCAAGATGAAGGAACCGAACTGTTCCTGGACGGAGGCGAGGAATTTACGGAAGGGAATGAGGAATAAGAATAAGGAGTGGTAGGTAGAGGAGAGGAGAGGAGAGGAGAGGTAACATGATTGTTATGCATTACTAATCGTATAGAAATGGCAACCGACAACAGAAGGAGAAGAAGAGGTCATTACCACTGTACCATTGACACTAAACAGAGACAAAGATAGACGGTGACGTCACAGCGTCCTTCTCTTTCCGATTACTATGTTATGTGTATATGTACGAGTAGTATTAGTATTAGTATTAGTAAATAGTAAGCAAACGATGTAAAGGTGAAGGCACTTGAACCACGTATAGTATGCGATACGATGCGATGCGATGCGCCTCTCACGCACTTCTCTACCACCGGGTGTCTTCTCTTCAAACCAACACAATCTACACTTCCCTATCATTTATTACCAATAACTACAAACCATGGTACAAAAAAGTTTTACCATCTTTCCTTTTACCCCCTTCCAAAAATAATTTTTGGATATTTCGTATTTACCTATTCTTACAGCATTTTTTTTTCTGCCCATAACAGACGGGTGGAGTGTCAAATTATTTACACTCAATTTGTTCGTTACAGGGCTAAAATAAATAGTTCTGTTTCTTATCACATGGTCGGCCAATTAAATGACTGAATCATTTAAGAAGAGAAGAGGTAGAGGTGTACTGTGACACTAATCAGAGTTATCTCCTCCTCTGAAAGTAATAAATTTCATTGTACAGCCAGACCCTTAGGTGAATGAAATGAAGGTGTCATTTACAGAGTGGAAAATATGTGCTTTTCAGAGGGCCCGGCATGCTGATAAGCGTACTTTTCCACTCAGTGAGGAAGGCAAAGGTAAACCACCTCACTCCTCGTTTTACTTAGAAAAACCTCTACAGGTTCAAACCAGCCTTTTGGCTGTTGACCTAAACAACAACACAACATTTTTAACGAAAAAACCGGAAAATATTTTTAAAAAAATCTGGTGTGAAACACTCACACGATTTTCTCTTGCCAATGTAAATATTTAACTATATAACGTAAATATCGTCATAAAAACATTAGAAATAAACAGAAACCTAACCTCAATATATATATAACTTTATTTTAATCATGAGTGAAAGACACAAAATGAAAATCAACGTCAGTTTGGCTTAAAAATACGTAAAATCAATCTTTCACGCTAAACTAGGATCTGTAGAAAAAAATGCCAGGATTAAAAGTTGTAGATCTTTTTATTTCCTATAAATTTCATTTTACTTTTTTCTCGTCAAATGCATAATGCACACACGCAGACCAATCGCTATGAACAAGTTTTGTTGGGTTGAGGGGGTCTGTTTACATGTATATTCGGGTGAAGAGTGGGACATGAAAACAATACTTTCCTTCCTATATATTCATATAGACAAGAGAAAGTAAAAATAACTCTGTATTAAAAAAAATAATATAAAAGGAGAGAATTATTTATTTGATTTAAGAATAAGGTTAGTTTTTTTTTACTGAGTATGGTTTAATTACAATATTAGGTGCGTAATGACGATAGGCCTATCAATTAAATGCTTCAACGGAGAAGCCTAAATGGAAAACATTTTATCAAATCTATATATATATGTATATATAATGAACAATATTAGCCTGCTATTGTTACAAGTTAGCCTACTAATAGCAGCATATCTCACATCCGGTTTCGCTTCCATTCTTATAACCTATTAGTGTCGTACAATTCTTCAACAGAGGCTACCTTTTTACAAACAAAACTGAGGTAGATTATAATTTTGCGTTTTTCACTCATGATTAAAATAAGGTTATGTTAATTGAGGTTAGTTTTTGTTTATATCTAATATTTTATAACTAATGTTAGGTAACCCACAGGGTTGGTCTAGAGGTAAAGTCGTCGCCAAAATCAGCTGGTTCCTGGTTTAAATCCTAGTAAAGGTAGTTACTTTTATACGGATTTGAATACTAGACAGTGGTTGTGGGTGTAGTTTGATGGTAACCATACTCTGTGAGTGTGTCTGTAGAAAACTATACCACCTCATTTACACGTCATACACATCATCCTCATCTGATTGGGTCATGGGGTTGCTTATTGTTCTCAATTCAACAGATTGCAACGTACACACAATAGGAATTAAAAAAAAAAAATTAGATTATATTGGTAACTATTTGCATTGGCAAGAGAAAGCTGTGTGAGATTTTAAACAGATATTTTCTTAAATCGTTTCATTTACTACATTTTTATGCTCTACAAGATAGGTAAGTATTTCTTCGTCCGAGAGAGGTTGATTTTCATTTTGTGCTATTTACTGATAATTAAAATTAGATTATGTTTTTAATTATTTTACATTAGTAAGAGAACGATCGTGTGTGTGTTTTACACCAGATTTTTTAAAATCGAGTTTTCACCATAAATACAAGTTTTCAGGTTCTCTGAATAGGAAAATGTGGCACGGCAACTTGAATTGAACAGACAAATGAAAGAAAGAGAAAAGAAGGCAGAGTAGCCAATGGCGCGTTGAGTGGGTAAGCAAAGATAAGACGGTTACCATAACAACCACGATGACGCTTACATCTCAACTGTGACCGCCGTAGTAGCACTTACACCCCCCACCCCCAACCCCCCGCACAGTCCATTCTTACTCTCGCTGACGATCGCCAACCTATACAGGGTGATTCACCAAGATATGCAGAAACTTTGGGAGCTCATTTTACATGTAAAAATAATGAAAAAAGTTCTTATTAACATGGGTCCGGAAATGCTTCGTTTCCGAGTTACGGCTAGCGAAAGATTTCGCCTGGATTTCAGCTCACCAGGTGAAATGAGGTCTTCCTGGAATTCTGGTAAGGTAGATTAAGGGGCGAATTCAATCATTTCTTATGGTTTTTGATCTGATAAATTGAATAAAACAGGACCCAGAACTGTAAGTTAAATAGTTTTTGAGAAAAACGGTGTCAAATGCAAAAAATGGAGTGAAAAAAAACACATTTTTTTATCTTAGTTTTTCCGGTTAATTTTACTTTGTACTCTTATGAATAAAAATTCATTTAATCAAACATCTATTCGCTTTCTGTGTACTTAATTTACACCGGTTTGTTCAGAATAAAATTTTCTACATGTTTTATTGAAAATTTTTAACTGTTTCTTGGTGAAATAACAAAGTTATTCTTGCCCAAAGATGAAAAAATTTGTTTTTCACTCCATTTTTTGCATTTGACACTGGTTTTCTTAAAAACTATTTAACTTACAGTTCTGGGACCTGTTTTATTCAATTTATCAGATCAAAAACCATAAGAAATGATTGAATTCGCCTCTTAATCTACCTTACCAGAATTGGAATGAGGAAGACCTCATTTCACCTGGTGAGCTGAAATCCAGGCGAAACTTTCGCTAGCCGTAACTCGGAAACGAAGCATTTCCGGACCCATGTTTATAAGAACTTTTTTCATTATTTTTAAATGTACAATGGGCTCCCAAAGTTTCTGCATATCTTCGTGAATCATCCTGTATTGCGTTACCAATAGCTACCTATGTATACATATTAGTATCACCCTCATTTGTATTCCGTTTTCTAAATTGAAGGTGGCAGTTGCGATCGAATTATCTGAAAGTGATGTTATTTTCCCGACAGAAAGAAACAAGTTTAACTGTAGGCTACCAAAAAGTCATTAAGCAGCGGTAAACAAAATAATTTAAAGCTCAACTCACACCAACCACAATTCAACTAGAAAATTGTCGCAGATTGCGGATAGTTACAAAATTCAACGGGATTAAAAAGCGACTGTCGGCCGGCATTGTCCGCAACCGACCCACTAAACTGGCCTTCCAATCCAACGACAACTATAGCTACGCCCGTGTAACAACCAGGCTGATTGACCGTTACAAACAATGGGAAAGAAAGGAGTAGCGTCGGTATTTTATGAGTGCACATTGTCTCTGCCCCCCTACTAACACATTTCGCCTTCCATTGTCACTGTCCATTACATGTCACTGTCTTGTCAGTGCTATCGTAATATGCTTTTCACGGTTGATGAGCTCTGCTGTCTGTTGCACATGTTTAAACCAATCAGAACTTTGCCAGCGTTGCCAGATTGTAAAGGTGGCCCTAGACGATCAGTCTTTTGATCAATCGACCGAGACAGTCATGATTGAGCGTCTAGAAGTGTGTTTGACGATTGAGTCAATGACAGAAGGAGATTGATAGAAATTTTGATTTAGACAAACGACTGAAGAGGGCGATTGAGCGTCTAGTAACGTTTTGATCAATCTTTCCCTCAGTCACGCGCTCGGCACCAACGATGTCGGTCCCCTCGTCGCCCACGCCCCTCAACTCTTCTTCTTTGGCTAAGGGTGAAACTCAATCAGAACGCGAATTCACGAGTATGCTGATTGAATTATACCGTGATCAACCAGTGTTGATCAGCTACACTCAGTAAACGGAAGGACAAATCCGGGTTGGAATTCATTGTTTCATCACAAACCGCGAACGAAAAGTACAAACGAAAAACGTAGAAAATCCTATAAACGAGTAGAAAAACGTACCAGACGAAACTGGGAAAAGAAACGAGGCAGCTACAACACTCCTAAAAGGTATTGATCAAACGACTGAAGAAATGATTGAACCTCACTTCAGTCTGTTTGTTCAATCTTTTTATCAATCAGACTGATCGTTTAGGGCCAGCTTTAATGACAAACATTACGCGCGCATGCGTGTAAGAGCCGCAATAGTTCACTCTCGTCTTGCATCTCGCACTGAACACATCGATTATAGAGCGCATTAACAAGCAATACTTTATAATATAATCACCTGATTGTATGTTTATAGGTTATAATTGACATTAAAAGACCAAAAACATGGCTGACAAAATATTTAACAGAGCTACAAGAGCAAGTATTGGCGTAGTTGGTGGCAAGTGATTGGCTAGCTATAAAGTGGGTGGGTGGGGGGGGCAATGCATACGTTTAGAGCTAATCAGCCTTAAAAAATAGGGTACATTGAGTTGTGGTAAATGTTTTTGTTCATGGTAGTATAGTAAAGCTATGACGATGCACATCCCGGTTGTTGTGTGGGCCTACCCACCCACCGCTCACTTCACTCGTTCAACTTCCAGTAGGCGTGCATTAAGGCACAAATAGTACTTGGTTACAGTCAAAATTGTTGTCATTTGTACTGCTCGAGTCCCAGCTGCGTGTAGTTGCGGGTAGAAGGGGGTACGGGTGTGAATGAGTGACGCATGGTGGCACAACTATTAATGTATTACTCTCATACAAAACATTCGTTTTCAAACTTTCCATATTTAACATATTTGTTTGCATTTATTACAATTATTTATTTACATGTTTTGATATGAATTGGTAAGTTAAATATAATGAATCCGACCAAGTTAATAACAACCCGGTAGTAGGTATTTGTTAAATTAATTCGCTAGATGATAAGAATATGTTTTTAGTCTAGTTAGTAGACGCTACCACTACAAATGCATCATCAGCTGTGAAACACTACTAACACTCATTCATTCTGCCACTACTATAACAACGCACTCACTGCCTTCCACAACAACTACACACACGGAGGGAGCTACCACTCAAGCAGTAGGTGTCGCTTGAACGGACTTGAAGGAGCCAGCGTCTTGACTTTTCGCCAGTCCCGGCATAAGTACTTTTGCCCCCTCCACCCACTCATCAACCATTAAATTAATTCTTACAAAAATCCATAGAACCCCTCTTGAAATGTATGGCTAATTTATTGCTATACGAATCTGAGTATATAAGTATAATTATGTACAAAGTTAAATATAGGTGTGTGCGTCTATGTAGATCATAAAATATCTATTGTCAAGTTTTGCATTTTGTAGTTGTTGGGTTTATAGTTTGTCCGATCATGATTGTAAGTAAAGTCGTATATTTATAAAATTTCAAAATACAGTCAACTCTCGATTATCCGCGCACGTCGGATGAAATTTTTTTCATTCTTTTTTCTTAACGTTAGCGTTAAATAAATTTCTTGTAATGTGATAACATTAAAGATAAAATTTGTGCAGCACAGGAAGCACACGCTTTGTAAAGTAAAGCACACGCTTTGCTTTGTGACAAACTTATGTTGAAAAAACTTCTGTCCCAAATCAAGAAAAAGAGTTTTAACTCAAAAAACAACAAAAGCAGATGACTTTTTAAAAACGTTGTGACTTCTATCGATTACAACATACCTTCTGCACATCATTTGTAAGTAAACAATATTTTTATGTTTTTTTCCTAAATACATTGTATGTAGCAAACTAATTTAAAAAAAAATTACGGTAACCAAACATTTTTAGGGACAAAAAATAATTAACAACATTTAAAATTTTAATGTTATATTTTGTAATTTAAGTTAGCGTTTTCATAATTTTGTACAAATTTATGTAGACTTTAAATAAAAATTTGGTGTGAAACACTCACATAACTTTCTCTTGCCAATGCAAATAATTAAAAATAAAACCTAACATTAATAATAAAACATTAGAAATAAACAAAAACTAACCTGAATAAACATAACCTTTTTTAATCATGAGTGAAAGACCCAAAATGAAAATGACCCTCGGTTTGGCTAAAAAGTACGGAAAATCACTCTTTCACGCTAAACTAAGCTCTGTAGAAAAAAATGATTTAAATAAAAGTTGTAGATCTTTTAATTTTCTATAAATTTTATTGTATACACTTTTGTCATACAATGAATACTAAGGCCGAAATCTTTAAAAAATCGATTTTTCACAAGTTTTCGTGAGAAAAAAACAGAAAATTACTAATTACCGCTAAACTAAGCGTTATACAAAAAAGTGTTTAAATAAAAATTGCAGAATTTTTAATTCTCTACATTTTTATAAATTTTTGCGCTATAATACATATTAAAGCCGTAATATTTAAAAACCACTTTTTTATGTAAAAACACCCTCACCAAGAATTTCAGCAAACATGGCGCCTACCCTATCTTGTAGAGAATAAAAAATTGAATAAACCAGGCGATTTTTAAAAAAATCGTAGGACCAGTTTTTGAGAAAATCGCAAAAAAGCGATAAATTACACGAATAAACTACTACTTCCGCTTGACCGATTTTGATGAAAATTTTCGTGTTGAGTCCGGTAAGGGTATGTAACTTAAGTTTCAAGTTTGAAGTTCGTACGATGTTCCGTTCTTGAGATATTTTGTATACACACACACATACACAGACCAATCGCTAAAAACATGTTTGTGTGGGTTCAGGGGGTCTGAAAACGTATAGATCCGGTGAAAACTCGATTTCTTAAAATCAACATGAAAACAATACTTTCCTTCTTATAGGCAAGAGAAAGTAAAAATTAATAAAGATTTTATAGGTATACTACTGTATATGCCTACACTTTTCTTTCGTCATTTTGCGGTGGATTATCCGCGGCGGCGGCACTCGTGTTACTCAATTCCGCGGATAATCGGCAGTTGACTTTAAAACATTAAAATTTGCCGCCCTAGGCGGCGGGACCGGTCGCCTACCACTAGAGCCGGGGCTGTCCTCGGTGAAGAAAATCTAGTCGAAGGAGAGCAGCAGTTCGTTTCGACGGACGACAATGTTTTATTTGGTCGGTGTGAGTTGAGCTTAATAAGCATGAAATCGGTTTTATCTATCTGATTGTGAGTTATTTGAGTGGTGCTAATTAGTAATGCGTTTAATAGCGACTGTCATTGGGCCAGTGAAGGTTGGCAGTAAGAGGAAGGGAGAGGGAGGCTGTACAATACCAGACTAGTTAAGCCTAAGTGAAAGTTTCTACAATTTCCCACTCCTACACACCTACTCTGTTATTCTGAATCACCGCAAATACATTTCATTTTACTTGCCATTTTAATTAGATCGTTACTACCAAAACTTAAGGCTGAAATTTTAAAAATTCAATTACATTTTATAACGAAAGCCTTTCAAAATTGTCACATACTTTGTTGTTGTTTACGTGATCAGCCCCTTTAGGCTGGTTTGAACGTGTAGAGGTTTTACTAAGTAACAACGACGAGTCACAAGGTTTACCATCGCCTTCCTCAACGAGTGTACGAGGTTTGTTAAAAAAATAACGGGAATTTTCGTTTTTTAAGAAAAATATTTATTTATTCATCTACATTAATATTGCCGCCTTCAAAGTAGTCCCCTTCGCATGCAATACACTTGTGCCAACGCTTTTTTCAATCCTCGAAACACTTCTGAAACTCGATCTTTGTGATAGCTTTTAGCTCTTTCACCGATTCGCTTTTAATGTCATCTATGCTTGTAAAACGACGGCCTTTTAAAGTTCTCTTTATTTTTGGAAATAGAAAAAAGTCACATGGAGCCATGTCTGGCGAACATGGAGGCTGGGGCTTTGTTACAGTTTTGTTTTTGGCCAAAAATTCACGAACAAGCAATGAAGTGTGAACAGGTGCATTATCGTGGTGCAAAAGCCATGAATTGTTTTGCCACAAATCCGGGCGTTTTTTTCGGATTGCTTCACGCAAACGGCGTTGAACTTGTAGGTAGTACTCCTTATTGATTGTTTGACCTTGTGGCAAAAATTCATGATGCACTATGCCATTACAATCGAAGAACACAGTGAGCATAACCTTCACATTCGACCGCACTTGTCGAACCTTTATCGGTCTTGGCGATCCAGAATGCCTCCACTGGGACGATTGAGCCTTAGTTTCGACATCGTATCCGTAAACCCATGTTTCGTCACCTGTTATAACTCGTTTGAGTAGATCCGCATCGTTGTCGACTTCATTTAGTGACTCCTGAGCAACTTCCATTCGCCGCTGTTCTTGTTCGAAATTCAACCATTTTGGAAAAAATTTTGCTGCCACACGTTTTATACCCAAAACATCCGAAAAAATTTCATGGCATGAGCCAATCGATATGCCAACATCATCACTGACTTCTCTGATTGTGATTCGGCGATCGTTCATAACCATTTCTTTCACTTTTTTCACGTTTTCATCGGTTGTTGATGTGCTTGGACGTCCGAGACGTTCGTCATCTTCAACGTTTTCGCGGCCATCTTGGAAACGCTTATACCACTCGTAAATCCTTGTTTTACTCATAGCAGACTCACCATATGCCTTTGTTAACATTTCACACATTTTATTTCATTTTTCACTCAAAATTTAATACAAATTCTTTGATCCATTTCTTTTTAACAAACAAAAATAGCCGTGCTCGAAAAACACGTCTAACCTTACCGGCTTCCACTTAAGAACTAAGCAATGAATATTGTTGAAAATTTTATCGTACGTCAGGGACATGTGTACCAACATAATAAAAACATTTTTTTTACAATCGGACTATCCAAACCCGCGAAATTTAAAAATTCCCGTTTCTTTTTGAACACACCTCGTAAAAGTACGCTTATCAGTACGCCGGGCCCTCTGAAACGCACATAATATTTTCCACTCTGCAAATGACACTTAGTATGCATTTTACGACAAAAGTGTATGTAATAAAATTTATAGTAAATGAAAAGATCTACAACTTTTATTTCAAGGATTTTTCTCTACAGAGCCTAGTTTAGCGTGAACGAATGATTTTCCGTATTTTTAAACCAAACTGAGGTCGATTTTCATTTTGCGTCATTCATTCATAATTAAAGTAAGGTTATGTTTTTTTAGGTTAGTTTTTTGTTTATTTCTAATGTTGAGTATAATGGTCATTATTTACATTGGCAAGAGAAAGATGTGTGAGTGTTTCACACCAGATTTTTAATCTTGTGGATCCAGTTGAAAAAATAAATCGAGAAGCACAAAACTTCCCAGTTGTTCTTAGGAATTAATTATAATTAATTTATAATTTTTTAAAATTGAAAAAATTAAATTAAATTTAAATTAAATTAAAATTAAATTAATTTAATAAATGTAATTAATTTCGTTAATCACATCTATTTATTTATTTGTCATACCACTTACATTTCTTATCTATACGCGAACACCAATTATTTTAAACTATACAATTGTGTATTTTTTTGTAATCCCTGATTTGTGTACGTTGCAATCTGTTCAATTGTGAACAATAAGCAATGAGATGACCCAATGAGATGAGGATGATGTGTATGACGTGTAAATGAGGTGGTGTAGTCTTCTACAGACACACTCACTGAGTATGGTTACCATCTAACTACACCCACAACCACTCTCTACCATTCAAATCCGTATAAAAGTAACTACTCTTTACTAGGATTTCAACCAGGAACCTTCGTTTCCGAAAATCAGCTGTTAAACAGCCCATTTTGGCGACGTATTTACCTCTAGACCAACCCGGTGAGTTTGTGTATTACACCGACGACCGTTTAAAATTTAGTTAACGGGAGATGGCACGACGGTTTTAACTGAAAAGTTCAATTTTTAGTTTTTTATGTTTTTCAATAGTTTAGGCCTAGATATACCAAAAAAAATATTAAAATAACGTCAAAAAATAATTTTTTTATGAAAAAATTAAGTTTATATTTGGTTTATCATGTTACCAAGAACGAATATTTTTCACTATTTTATACTGCTCGTTTTAGTGCAAAGAGAATTTTATTTTTTTAAATATCTGCAACACTGTTTTTATGTATTCTCAGCTGTTGGTTCAGCTTTCTAAACTTTTTTTTTTAATTTTTTTTTTATTTAACGTCGCATCAACTACAAGGTCATTAGGGACGACGTTGGGGTGTGACTGTGTGTAAATGAGGATGAAATGATTTTTTGTAACGTATAAAAATATGCCATGCCTGAGTGGGATTCGAACCCAGGACAGCATGATGAGAGGCGAGCAACAAAACAACTGTTGATGGGAAATTTACTTGTTTTTGTACATTTTATTTTTGATATGTGCTTTCTTGTTTGTTACGTTTTTCCGTAAATTTAGATTTTTAACACTAGGTACATTTTTCTCAGAAACCAATAAACCTACCAGGCTGAAATTTTTATCAGTTAATTATCTTGTATATCCACATATACCGATATTTTTATGACTTCCTTAGGTGCTCCAACAATTAGTAATACGCAAAAAACGTAGAAATCAATTTTTTTTTAATTCCTAATATGTGTACCTACGTTGCAATCTGTTCAATTTAGAACAATAAGCAACCCCACCAACCAATCAGATGAGGATGGTGTGTATGACGTGTAAATGAGACTGTGTAGTCTTGTACAGATTCAGGCCGATCATTCCTAAGAGAGTATGGTTAATTGAACCCCAACCATCAAAGTACACCGGTAACCACTGTCTAGTATTCAAATCCGTATAAAAGTAACTACCTTTACTAGGATTTCAACCAGGAACCTTCGTCTCCGAAAATCAGCTCTTAAACAGCCCATTTTGGCGACGTATTTACCTCTAGATCAACCCGGTGGGTAGAAATCAATTGGAAAAATTTATTTTATTCGTAATTTAAAAAAAAATGGTACGGTCTAAAGATTAAATTGAAAAAATGTGAGTAGCTCGAGAAGAAACCCGACCCCTATAGTATGTAAAGTTTAATTTTCCTATCTTTTACCAATCCTTTGAAAAATATAGGCTACCTAAAAATAGCAAATTTAAGATTGGCGGGATACAAAGTACAGTCTCCTCTTAAGGGGACAGTCAACTCAAGAAGATGATTTTTTTAATTTTGATTGTTTTTTGCATTTATTTGAAGTTTAACATTTTCTAAATCACAGTATGTGTTTACTTTGTTTGTACGTTGACAAAAAAATATTACAACATTTGCTTAAAATAAAGCTCACTAGCAAGGCGAGTGAAATTATTCCTTCAACTTAAAGTTTTTGCATGATTGCACATTCTTGGGAATTAAATATTCTGGTTTTTATCGGAGGTATTTGGATCGTTTTTTTTTCAAATGTTCATAATTTCTTGCTCGATTATCTGACGAATAATTATTACAAAAAAAGTTAGTAGAAATTTAGTTAAAAAATATTTTATGAATGCATAAAATAAATGTTTTTGAAAATATGGTTTTTCTCCCAATTAATTTCTTGTAAGATGACATATATACAGTAGCATACAACAGGTAATAGACAATAATTTTCTGCATTTTTTAGCAAAAGAAACATGTTGATATCTTTCTTGGTTCCTGAGATATTTGATTCCCCGTAAAAGCCCGCTTTTCCACCCCCATTCTTATATTAGGGGCTGTAAATATTTTTTTGGCCTAGTTAAGTGGTAGATCATTACAAGTAAATTACTCTTTCATTTAAAATATATAATGATACATTATAGCCTGTAGTTTTCATTTTCATTTTCTGGGTTGACTACCCCCTTAAAAGACTTGAACGGGACAAGTTTAGGATGGGGGTTTTAGCGGCGGATGGAACGGAGGCAATTGCAATTGCAGTTGCAGTTGTCATAAATGAGCGACACGAGTTGGTGAACACTGAACGAGGCGTGTTGTTGTTTTGGTAAAGAGTCACGTCAGGCCATCGAATAACGTAAACATATCTACAGGCTATAATACATAGGACCGTAGGCCCACAGGCCCTATAAAACCGACCACCATTCACTAGCTCAATCATCAATCTCTCTCTCTCTCTCTCTCTCGCACACACACACACAGGCAAAGCTACTACTACATGAACATAATAAGCCGCATCAAAGCTTGCCCGTTTAGTCTAACACAACCGATTCATTACATAATGAAAGCGTACATTGAGATTGAGCGACGCAGTTTACGTCCAGTCCAGCGATAGACTAAGGCCAGGTTCAGATGTCCGATTATCGCAGTGGTATATCGGCCTACAGTTGAGCCGTTGTTAGTTTGCTCCTCCTTCTGTCAACAAACAAAAGCCACCTACTACAGGGTGCACGCTAGAGTCTGCCACTTTATGGATCTCGTATTCCTATTAAGTTAACTATCTTTTAAATTATAACTACTTAAAGTACTAAAAACATCAGTCATGATATGATGTAGGCCTAACAATTTTATTTATAAAATTACTTTTAAAAGTATTGTTGGTATTTAAATACTTTTGAAAGTATTTTGTTGTTACTTTTTAATCAGCGTGTACACATTTTGATATAATGCGGATGCTCAGTGACGTCATTATTTGTTTAGATTAGGAGCAAACTAAGAGAGAGGCTGGACTATAAAGTGGACGGGTGCGGCAATCGCGTGAAATAGTTCACATGCTGTTGTTTGAAATTGAGATTTTTCACTAACACAGTTTAACCTTGTTGGTGTTTTTGTGCAGGCTCAATTGCTTTATATTGCGGGTAGGGCCTACATTGCTACAGAAACTTCTTCCCATGCCTTGTTTATTTGCGTAGTGCCACAAATAAGGCAGCCCTCTGCTCAAGCTCAATTATAAACCTTTCCCTATAAAAATTAATTGCTAACTGTGTTGTCTAGGTCATCAGCCTAAAGACTGGTTTCAACCTGTCGAGGTTTTACAAAGTAAAACGAGGAGTGAGGTGGTTTACAATTGCCACAACTCACTTACTGGAAAAGTACACTTATCAGCATGCCGGGCCCTCTGAAAAGCACATATTTTCCACTCTGTAAATGACACCTTCACTTCATAACCACAGGGTCCAACTGTATAATGAAATTGATTACTTTCAGAGGAGGAGATAACTGTGATTAGTGTCACCTAACACACCTCTACCTCTTCTCTTATTAAATGATTCAGTCATTTAATTGGGTGACCATGTGATAAAAAACAGAACTTTTTATTTTAGCCCTGCAACTAACAGATTATGAGTAAATAATTTGATACTTAACCTGTCTGTTATGAAATTGGTAACAATGAACAATAAACTATGAAATACTGTATATAGAAATTATACTGATGTTGTATTGAGTGAGGCCGTTGTGAATGGTTGGGTACTAAGGTAGGCAGGAGTCGGTTGTAGTCAGTGGTCAGTGGTACCACTAGCGCAGGGTAAAAAACGCTACTAAAGGCCTGGTTACCACTAATCGCAGTGGTTACCACTACTAATCACACGCGTGTCGTAACACTGATGCTATACTATTGTGCACTATGGCAGCAGCAGTCGCATCTACTACTTCACATGACAATTCAATGCGTACAGTCTCCCTCCCCTTAAGGTCTATTTACACACATCAGTGCCGTATTATCTTCACCGTTCAGTCTCCGTGGTTGATCAGTGATGTCAGTTCACACACACATCCGATATTTTCTATCCGTAGTCCTTCAGTGTTATTATTAATAATAATTCAGGCAGTCAAACAGCAAGCAAGATGATAGATTTTTCTGATAATGAATTGGCAATTATTGCCATTGCCCTAGATGAGGAAGAAAACCATAAAAAAAAGGAAAATGAGTACACAAGGCATGGTTAAAACGAGAAAGTGTAGGCGAATTTATCACTTTATATAAGGAATTAATTGAGGATGAAACAAAAATTTTTGAATATTTCAGAATGTCCAAATATTATTTTTAAAACCGATGTCCATGTTTTTGTTATGTGACAAATCATACAGAACAGGAAAAGTTCGCACCAACTCGATTAATTTTTCATCCATTTTACAACAAACACAATTTCTAATTACAGAATCACGTCAGTGAAAATTTAAAAAATATCGTTGCGATCGTAGGCCCATTACCTAATCACGGAACGGACAGCACTGAAGCACTGAAGCACTGATGGTACTGATACGTCACTGTGTCGGACATGTTCGTTTGAAACAAAAGCAACGATATTTTATTTTTCACTGACACTGATACGGCACTGTGTGTAAATAGAACTTTAATGTGCAGGCCAACTGCCATTGCATAAAAATGACGTTCGTTTGTTGGACGAGGTGATCTCAACCGATTACTAAACATTATCTCACAGTAAGCTTCCCCCCCCTACCCAACCGCATACACTTACATTTACAAATAGCATTACGTAATTAATTATTAAACATTAAAAAACAAAACAATTGTGATCGGTAAAATGAAGTCATCTTCACTTAGTTTGTTTTAAGGTCGTTCTTTTATAATCTCTTCTATCTAAATGACATCATTTTTTACTTATTCCTTCTTTCAACAACATGTTTGAAAATTATATTTAACCGACAACCAAAGAAGTACAAATCTGGTGTGAAACACTCACACACGACTTTCTCTTGCCAATGCAAATAACTAACAATATAACCTAACATTAGTAATAAAGCATTATAAATAAACAAACTAACCTCAATAAACATAACCTTATTTTATTCATGAGTGAAAGAAGCAAAATGAAAATCAACCTCAGTTTGGATTAAAAATACGGAAAATCACTCTCTTCACACTAAACTAGGCTCTGTAGAGAAAAATGCTATAAATAAAAGTTGTAAATCTTTTAATTTCCCAAAAATTTGATTACACTTTTTTGACGTAAAAATCACATAAAAAGGCTTAAATCTTTAAAAAATCGATTTTTTTACACGTTTTCGCAAGAAAAAACAGAAAATCACTTATTACTGCTAAACTAAGCGTTATAGGCTACAACAAAATCTTGGAAATAAAAGTTGTAGGATTTTAAATTCTCTACAACTTTTCCTATATAAATCTTTGCGCTAAAATGTATATGTTAAAGCCGCAATCTTAACAAAACAATTTTTTTAGGTGAAAACAGCCTTTTCAAGAATTTCAGCAGACATGGCGCCTACCCCATTTCTTGTAGAGCACAAAATATTTAGTAAACCAGGTGATTTTAAAAAAAACCGTAGGACCAGTTTTTGAGAAAATCACAAACAGTGAAAAATTACACGAATAAACTACTACTTCCGGTTGACTAATTTTGATGAAAATGTTCGTGTCGGGTGTGGTAGTGATATGTAACTTAAGTTTAAGTTTCAAATTCGTACGATGTTCCGTTCTTGAAATATTCTGTTAGCACACACACACACACACACACACACACACACACACACACACACACACACACACACACACGCACGCACGCACACAAACACACACACACACACACACACACACACACACACACACACACAGAGAGAGAGAGAGAGAGAGAGAGAGAGAGAGAGAGAGAGAGAGAGAGAGAGAGAGAGAGAGAGAGAGAGAGAGAGAGAGAGAGAGAGAGAGAGAGAGAGGAGGGAGGGAGGGAGGGAGGGGGGAGAGAGAGAGAGAGGAGGGAGGGAGGGAGGGAGGGGGAAGAGAGAGAGAGAGAGAGAGAGAGCAATCGGTTGAAACATGGTTTTTGGGTTCAGGGGGTCTGAAAACGTGTAGATCTGGTGAAGAGTGTATTTGTTGTGATGGACATGAAAACAATACTTTCCTTCTTATATATTTCATATAGGCGAGAGAAAGTAAAAAAATAAATAAAAATAATGTTACCATCGCACGACACTGACCCATCCGCCTTTTAAGACAAACCGAGAAAAGTAGGCTACTTCTCTCACTTAGCTCGCATCTTTTATAACCTACTACCTAAAATACTGTGACGATATCGTAGTTGTTTGTAAAAGTAAGAGAGTTTTTTTTAGGTGAAAACAGCTCAGTTTGGCTTAAAAAACGGAAAATCACTCTTTTCTTCACGCTCAACTAGGCTCTGTAAAGAAAAATGATATAAATATAAGTAGTAGATCCTTTAATTTCCTAAAAATTTTATTATATAGGGCCTACACTTTTGTCGTAAAATGTATACTAAGGCCGAAATTTTTAAAAATCGATTTTTCACACGTTTTCGTGAGAAAAACACAGAAAATCGCTAATTACCGCTAAACTATGCGGTATACAAGAAAATGTTTGAAATAAAAGTTGTAGGATTTTAAACTATCTACAACTTTTATTATATAACGTTTTTCGCTAAAAAGCATATTAAAGCCGCAATCTTAAAAAAAACAATGTTTTTACGTGAAAACAGCCTCACCAAGAATTTCCAAGAATTTCAGCAGATGGCTTCTACCCTATTTTTTTAGAGAATAAAAAATTAAGTAAATAAGTCAATTTTTTAAAAAAAATCGTAGGACCAATTTTGAGAAAATCACAAAAAAGTGAAAAATTACACGAATAAACTACTACTTCCGGTTGACCAATTTTGATGAAAATGTTCGTGTCGTGTCCGGTAGTGGTATGTAACTTAAGTTGAAAGTTTCAAGTTCGTACGATGTTCCGTTCTTGAGACACTCTGTATACACACACACATACCAATTCCTAAAAACATGTTCTGTTGGGTTGAGGGGGTCTGTTTAGGTGTATATGGTGGGTGAAGAGTGTATTTGTTAAAATCGACATGAAAACAATACTCTCCTTCCTCGATTCGATTCACTCGGGGTTCATGACAAGCCTACTGAAGAGTAAGCAGTAGCAGAAACAATTTTCTGGTGGTAAGTGATGAATGAATTTATCACACTGGTGATAAACTTTCAGTTTATCAGTTTTATCTTGACATGTCCTATACTCCCACAAGGAGTCTCTTGGATGCAAGGGAAAAAATTATACATAGGCAAGCGAAAGCAAAAAAAAAATAGAAAGATTTTTGGATGTGGGTGGGTTTGGTACTAAGGCGGAGTGCACACCTATACGATACGATATTTATCTTATGCGATAAATGTCTGCTTGCTCAATACAAAACACATTGCCGGTGAAAACTTGCCGCACACCAGTAATACAGCGACATCAATCGTAAGATATTTGTAGCATACGATATGTTCGGCCTGTCTTATGCGATAAATATCTTAAGACATTAGTCGCCCTGACACCCCTGTTAAAACATCATACTATCGCGTGTTCTTATTTTCATTGTTTAAAATTTGTTTTAATTATATTTTTACAATATGAAGGACGATCCTGTTTTTATGATATTCTTTGTAAATGAGGTACAAAAATATCCGTGTTTATGGAATTACCAATTAAAGGATTACAGTAGAAGAGAAGTGTCAGATCTTGCGTGGAATCTTGCGTTTGTCTCGTACGTGAGCCGCCCTTGATGTTCCGCTAGATCGGCCATTAATTTCTTCACTAAGTATTGAAATATTACAAACTTCGGGAAAAACTGATTTTTCTGAAAATTTACCCTCTCGTGACCGAATAAAATTGTGCAACACACAAGCTGGCTTAACTACTGATAAGCCTACTACTGATTGGTCTCTCAAATATACGGAACTTCCAAGTCAACATTCCAAATGCACACTCCACCTTTTCTTCCTCTGCTGAGTCTATAATTAAATATAGATATACGTATATATACAAATATACGATAAATATCGTATCGCACTGGTGTGCATTCATGTAAGATATACGATAAATATCGTCTCTTACGTATCGTATCGTATAGGTGTGTACTCCGCGTAAGAGCTCTTACAGACCAACGCTGCTAAAAAAACCCCTTTCCCGCTGGTGTGTAACTCAAATGGAATAGCCTCATTTTGCAATTTGGATTCAGAGTAAGAAGTTGTTGGAGTGTGTGGACAATCCAACGCTCTACTGAGGCCGTATCGTAAGAGTCAGAATCAGCCATAATTGTTTACGACGGGTCGTAAATAGGAGCGACATGATTTATGAATCAACGACCGATAAATCGGGCGTCGTAACAGAGACGATAAGGAGGCAGCCATTATAGAGTTACGAGCGAACGAACGTTGTTATCACCAATAAGGCGTACACACGGCGGTGGCAATTAATTTTATATTTATAGCTACGCTCTTAAATTTATTACTCGTACCACTGACTGGCTGGCTGGCTGGCTGGCTGTGTGTATTCAGGCCTTCTTCTATTGTTTGTTCACAGCTAGAGAAAAACTAACTGATTTACGCCTACTTATTTACATGCAAGTTGAAAGTACAGTTATCCCTTGGTGTCCGTGGGCCTAAAACCTTAAAATACGTCACCTTGGTTTTCTCACCTTGAATCCTGAATCCTGGTTGAGAGGGCTAACAAGCCCTATGATGGCGACATCGTTTTAAGGAACACCTGGTCGCTCGGGGAACAATATAACAGAATAATTGCAACCTCAAGAAATTTAGGGGGAATTTTATAGTTTAAATAGGAAATAGGATTCTGGTTCTTGGGACATTGGAACTGGGACTTGAAAGGAGGTAATGTATTTTTAGAAGTTATTTGTGGAAAATTTAAATTAAGGGACAAGTGGATTTAAGAGCGGCTCTTTTATTTTATTTTATATTTCAGTGGCCTTTTCCAGTTTTGTGGGAGTCCTATTATCTTGGGGAGGGGAAGGCATGCATTGTACTGAACGTGGACTAAAGGTATAATTTAAGGTAGGGGTTAATTTATGATTTCAGGGGAGACGGAAAGGGTAGAGTTTGGCATAATCACCGGCCTTTTTATTTTCTGAGTGTTTATTAATTTAAAATGGCGGCTCTTTTCACCGTAGTGGAGTGATTATGCATAGGAACATGGGGACAACTACCAACTGGGGGGAGTGAGTCATACAAGTAGATGAAGGGGCATGGGTATAAAAGAGGAATACAGGGCGGAATAAAAATGTGGCAACTCTAAATTTTGTTAAGTGGGTCATACTGGAATTTAGATAAAGTCGTGGAATGGTAATGGCATAGAGACTTCAGGTGGATGTGGGCGTTGGTACAAGTCCTGGATGATCTGGGGTCCGTCAGTTTTCCCAGCGTCGTTTTCTCACCTTGTGTACACCGTACTTATATGTACAACGTACAGACAAAGTAAACACATGCTATAATTCAGAAAATGTTAAACTTCAAATAAGTGAAAAAAATTGTAATTTAAAAAAAAATCTTCTTCTTGAGTTGACTACCCCCTTAAGTTACCCACGCGAGGACAACCGAAAGGCTGGTTGGAAGCGGTAGAGGATTTACAAAAAAAAAAAAAAAAAAAAAAAACGAGAGGTGAGGTGGTTTACAAATGCCTTACTCATCCAGTGAAAAAGTATCCTTATCAACATGCATCTAGTTTCCAGCCTGCAAATGACACGTTCACTTCATTCACCACTTACCCTACCTGTATCATGAAACAACAACGTTTTTATTTAAAACATTTTCTCAACAGAGCCTAGTTTAGCGTGAAAGAGTGATTTTCCGTTTTAAGCTAAACTGCGGTTGATTTTCATTTTGCGTTTTTCACTCATGATTAAAATAAGGTTAGGTTTATTTGATGTTAGTTTTTTGTTTATTTCTAATGTTTTATTACTAAAGTTCGGTTTATTTTTAATTATTTGCATTGGCAAGATAAAGTTGTGTGAGTGTTTCACACCAGAATTTTTATTTAACGTCCGACTGTTTAGGAATGACTTCTAAAGCAACCGATGGAGAATGATGATACATAAAATAAGTACTAATTAAAAAATGCCAGACCTGACCGGGAACTGAACCCAAGATCCCGGCGTAGAAGCCAGTTGCGCTAACCACCAGGCCACAGGTGTATTCAGTTATTTTACGGGAATAAAGAAAAGTAGTTGCTGGAAATACAGTTGTACTATTTAAAAGGTAGACCTGTTTATCGGTGGGATACATATTTGCATTTCCGGTACCGGAAGCGTTCTTAAGATAGCCTATCTACTACTACACACCAAACACCAACAAATAGGGCGGGAAACCGTGCTCACGCCTCTACCAGCCTACAACTCACCAAATGCCTACCAGATACAAAGTCGGTAAATTATTGCCACTCAATCCGCTAGTTCCACAGCTATAAAAAATTTTGGTGTGAAACACTCACACAACTTTCTCTTGCCAGTGCAAATAATTAACAATAAACCTAACATTAGTAATAAAACATTAGAAATAAACAGAAAAATAACCTCAAAAACTTAACCTTATTTTAATCATGAGTGAAAGACACAAAATGAAAATCAACCTCCGTTTGGCTAAAAAATACGGAAAATCACTCTTTCATGCTAAACTAAGCTCTGTAGAGAAAAATGCTTTAAATGAAAGTTGTAGATCTTTTTATTTCCTATAAAATTTATCATATACACTTTTGTCGTAAAATGCATTCTAAGGCCGAAATCTTTAAAAAATCGATTTTTTCACACGTTTTCGTGAGAAAAAAAAAGCTAATTACTGCTAAACTAAGCGTTATACAAAAAAATGTTGCAATAAAAGTTGTAGGATTTTAAATTCTATACAACTTTAATTATATACGTTTTTGCGCTAAAATGTATATTAAAGCCGTAATCTTAAAAAAACAACGTTTTTACGTGAAAACACCCTCACCAAGAATTCCAGCAAACATGACGCCTACCCTATCTTGTAGAGAATAAAAAATTAAGTAAACCAGGCGATTTTAAAAAAAATCGTAGGACCAGTTTTTGAGAAAATCGCAAAAAAGTGAAAGTTTACACGAATAAACTACTATTTCCGGTTGACCGATTTTGATGAAAATGTTCGTGTCGGGTCCGGTAGTGTATTTTGTACACACACACGCACGCGCGCGCACACACATAAATCGCTAAAAACATGTCTTTTGGGTTCAAGGGGTCTGAAAACGTGTAGATCCGGTGAAAACTCGATTTCTTAAAATCGACATGAAAACAATACTTTCCTTCCTATATATTCATATAGGTAAGAGAAAGTAAGAAAAAAGTCAAACACAATAATAAATTCATCACTTACAAATAATTTTTCCCCGCTACTGCTTAACTCAGTAAGCTTGTCATGAACCCCTTTGTATCAAATAACACACAATATTTGTTTTACAAGTTAAATATTTTTCAACCAATAACTATTTAGAAAGGAATTCGTGCACACTGTAAAATATTTCATCAATCAAATATTGTTTTAGCTTTTTTTTAAATGACTAAAATTGTCACAACTTTTTAAAACCTGTGGCAATTTATTGATGTATTTTCTACCTGCATAAGTTGGTTTTATTCCACCGGGTTGGTCTAGAGGTAAAGTTGTCGCCAAAATCAGCTGTTTAAAAGCTGATTTTTGGAGACGAAGGTTCTTGGTTCAAATCCTAGTAAAGGTAGTTACTTTTATACGGATTTGAATACTAGACAGTGGTTGTTGGTGTAGTTTGATGGTTGGGGTTCACTTAACCATACTCTCTCAGGAATGATCGGCCTGGGTCTGTACAAGACTACACAGTCTCATTTACACGTCATACACATCATCCTCATCTCATTGGGTCATACAGTTGCTTATTGTTCTGAATTGAACAGATTGCAACGTACACGTCACTAGGAATTAAAAAAATAATAATAAATTTAGTGTTGTGATTAGCAACATAATAATCGATTCGGCTAAAATGATGACGGCTGATGAAGAAAGAACGAGGTCGACCGACCAGAAACCAGTGGAGGAAAGTAAAGTGTAAGAGTTAAAGTGTAAAGCGGTCGTTACACAACAACTAAATCTAAATCGCTCAACCCCTGACGCCCACGCTACGTCACACCCCACAACTTTCACCTTATAACTAACTGGACACCACCCACCACACCCCACCCCTTACCATTTACCCAAATAAATCACGCACACTGACAATTAAATCCACATCCATCAATACTGAACTGGTGTATTTGAATATATTAAATAATATAGGTTTGTAGGGAATTTTTTAAAGTTTATGTTGGTACAACTGTTGCTAGCATTTTGTTGTTGGCTCTGCTGTTACAACGACCAGTCTAACAAAATGGCCGCTACTCAAGTGGAGAAAGCTTATTGTGTTTTTGAATTAAAACCAAACTCGGTTAAGGTTGTGCAACGTCATTTCAGAACAAGGTACGGTAAACCACCACCAACAAGGCAATCAATCTATGACTGGTATAAACATTTTGAAAACAGTGGATGTCTGCGTAAAAGGAAGAGTACTGGAACACCTTCTGTTACACAAGAACAAATTATAAACATTTTGAAAACAGTGGATGTGTTTCTTATCACATGGTCACCCAATTATATGACTGAACTATTAAAGAACAGAAGAGGTAGAGGTGTACTGTGACACTAATCACAGTTATCTCCTCCACTGAAAGTAATGAATTTCATTATACAGTTGGACCCTGTGGTGGTTAATGAAGTGAAGGTGTCATTTGCAGAGTGGAAAATATGTGCTTTTCAGAGGGCCTGGCATGGTGATAATCGTACTTTTCCACTGAGTGAGTTGTGGCAATGGTAAACCACCTCACTCGTCGTTTTACTTAGTGAAACCTATAGAGAGTTTCAAACCAGCCTACAGGCTGATCACCTAAACAACAACAAGTAACACATTGTTAGATTTTAAATTTATATCAGCTGTTTGATTTTAGAATTTAGATCAGCTGGACCGTAAATATTTATAAAATAAAATTGTAAACATTAAAGGTAAGTCTGGACGAAACAATATGGTGCTTTTCAGAGGGCCCGGCATGGTGATAAGCGTACTTTTCCATTCAGTGAGTTGTGGCAATGGTAAACCACCTCACTCCTCAATTTACTTAGTAAAACCTCTACACGTTCAAACCAGCCCTTTCGGGTGATGACCAAAACACAGTAGCATACAGAAAACGGAAAAGACCCTTTCTCCAAATCGAAAAGTGCACGAGCGAGCACAAACAGGGAGGGAGGGAGAGAGATGTACAGTATAACAGTGTACTAGAGTAGGATAGAATGATAGAGTGAAACCAGTATGAATGGCAGTGGGGTAATGGGGGGAGTGGATTTCTCACGGAACCGATTGATGAGGAGGTGAAGTTCCATAAATCGAGGACGATCTTCTCCTTCTCTTTCTCTTTTTCTCCTTCAGTTTGTGCAAGTGCAAGACAGGCCTTATTATAATAACCTTGTACAAGAGAAGAGAGACAGTTTGTGGGAGAAAAGAAAGCTCCAACAACAGAGAAGATGTTGCAAAGAGAAAAAAGTGCGGCCATACTTCAACCGCTTATATTACAATTACATTTTCAACTTATACTTTCTCTCTCTCTCCACCACATACATTTTTACTACTGAATGAGAGTCCATATTTTTATTTCACACTACATTCTTGTAAAAAATTTAGTTTGCTCATCATTTATTATAATCAGATCTTTTTTTTTCGTTTAACATCCGACTGTTTTGCAAATTGCTGCTAATGCAGACGGTGAATGATGAAATGAATTTTTTGTAACGTATGAAAAAATGCCATGCCCGAGTGGGATTCGAACCCAAGACCGCGTGATGAGAGGCGAGCACGTTACCAACATCGCCAACGCGGCAGGCAATATAATCAGATCCCGAACGGATCTCTGTTAGAATAGTACTACAACAGAGACTGTAAAAAAAAATGTATTCATTGTTGTGAGCAAGCGTTTATGCACGCAGTAAACTAACAAGTAAGATAACGACTGTAGAATGTTTTCATATTTGGATATAACTGTAAAGAGCTTTGAGCGCATGCGTAGTTATGCCACATATCACCCTCTCACTCGCTCGGCTATGGGACGACATCAGTCTGTCTGATACGTATACTTTTATACAGATTAGAATACTAGACCAGTGGTGGTTGTGGGTGGGTGTAGTTTGATGGTTGGGGTTCAATTCAATTAACCACACACTCTATGAGTGTGTCTGTAGAAGACCATACTCTATATTCTACACCTTATTTACACGTCGTACATTATCATCCTCATGCCCGAATCGGGCAGGTGGAGTGTTATTTTAATTGCACTCTATCTGTTTGGTCCAGGGCTAATATAAAATAGTTCTGTTTCTTATCACATAGTCACCCACTTATATGACTGAACTATTTAAGAAGAGAAGAAGTAGAGGTGTACTGTGACACTAGTCAGAGTTATCTCCTCTGAGAGTAATGAATTTCACTATGCAGCCAGACCCTGTGGTGAATGAAGTGAAGGTGTCATTTGCAGGGTGGAAAGTGAGTGCTTTTCGGAAGGACTGGCATGCTGATAAGCATACTCTTTCAACTCAGTGAGTTGTGGCAATGGTAAACCACCTTACTCCTCATTTTTACTTAGTAAAACCTCTAGAGGTTGAAACCAGCCTTTCGGCTGTTGACCTAAACAACATATCATCCTCATCTGATTGGGTCATGGGGTTGTTTATTGTTCTCAATTGAACAGATTGCGACGTACACAAATTAGGAATAAAAGAAGAGAAAGAAAAAAAACTTTGCTTCATACACCACAGCTGGGTCTGGCTGTATAATGAAGTACGAGAAAACTCTGACTACATATTTTAAACCTGTATACCTTTTCTGTTGTTAAATGTTTCAGTCATATAATTGGGCGATTGTTGTGATAAGACAGAGAAATATTTGTTGTAGCCCTATAAATAACAAATTAATTTAACCTGCCACCTGCCCGCTACGGGCACATATTATTATCCTAATATTTAATACTAGCAACACCCTCCCCCCGCTCGCTTCGCTTCACAGCAGCTAATGTACGCATCATTAAATTATTTTAAATCCTCTCTCTCTGTATACAATATTTGTGGTTTTGTTGCCTTGTGGCAGCAAAATAAATTGTTTTTCTGCACTTCCAGCTCTAGAAAGTCCGACATAAAGTTGTCCATGAGTGAAGGAACCACTCTTGTCTCAAATCGATGCCCACCGTTTTAAATGTTTGTCCCTGCAATTTAACAGAATTGAATAGAATGCATAAAATAAAGAGACAGTTGATATATGGATGAGATAAGAGACGGTAATACGTGTAGGCCTACGTGACGTGGTATGCAGAGTAATTGCAAATATAGCCCCTATATGACTCATTCATTCGCTACCTGTCCAATCAAAACAAATACAGTAAAAAAATAATAATTTTGAATATGTCCGAATTTTTAATGTTTTTGGAATCGAATGTTATACTTCACGTTTTTCTATGAAATATAAAAGTTGAATCGTACTTCTAGCCCAAAAAGTACACCATCCAGAGGACTTGGAAAAAATAAAAGTGCTATGCACCCGATAAATTAAAACATGCGACATCGTCACATTTTAAGTTGCTTAACTCACTTAATTAAAGTTACTTTTAAAGTTTACTTAGAGTTGCAAAATAGCCTATATTGATCAGGAAGCTCTAAGCTATGCAACAATAAAAAATGTTTTAAAATCAGTTTAGTAGTTTTTGAGATTACCTCATACAAAGAAACAAACAGACGTTTCTTCTTTATTATATTAATATAGATATTATTTTACAAGTCTATGTATTTCAAAAACCAGTTTTTTTTAGAAATAGTTGAAACGGACTTAGGTACCTTTTTTCCACAACCCTTTCAGTGCCGAAACAATATTTAAAATTTTGATCTAAGTGCCATTTAATTTAAATAAGGGTGTACAAAAAGTGTCAGCCCTTATTTCGAAAACTTGCTGGCGTAAGCCTGCCATTGCCGACTATAATTTTAACGTTACAGAAAAATAAAATTTCCTGTTAAAAATTAATTTCTATTGTGTTCATAAAACCAGAAATCGTTCAACACTAAAAACATTATAAATAGTTTTTTTTAAATTATTTTTATTCGCATCGACAGCTTGGTCATTAGCAACTAATTACTAAGGGTTTTGGTACCTTAACGTTGGTTTTAATGTATTAAAATTTTTCAAACCCTAGCGGGGAATTAAACCCGGGTCCTTCCGCTTTGTAGGCTAGAGCGCTAGTCACTACGCCACGGAGGGGGTTTAAAAATACATTATTTTTGTTTAATTTAAAAGATTTTTTCGAAATGTTCGTTTATCCAAACGTTGGGACTTTATGCATAACTTACGGACGTCCGGTAAACCGGATGGTATAACAAGGTAAAATATATTGACGTTGTCCATAAAGCCAGGTTACGAACATAAATTTAAATGGACTGTAAATCCTAATTATCATTCTAGTTACGTGTACTGGCATGGAGCGAGGTAACTAGTAGACTGTCTACCTTCCAAAAGACAACTCTTCTTATCGAAAAAGCCTGGTTCGTGTAGATACCGGTCGGCCAGCTGCAAGTAAGCGGCGGCACTAGTCGAATGCGAGGGAAGCCCGCGAGTTTAAAGTTCTAACAGACGTCCTGTTTTCCGGATGTAGGCACTGAAAGGGTTAAAGCGTTCATATTTACAGTTGAGCCGTTGTTAGTTAGCTCCTCCTTCTGTCAACAAACAAAAGCCACCTACTACAGGGTGCACGCTACACTCCACCACTTTACAGATGTCGTATTCCTATTAAGTTAACTATTTTTTAAATTATAAGTACTTAAAGTACTACTAAAAACATCAGTCATGATATTATGTAGGCCTAACAATTTCATTTAGAAAAATACTTTTAAAAGTATTTTGTATTTAAATACTTTTGAAAGTATTTAGTTGTTACTTTTTAATCAGCGTGTACACATTTTGATATAATGCGCATACTCAGTGACGTCATTATTTGTTTACATTAGGAGCAAACTAACAGAGGCTGGACTATATATTTATACAGAGAAAGAGAAAGTAAATACGTATGATAAAGAGATGAAATCCGATTCACGATTGATGCGGTGGTTACGGTAAAGCGCCGCAAATGTGACCGCACCCGTACCAGAATCCAAGTGAAGGGAAAAAGTGAAGGGAACACGACAACGACCGCCACAGCCACAGCCACACGAATCGACCAACCGAAAGACGGAAACCATCAACCATCAACCAGTGTACCGTTCGTTCGTTCGTTCGTTCGTTCGTTGTAACGTAAATTACTACTAGCTTAACTAATAACACCTCACCAGACCACAGACAGACTTTTCCAAGAAATTCCATTCCATTAACCCCAACGTACCAGTATCCTACGCGTAAACGGAAAAACCACCAATCAATTACAGTACTACTTAATCTAATTAGAAAATTTGATGACAAACACTCACACGACTTTTTCACGTCAATATAAATTTTGGCCTCCGGGCTAGCCCAGTCAGTCAGCTGGTAGAAAGTCGCTATTATTTGTTAAGTAACACCGGTTGGGCAAGCGACTTTGTATGGTGACCAGTTGACAGCCATCCATGAACAAACTCTACTGGGAGTCCCCGTTCAATCTCATGTCTAATCCACAAACATCAAAAAATACAGCAAAGCAGCCATCTAATTGGGTAGTTGTCACTAGTGTACAGTTCCCGATAACAAATAAAAGCTAAAAAAATAAATATAAATTTCAACCCATTGGGTTGGTCTAGAAGTGTTTTTTTTTTTAACGTCCGACTGTTTTGCAATTACTGCTAATACAGACGGTGAAGGATGAAATGATTTCTTGTAAAGTATGAAAATATGCCGTGCCTGAGTGGGATTCGAACCCAGGACCGCATGATGAGAGGCGAGCACGTTACCAACTGCGCCAATGCGGTCTAGAAGTAAAGTCGCCAAAATCAGCAGTTTAACAGCTGATTTTCAAAGACGAAGGTTCCTGGTTGAAATCCTAGTAAAGGTAGTTACTTTTATACGGATTTGAATACTGGACAGTGGTTGTGGGTGTACTTTGATGGTTGGAATTCAATTAACCATACTGTATGAGTGTGTCTGTAGAAGACTACACAGTCTCATTTACACGTCATACACATCATCCTCATCTCATTGCTTATTGTTCTCAATTCAACACATTGCAACGTACACAAATTAGGAATTTAATAAAATATATAAATTTCAATTATTTATTTTTTAAATAAAAAATACATAAACATATTCACTAGTGGAAAAGTACACTTATCACCATGCCGAGCCCCCTGAAAAGCACATATTTTCCACTCTGCAAATGACACCTTCACTTCATTCACCACAGGGTCTGGCTGTATAATGAAATTCATTACTTTCAGAGGAGGAGATAACTGTGATTAGTGTCACAGTACACCTCTACCTCTTCTCTTCTTAAATGATTCACTCATTTAATTGGGTGACCATGTGATAAGAAATTATTTACTCATAATCTGTTAGTTGCAGGGCTAAAATAAATAGTAGTGTTTCTTATCAAATGGTCACCCAATTAAATGACTGAATCATTTAAGAAGAGAAAAGGTATAGGTTCAAAAGACACTAGACAGAGTTATCTCCTCTGAAAGTAATGAATTTCATTATACAGTTGGACCCTGTGGTGAATGAAGTGAAGGTGTCATTTGCAGAGTGGAAAATATGTGCTTTTCAGAGGGCCTGGCATGCTGATAAGCATACTCTTTCAATTCAGTGAGTTGTGGCAATGGTAAACCACCTTACTCCTCGTTTTTACTTAGTAAAACCTCTAGAGGTTCAAACCAGCCTTTCGGCTGTTCATCTAAACAATAACAATTACTAAAAATATTGTTATAATGAAGTGGCGAAAATAAAATCAGCTGGTCAAATGAAATCAGCTGTTCATAAACAGCTGATATAAATGGTTGTTCAATGTATCAATATCTTATTCAATGTTAATCGTAACTTTGATTTAATCACGGGAAAATATTACTTTTTTATAAGTAGTCACCGGACTTTCACGTACCACCCCGAAGGCTCTCACGGACCACCGGTTGGGAAACACTGATCTAGACCAACCCGGTGGGTTATATTCATATAGGCAAGCGAAAGTAAAAAACAAAACCACGTGATAAGAGAGACACCTAGCAGATCGAGTGCAAATAATTTACACTGCAGTAGTCTGTAAAGGGTAAAAATTGACGTTCCAGTGTGTAACTGTAAGAATGCACAAGGAAGAAGAATGTTAAGCTTTGACTAATACGTAGAAACTACTACTTCCGGTTGACCGATTTTGATGAAAATGTTCGTGTTGGGTCCGGTAGTGGTACCTAACTTAAGTCTTAAGTTTCAAGTTCGTACGATATTCCGTTCTTAAGATATTTTTTATACACAGACACAGACCAATTGCTAAAAACATGTTTTTTGGGTTCAGGGGGTCTGAAAACGTGTAGATCCGGTGAAAACTCGATTTTGATAAATACTTTTCTTCCTATATATTCATATCTGTTAGTTGCAGGGCTAAAATAAATATTTCTGTTTCTTATCACATGGTCACCCAATTAAATGAGTGAATCATTTAATAAGAGAAGAGGTAGAGGTGTACTGTGACACTAATCACAGCTATCTCCTCTCAAAGTAATGAATTTCATTATACAGTTGGACCCTGTGGTGAATGAAGCGAAGGTGTCATTTGCAGAGTGGAAAATATGTGCTTTTCAGAGGGCCCGGCATGGTGATAAGCGTACTTTTCCATTCAGTGAGTTGTGGCAATGGTAAACCACCTCACTCCTCGTTTTACTTAGTAAAACCTCTACAGGTTCAAACCAGCCTACAGGCTGATCACCTAAACAACAACATATTCATATAGGCAAGAGAAAGTAAAAAAAAAAACCATGTGATAAGAGAGACACCTAGCAGATCGAGTGCAAATAATTTACACACTGCAGTAGTCTGTTAAGGGCAACAACTGACGTTCCAGTATGTAACTGTAAGAATGGACAAGGAAGAAGAATGTTAAGCCTTGACTAATAGGTAGATGAGGCGCAGAGTAGGCCACAAGTTGTCTCCCTCCGATAGGTACGGTGGGTAGAGGTCACCTTAGAAGGAGTGACCTTGACATTAAACACACTTCACCATTACCATAATCAACTGTCCAGTGAAGCGACTGCAACTGCCACCGCTTCACCAATCTACTGCAACTCTACTGTAATTATATTAGCAGTGGATCTGGCAGACTCCACGAGGCCAATATCGGACGAGAAAGAAAGAGAAAGCCGCTGCTTCTAGTACCTACCAAAGAGAAAAGAGAGTGGTCTCACTTTACCAGAGTGTACGGGAGAGGGAGAGAGGCAGGGGGAGGGCAACTGGTTCACATTTACTTCTTAACTGTACCGTACTAGATTCCACAAATCGGACTGGACAGCTTCCATTCAATTCAACGGCGTACCTTACACACCTAATTCGCCCTTACATAATTGCTCCATTCAATAATATTAAACACTCCACGACTTTCTCTTGCCAATACAGTAGTGTCAATAATCCGGATTAATTGGGGCCGGACGATAATCCGGATTATCGAAACACCCGATAAAATTGCCCGTAGACATCTTCAAAGTAAGAAAAGTACAGTACTGACAAACCTCTCTTAGTTTGCTCCTAATGTAAACAAACAATGACGTCACTGAGCATGCGCATTATATCAAAATGTGTACACGCTGAAATTGTTAGGCCTACATCATATCATCACTGATGTTTTTAGTACTCTAAGTACTTATAATTTAAAAAAATTGTTAACTTAATAGGAATACGACATCGGTAAAGTTGCAGACTCTAGCGTGGACCCTGTAATAGGTGGCTTTTATTTGTTGACAGTAGGAGCAAACTAAGAACGGCTCAACTGTACAAATCGGACAGCTTCCATTCAATCAACGGCGTACCTTACGCCTGATTCGCCCTTACATAATTGCTCCATCCTATAATATTAAACACTCCAAGACTTTCTCTTGCCAATATAACAGCTAATGAACAATATAACCTATATTTAATCACGAGTATATAATGTCAAATTAAAATCAAAAAATGTTCTACTTGGAAAATTTCCACATGGAAAATCACTAATCGCATCTAACCTAGGCATTGTACTACAGAAAAAATGTTCAAATTTTAGATTTTTACTTTCTCTTGCCTGCATTAATGTATAGAAAGGAAAGTATTGTTTTCATGTCGATTTTACATATAAAGTTTTCACCGGATCTACACGTTTTCATAACCCGTGAACCCAAAAAACATGTTTTTAGCGATTGGCCTGTGAGTGTGTGTGTGTGTGTGAACAGAATATCTCAAGAACGGAACATTGTACGAACTTGAAACTTTAGTTACATATCACTACCGGACCCGACACAAAAATTTTCATCAAAATCGGTCAACCGGAAGTAGTAGTTTATTCGTGTAATTTTTCACTTTTTTGCGATTTTCTCAAAAACTCGTCCTACAATTTTATTTTAAAATCGCCTCATTGAGTACATTTTATGCTCTACAAAATAGGGTAGAAGCCATGTTTGCGGAAATTCTCGGTAAGGCTGTTTTTACGTAAAGAAATTGTTTTTTTTAAAGATTGCAACGTTAATATGCATTTTAGCGCAAAATAGTATATGGCAAAAGTTGTAGAAAATTAAAAATTCTACAACTTTTATTTCAAACTTTTTTTTGTACAACGCTTAGTTTAGCAGTAATTAGCGATTTTCTATTTTTTTCTCACGAAAACGTGTGAAAAATCTATTTTTTTGCGTTGTAAACCAGTCATTTAATTGGGTGTACATGTGATATGAAACACAAATATTTATTTTAGCCCTGCAACGAACAGATTGAGTGTAAATAATTTGACACTCTACCTGTCTGTTATTATGGACATTTAAAAGATAGTTAACTTAATAGGAGGAGGAATAGGATAGTTGTAAAGTGGTGGAGTGTAGCGTGCACCCTGTAGTAGGTGGCTTTTGTTTGTTGACAGACACTAGGAGGAGCAAACTAACAACGGCTCAACTATAGAGTGGAAGCGTCTATTGAAATAACATCTCGCATAGCGTATTTATTAAGTAAGTTAACCCACCGGGGGTTGGTCTAGAGGTAACGTCGTCGCTGAAGTAATCAGGTGTTTAACAGCTGATTTTCGGAGACAAAGGTTCCTGGTTGAAATCCTAGTAAAGGTAGTTACTTTTATTTGGATTTGAATGGTAGGGAGTGGTTGTGGGTGTAGTTTGATGGTTGGGTTTCAATTAACCATACTCAGTGAGTGTGTCTGTAGAAGACTACACCACCTCATTTACACGTCATACACATCATCCTCATCTGATTGGGTGATGGGGTTGCTTATTGTTCTCAATTGAACTGATTGCAACGTACACACATTAGGAATTAAAAAATCTGGTAAGAAACACTCACACAACTTTCTCTTGCCAGTGCAAATAATTAACAATAAACCTAGCATTAGTAATAACACATTAGAAATAAACAAAAAACTAAGCTCAAAAACATAACCTTATTTTAATCATGAGTGAAACACGCTAAATGGAAATTGAACTCGGTTTGGCTTAAAAATACAGAAAATCATTCTTTCACGCTAAAATAGGCTCTGTAGTGAAAAATGCTTTAAATAAAAGTTGTAGATCTTTTTATTTTCTATAAAATTTATTATATGCTATTTTGTCGTAAAATGCATTCTAAGGCCGAAATCTTAAAAAAATCGATTTTCACACGTTTTCGTGAGAAAAAAAATCAGAAAATTGCTAATTACTGCGAAAATTGAAAATTGCTAAACTAAGCGTTATACAAAAAATTGTTTGAAATAAAAGTTGTAGGATTTTAAATTCTCTACAATTTTTATTAGATAAATTGTTGCGCTAAAATGCATATTAAAGCCGTAATCTTAAAAAAACAACGTTTTTATGAGAAAACACCCTCACCAAGAATTTCAGCAAACATGGCGCCTACTTCATCTTGTAGAGAATAAAAAATTGAGTAAACCAGGCGATTTAAAAAACATCGTAGGACCAGTTTTTGAGAAAATCGCAAAAAAGTGAAAAATTACACGAATAAACTACTACTTCCGGTTGACCGATTTTGATGAAAATGTTCGTGTCGGGTCCGGTAGTGGTATGTAACTTAAGTTTCAAGTTTAAAGTTCGTACGATGTTCCTTCTTGAGATATTTTGTATACACACACACAGACCAATCGCTAAAAACATGTTTGTGTGCGTTCAGGGGGTCTGAAAACGTGTATATCCGGTGAAAACTCGATTTGTTGTGATCGACATGAAAACAATACTTTCCTTCCTATATATTTATATAGGCAAGAGAAAGTAGAAAATAGTAAGTTAGGTTAGGTGTGCCACTTGAATGATATGATTGGAGTGGGGGGGGGGTGTTATAGGCCTACCTACAGGCTATATCCTAAATATGAAATACGAGCCACAATGTTAAACCAATCATTTCATTTATTCGTGATGATGGGTTAATAAAGAGACAATCAATTACAGTAGCTACCGTATCGTCAATAACAGTCAATAACAGTCGTCAATAACAGTAATTGTATCGTCTGTAACGATACAATTTCAAATGCATTAAAGTTTACCATTAAATTGGTCCATTTAATTACACCAAACATACATCCATCCAACAAATTAACGCTTTCATTTAAAAAGGTAGCCAAGTCCGTTTCAACTAGTTCTAAAAAAACGCAAAAAACTGGTTTTTCAAATAGGCTACGTACTTTATGTAATGTATTAAATATACTGTGCTGTTGTGGTTAGGTGATCAGCCTGTAGGCTGGTTTGAACCTGTAAAGGTTTTACTAAGTAAATCGAGGAGTCACGTGGTTTACCATTGCTCCTTACTCACAGAGTGGAAAAATATGCTTATCAGCATGCCAGGCCCTCTGAAAAACAACTGCTTAGGTAGAATTTTAAAAATTTTGAAAAATATACTTGGTAAAGCGGGGGGTGGGTGTTACTAACCATGTTGCTAGTTTGTGTTTTGGGGATGTGACATCCTGTCGGACTGTCTACCTGAATTGACAGACTGCATTGTCAATTCAGGTAGACGTGCCTGATTAGATCAGGCAACATGGATAGTTCAAACTCGGGTGTCTAGGATTATGAAACCGATAGTAGTCAAGTACTGCACGTAATTTACAATTTTGTTTTTACAATATTACGAAAGAGCCCGAAATAAATGATATAGGCTAATATAGGCTACTTAGCTCTTGTAAGAGGGTGACGTAATCGATTACTAGGTACTTCATATCGGTAATTCCCACGATTGATTCGACCGATGCGGCATATATACAGTAATAAGAAGTGTTTTAGTGGGAATTACTTTATTTGATTTCTATTGAGAAATAATAAAAAAGTGAGAACAGGCGATAAGAAATGCATCGGGGATACAGGGTCCATCTCGAATATTTAAAGTTCAAGGTCAGTGCCTGCATTATCACCGCACCGCTCTACAAATGATCAAAAACCCAACCGAGTCAAATTAACTCAACTTACTATTTTTATGTTAATCTAAGAGTCCCACATCACTCACTATCCGCCTCTCTCCACCCGTAAATAAATTGACCAGAATTATTATCAAATTCACACTTCTAACAGATAAATATATCCACCACATGTCACCCCACCATGTCACTAATACTATAGTCCGTTCGCTCTTAGAGCGCTTGCCTGAAGTAAACAAACCTCTTCCTTTGTAGTAGTGAGTAACAGTGTACATGTGTCCTTGTATTGCTGTTGGGGTCATTTTGTGTTAGTACACAGTTGATATAGGGTGACTAATACATAATAGTGACATTTGATGGCTATTCATATAACACCGCCTAGCCTAAATAAAATTGAAAACAGTTTATTTAAATATTATTATTTTCAATTAATATAATGAAACAAAATTCCACCATGATCGTATATTGTATTACTCATTCCATCAGTCTCAACTCTCAACTTGGTTGTTGTTACATAAACTTCCTACTTCATGTGTATGTAGTTAGTATTTAGTGCTATTTGTAATCAGTTTAAAATATTTTCTTCCTTCTTTTATTAATACTGTTTAAATCCGTGTGACTTTTTCCTTAACTTGGTTGTTATTGTGTGTGAGTATATCTTCTTGTTTTGTTACACTAGTAAGTAATGATGAATGACGGCGCTTCAACTTCAGTTATAAAACATAAACGAGGACAACTTCTAACAATTGTGGGCAAAAAATTATAATTTACAATGTTATTTAATTCTGCTATGGCTTTAAAAGACGTAGAAAAAATGGGATCAGAATTGACGGGCGTGTGTGTGTACATTTAGTGTACACGGTATAAGAAAAGAGATGAAAGAAAGTGGCAAGTTGCAGACACCTAGCAAGAAAAGGAAACGAAGCAAACGATTTTAAAAGAACGTCGCTCTATCATTCACTGAAATCAATCGGATTTCAGTATTTGAAAAGAGGAATATATGTCATATAATGAAATAATTAAAATAATTAAATTGTAGCCTATAACATAATTATTACTGGTTATTAATGATTGAATGGAAAACTTTTCGGGGCAACCTGTACGGTATCAGAGCGGTTTCTTTACTTCAGGCAAGCTCTTAGCGCGAACAAACTATAACTAGTTATTAGGAAAATCTGGTGTGAAACACTCACACAACTTTCTCTTGCCAATGCAAGTAATTAACAATTACCCTTTTTTTGTCATCAGTCTCTCGACTGGTTTGATACAGTTCTCCAACCTGTTCTATCTTGCGCAAGTCGTTTCATATCTACATACCTGTAACACCCTACATCTTTTGTAATTTGCTTTATATATTCTAATCGTCGCCTCCCCCTACAATTCACTCCCTCAATATTACCCTCCATTATTGATAGATCTCTTAGGATATGCCCCACTAGCCTATCCCTTCTTTTGGTAAGATGCTTCCATATACTTCTTTTTTCATCCACTCACCTAAGAACCTCTAAATTACTTATTTTGTCCACCCAACTAATCTTTAACATTTTCCTATAACACCACATCTCAAAAGCTTCTATCCTCTTCTTTTATAATACTTTTATAATGCTACACTTCAAACATAATGTTTTAAGAAATATTTCCTAATCTGTAAATCAATGTTTGTGGTCAGTAACCAGTTTTTCATTTCAAGGCTTTTCTGGGTTGAGCAATTCTAGGCTTTCAGTATTTGAAAAGAGGAATATATGTCATATAATGATATCAGTTGTGCTTCTACCATCCTTTGTTATTTTACTCCCTAGATAGCAGCACCACAATTCCCCAACCCTAACATTAGTAATAAAGACCCACCATTGGGTTGGTCTAGAGGTAAAGTCGTCAACAAAATCAGCTATTATTGGAGACGAAGGTTCCTGGTTGAAATCCTAGTAAAGGTAGATACTTTTATACGGATTTGAATGTATAAGACAGTGGTTGTGGGTGTAGTTTGATGGTAACCATACTCAGTGAGTGTCTGTAGAAGACTACACAGTCTCATTTACACCTCCCTCATACACATCATCCTCATCTCATTGGGTCATCTCATTGCTTATTGTTCTCAATTCAACTGATTGCAACGTACACATATTAGGAATAAAAAATTAGTAATAAAACATTAGAATTAAACAAAAAACTAACCTATACTTATAAACATTATGCAGGTACAAAATACATCAATAAATTGCCACAAGGTTTAAAAGGTTGTGACAATTTAAGTCATTTCAAAAAAAAAGCTGAAACAATATTTGATTGATGAAACATTTTACAGTGTGCACAAATTCCTTTCTAAATAGTTTTTGGTTGAAAAGTATTTAACTTCTAATTAAACAAAAAATATTGTGTACTATTTGATACAAAGGGGTTCATGACAAGCCTACTGAGTTAAGCAGTAGCGGGAAAAAATTATTGGTAAGTGATGAATTTATTATTGTGTTTGACTTTTTAATTCTATGTGATATTTGATACATTGGTTTTTGTTTTTATTGAACGTCCGACTGTTGTGCAATTACTACTAATGCAGACGGTGAAGGATGAAATGATAATTTGTAACGTATGAAAATATGCCGTGCCTGAATGGGATTCGAACCATAGACCGCATGATGAAAGGCGAGCACGTTACCAACTACGCCAATGCAGCCGGCAAAAATACAATTAATACAATGGGGTTCATGGCAAGCCTACTGAAGTCAGCAGTAGCAGAAACAAATTTTCGGTGGTAAGTGAATTTATCATTGTGATAAACTTTTTGTTTATCAGTTTTATCTTGACATGTCCTATACTCCCTTTGGAGTCTCCTGGATGCAAAAAAAAACGTAACCTAATTTTAATCATGAGTGAAAAGACGCAAAATGAAAATGAAACTTAGTTTGGCTAAAAAGTACGGAAAATCACTCTTTCACGCTAAACTAGGCTCTGTAGAGAAAAATTCTTTAAATAAAAGTTGTAGATCTTTTAATTTCCTACAAATTTGATTATATAGACCTACACTTCTGTCGTAAAATACATACTAAGGCCGAAATCTTAACAAAATTGATTTTTCATTCGTTTTCGTGAGAAAAAAACAGAAAATCGCTAATTACCGCTAAACTAAGCGTATACAAAAAAATGTTTGAAATAAAAGTTATAGGATTTTAATTTTTCTACACTTTTTATTACCTATATAAATTTTTGCGCTAAAATGCATATTAAAGCCGAAATCTTAAAAAAAAACAATTTTTTTTACGTGAAAACAGCCTCACCAAGAATTTCAGCAAACATGGCGCCTACCCTATCTTGTAGAGCATAAAAAATTTAGTAAACCAGGCGATTTAAAAAAAAAATCGTAAGACTAGTTTTTGAGAAAATTGTAAAAAGTGAAAAATTATACGAGTAAACTAAGTTACTACTTGGGTCGATTGATTTTGATGAAAATGTTCGTGTCGGGTCCGGTAGTGGTATGTAACTTAAGTTTTAAGTCTCAAGTTCGTACGATGTTCCATTCTTGAGATATTCTGTTCACACACACACACAGGCCAATGGTATAAACATGTTGTGTGTGTGGGTGTGAGGGGGTCTGTTTAGGTTATTCGGGTGAAGAGTGTATTTGTTAAAAACGACATGAAAACAATACTTTCCTTCCTATAGATTCATATAGTCAAGAGAAAGTAAAAATACTGTAGGGTTGAAATATTCACAAAATGTAAAAAATTATGCTGTGGGGGGGGGGGGAGGAAACAGCCTGTAGGCTAGTTTGAACCTGTAGAGGTTTTACTAAGTAAAACGAGGAGTGAGGTGGTTTACCATTGCCACAACTCACTGAATGGAAAAGTACGCTTATCAGCATACCAGGCCCTCTGAAAAGCACATATTTTCCACTCTGTAAATGATACCTTCACTTCATTCACCACACAATCCAACTGTATAATGAAATTCATTACTTTCAGAGAGGAGATAACTGTGATTAGTGTCACCTAACACACCTCTACCTCTTCTCTTCTTAAATGATTCAGTCATTTAATTGGGTGACCATGTGATAAGAAACACAACAATTATTTTAGCCCTGCAACTAACAGATTGAGTGTCAATAATTTGACACTCAATCTGTCTGTTATGGGCAGACTCCGTTCTTATTTTTGTTTTTTTTTGTTTAGCGTCCGACTGTTCTGCAATTACTGCTAATGCAGACGGTGAAGAATGAAATGATTTTTTGTAACGTATGAAAATATGCCGTGCTTGAATGGGATTCGAACCCAAGACCGCATGATGAGAGGCGAGCACGTTACCAACTGCGCCAATGCTGCCGTTCTTATAACACTAGAATAGATGAACAATATTTTTGTACCTAATGATAATACAGTAATAAGAGTCAGGCGAATCGAACGCTGCCGTTGTGCGAAACCACAACGAAACGAAACCTACGCAACTACGGTACGTAAAGAACTAAGAGTAAGAAATTGAGCAAGAGTCATCAGTTGAACGCCCGCCTACCATAGAAAATGGTGAGCACCATAATTTACGTTAATCAGTAAAAAAGGAGGACACACACTGACTGAGAGAGAGAACGAGCAGGGAGGGAGACGTAGTGGTAGATGTGAGGTAATTGAACCGAGGACCTTGAACACCGTTATACGGCTACAACTGTACTGGAGCCGGTCGACCAATCTACAATCTACAAGTCTATCAGAAATACTCTCTCTCACCTTCATGGTCATATTTTGGTGCAGAATGGCTGACCATGACGCGCCGTACGTCCACATCTCACCCAATCGAATGCTTTCTTTATAATTACAGTAGACTCTCAGTAGTCCGGCCTGTTCGGGATCTAGAGGGTGCCGGATTACTGGATGTGTTGGAATTCAAGAACTATAAATTATAAATTTAAACAAAACTTTTTTTACACTCAATCTGTTAGTTGCAGGACTAAAATAAATAGTTCTGTTTCTTATCACATGGTCAGCCAATTAAATGTTTTTTTTTGTTTTTTTTTTTTTGGTTTAACGTCCGACTGTTTTGCAAATTGCTGCTAATGCAGACGGTGAAGGATGAAATAAATTTTTTGTAACGTATGAAAAAATGTCTTGCTTGAGTGGGATTCGAACCCAAGACCGCGTGATGAGAGGCGAGCACGTTACCAACATCGCCAACGCGGCCGGCTAAACCCCCAATTAAATGAGTGGATCATTTAATAAGAGAAGAGGTAGAGGTGTACTGTGACACTAATCAGTGTTATCTCCTCTGAAAGTAATGAATTTCATTATACAGTTGGACCCTGTGGTGAATGAAGTGAAGGTGTCATTTGCAGAGTGGAAAATATGTGCTTTTCAGAGGGCCCCACATGCTGATAAGTGTACTTTTCCACCGAGTGAGTTGTGGCAATGGTAAACCACCTCACTCCTCGTTTTACTTAGTAAAACCTCTACACGTTCAAACCAGCCAACCAGGCTGATGACCTAAACAACAAACAAAAAATGAACATGCATTGATTTCTGTGTGATTTTAAATTAAATTAACTAATAAAAAAAGGTTTGCTGAGACTTCTGCAGTCTCATGTTGTACTAAACATAATCGGCTATTGACATCGCCTAGTACGGTGTAGGGGTGCTCGTGTTCTGAGAATTACGTTTCGTTGTCAATTCAGCATAAAGTATAGAGTTTGACCCAGTTCTGGGTTTTGGATAAAACGCCAACAATTATTCCATTTAACAATAATTAAGGTCTGCTTATTCATTTCTTTAATCAAATCGTAAACCTCGTATATTAAATCCGCCGTAATTAGGTCGAATTGATTTCCCTAATTCAATACAAATCTTTTACCAAAATCTGTCCTGGGTGAGGTTTTATACTTTTAGGCCTGATATTTTAAGGGCCGGATTACTGGAGGTGCCGTACTACCAAGATTCCACTGTACGTATTTGCACTGCGATTCACTGATACAAGACATTATTTAACGTAACAACACCTTCGACAAAATCTGGTGTGAAACACTCACAACTTTCTCTTGCCAATGCAAATAGTTAACAATAAACTAACCTCAATAAACATACCTAATTTTAATCATATATGAAAGACGCAAAATGAAAATCAACCTCAGAAATCACTCTTTCACGCTAAACTAGGCTCTGTAGAGAAAAATACTCTAAATAAAAGTTGCAGATCTTTTCATTTCCTATAAATTTGATTATATACACTTTTGTCGTAGGCAACAATGCATACTAAGGCCGAAATCTTAATAAAATCGGTTTTTTACAAGTTTATCGTGAGAAAAAAAAGAAGGAAATCGCTAATTACCGCTAAACTAAGCGTTATACAAAAAAATGTTAACAATATTAAAGTTGTAGAATTTTAAATTCTCTACAACTTGTATTACATAAATGTTTGCGCTAAAAGTCATATTAAAGCCGCAATTTAAAAATACAATTTTTACGTGAAAACAGCGTCACCAAGAATTTCAGCAAAATGGCGCCTAATCTTTCTTGTAGAGCATAAAAAATGTAGTAATCGAGGAGATTTAAAAAAAATTTGTAGGACCAGAAAAATTACACGAATAAACTACTACTTCCGGTTGACCGACTTTGATGAAAATGTTCGTGTCGGGTCCAATATTGGTAAGTAACATAAGTTTTAGTTTCAAGTTCGTACGATGTTCCGTTCTTGAGATTTTCTGTTCACACACACACACACACAGACCAATCAGTAAAAACATGTTGTTGTGTGGGTTGAGGGGGTCTGTTTAGGTGTGTATATCCGGGTGAAGAGAGTATTTGTTAAAATGGACATGAAAACAATACTTTCCTCCCTATATATTCATACAGACAAGAGAAAGGAAAAATGGGTTAATTATGCCGGAAGAGACATGCCGTTTTTTTTTGTTTTTTTTTTTTGGTTTAACGTCCGACTGTTATGCATTTACTGCTAATGCAGACGGTGAAGGATGAAATGATTTTTTGTAACGTATGAAAATATGCCGTGCCTGAATGGGATTCGAACCCAAGACCGCATGATGAAAGGCGAGCACGTTACCAACTACGCCACTGCGGCCGGCGTAGTCATGTCAGACATGACATGACTACGCCATCATTAGTCATGCGAGACATGTCCTAATTGATGATAAAAATGTCATCTCAGTTACAGGTATAACTGAGCGAACTAATGTCCCATAGCCGAGCGAGTGAGCGGGTGATATGTGGCATAACTACGCATGCGCTCAAAGGTCTTTACCGTTTTAATCCAAATCTAAAAACATACTACAGTCCAGCCTCTGTTAGTTTGGTCCTAATGTCAACAAATAATGACGTCACTGAGCATGCGCATTATATCAAAATGTGTACACGCTGATTAAAAAGTAACAACAAAATACTTTCTAAAGTATTTTTATAAATGAAATTGTAAGGCCTACATTGTATCATGACTGATGTTTTTAGTACTTTAAGTAGTTATAATTTAAAAGATAGTTAACTTGATAGGAGGAATAGGATAGTTGTAAAGTGGTGGAGTGTAGTGTGCACCATGTAGTAGGTGGCTTTGGTTTGTTGACAGTAGGAGGGAGGGAGCTAGGGGACTTCAAGTCATCTGAATACTGTACCTACGGCTGAAGACGTTAGTCAACTAAATCAATTCAGTATAAGATATAAAGTATAAAATATTGTTTAAGTAATTGACACACTATATATTTAAAAGTATAAATTAAAATTGTCAAAAACCATTAAGCAATAAGTAAGAGAGAGAGAGAGAGGTAAACCCTACTACTGATAAGAATTATTTATCACTTTAAATTTATCAGTTTTGTCTGTTATATTTTTAGGAAACGGAACACAATGTGGGGGCCAACTGAGACAAGTGGCAATCATCGAGTGCGTTTATCAATATCTCTGAAACGAACAAGTGTGTTTGCTTATTTTTATACACTTTATCAACATCTCCCATACAAAACAAGTCTATCACTTGAAACTATGATTTTTGGTGGCAATTTCTTTTTAAATTCTTAATGTGTGTATGTTGCAATCTGTTCAATTGAGAACAATAAGCAACCCCTCCATCACCCAATGAGATGACGATGATGTGTATGACGTGTAAATGAGATTGTGTAGTCTTCTACAGACACACTCACTGAGTATGGTTAATTGAATCCCAACCATCAAAGTACACCCACAACCACCCTCTAGCATTCAAATCCAAATAAAAGTAACTACCTTTACTAGGATTTCAACCAGGAACCTTCGTCTCCAAAAATCAGCTGTTAAACAGCTGATTTTAGCGATAACTTTACAGCTGACTAACCCGGTGGGTTGGCAATTTTTAAAATGATAATCTATCATTTTCCGTTGTCCGACATGCCACAAACGATTTTCAGATTCATAATCTACACCTGGTGAGCCTCGATTGGGTTTAAAGTTCCCGCTTCGACCGGAAATTGCCCACAACCGGAAGTGAAGCAATCAAAGTCGGAAACAAAAATAGTGTAATTAACCCTGTTAAAGAGTAGCTTTCTTACGATAGCTAAATTAAAGCTAAGTAAATTGTGCCGACTCCTTTTCTTTAGAAAAAAACTGCCACCACCAATTTATACGTTTTCTTGCCTATAAGAATACATAGAAGGAAATTCTGCCCATAACAGACGACAGGTGGAGTGTCAAATTATTTACACTCGATCAGTTAGTTGCAGGGCTACAATAATACTGTAGTTGTGTATCTTATCACATGGTCAGCCAATTAAATGACTACTGAATCATTTAATAAGAGAAGAGGTAGAGGTGTACTGTGACACTAATCACAGTTACCTCCTCTCAAAGTAATGAATTTCATAATACAGTTGGACCCTGTGGTGAATGAAGTGAAGGTGTCATTGGCAGAGTGGAAATATGTGCTTTTCAGAGGGCCGCCATGTTGATAAGCGTACTTTTTCATTCAGTGAGTAAGGGGCAATGGTAAACCACCTCACTCTTCGATTTACTTAGTAAAACCTCTACAGGTTCAAACAAGCCTACAGGCTGATCACCTAAAAAACAACAGAAGGAAATTATTGTTTCCATGTCGATTTTCAACAAATCCAGGTTTTCACTGAACCCAATAAAACATATTTTTAACGATAGATCTGCGTGTGAACAAAATAAATCACGAACGGAACATCTTACGAAAGTACTACTAGAGGACGAACATTTTCATTAAAATCGGTCAAAATATTAGATGGCTACTAAAACATGGGGAAATAGAGAAATATAATTGCAGGGTTTAAGATCCGTATGCCAAGAGGGTGAGGTGATCAGGCCTAACATTACAAAGAAAGAGAAGAACAACGGTAATGAGCTAAAAATAAATTTATGAAAGTTTAGTATTAGTATGGGGCGTACGTAATGGAATGTGAACGCCTATTGGATTCAGATGACAACAGGTCATAGACCCTTTCCTTACATAATGAGCTAGCTATATTTGCAGACCAATTAATACACTACTTGAATGTAAACATTCACAGTCAACCCTCCTTACATCACATCTATGCACGTTCAAAGTATTTGTCTCCGGCTAATTTGTTGTTTACCTTAAAATAGCTTGTAACCCCCCCCCACGGGTTGATCTACAGGTGAAATCGTCGCCGTGAGTCAAGTCAGCTGATTTTCGGAAACAAAGGTAGTTACAGTTGAGCCGTTGATAGTTTGCTCCTAGTGTCAACAAACAAAAGCCACCTACTACAGGGTGCACGCTACACTCCACCACTTTACAACTATCCTATTCCTATTAAGTTAACTATATTTTAAATTATTAGTACTCAAAGTACTAAAAACATCAGTCATGATATGATGTAGGCCTAACAATTTCATTTATAAAAATACTTTTAAAAGTATTTTGAATTTAAATACTTTTGAAAGTATTTTTTTGTTACTTTTTAATCAGTGTGTACACATTTTTATATAATGCATATGATCAGTGACGTCATTATTTTTTTACATTAGGAGCAAACTAAGAGAGGCTGGACTGTAGTTATAGTCCATTCAAATAGCATGATAGTAACGGGTGTTTTATTAAGGACGCAACCCTGATTATAACAAGATAGAAGTAATAGATGGGTAAATTTTCTCTCCCCCAATCAATTGGTATGTACTCAAGGCCAACTACCTAACACAGTTAAAATGTTCCAGTCAACCATTAGTCTGGTGACACAGCAGTCGTTTCGTTATATTGTGTCACCAATGGTTTTTTTACAAGGAAGAACTGGGTGTTTATTGTAGACTTACATAGCGAGTAAATCTTACAAATGTGTACAAGATAAGTTTCAGTAGAAATTTTCCCGTTCTGCCAACAAAAATGATCCAACAATTGAATACCATTTTCTTCAACCAAAGATCGAAACCACCGACAATATTGTAATCGTTTCTGATGGTCTGTAGCTTTCAGTTCATGAGCTACGCCAACGCGATAAGGATGCAAATGTAACTTTTTCGTAGCTCTGAAAACAGTAGTAATTGTTAGCCCAGCTTGCGATGATAATCTTCTAAGCAAATTTTTAAGTGATTGAGTCAAACGATTTTTCAAATTTTGGAGAACTTCCGCGGTTAACTTTGTTGGTTGGCGAGGTGGTTTCTCATCGTGTACACTCCCAGTTGTACGGAAATTTATTTATCAAACGCAATATTGACGATTTATTAGGAACGGCAGAACGGGGAAATTTCAACTGAAACTTATCTTGCACACATTTGTAAGATTTACTCGCTACGTAAAGTCTCTACAATAAACACGTGTTCTTTCATTGGAAAAAACCATTGGTGACACAATATAACGAAACGACTGCTGTCACCACACTAATGCTTGACTGGAACATTTCAACTGTCTTCGGTAATTGGCCTTGAGTACACTGTTGCCAACATACCGATTGGGAGACAGAAAATTTACCCATTTATTACTTCTATCTTCTTATAATTAGGGTTGCGTCCTTAATAAAACACCCGTTATTAGTTACATGGAATTTTGTATAGTGCTCATGCGTCTGTGCTACCCCTAATAATAATTAAAAGGGAAATTTAACCTTCAAAAAGGGACTTTTTATTTTAAAAAGTTACCACCATTCATAGACTTACTACAGGGTGATAATAAATGAAATAGACAGTTTCAATAGCTTATACTCCTAATATGTGTACGTTGCAATCTGTTCAATTGAGAACAATAAGCAACCCCATCCCTTAATCAGATGAGGATGATGTGTATGACGTGTAAATGAGACTGTGTAGTCTTCTACAAACACACTCACACAGTATAGTTACCATCTAACTACACCCACAACCACTGTCTACCATTCAAATCCGTATACAAGTAACTACCTTTACTAGGATTTGAACCAGGAATTTTAGTCTCCGAAAATCAGCTGTTAAACAGCTGACTCGTGGCGATGACTTTACCTCTAGACCAACCCGGTGGGTGATAGCTTATAGAAAATTTATTTTTGAAAAGTTAAGGTAATTACTTACATGATTATATAGAAGAATTCATTAAGTTTTTATTGAAAATAACAGCCTCACAAACCATTTCAGCAAACATTGCGCCTACCCTATCATGTAGAGCATAAAAAATTTAGTAAACCAGGCGATTTTAAAAAAAATTGTAGGATCAGGTTTTGAGAAAATCCCAAAAACGTGAAAAATTACACGAATAAACTACTACTTCCGGTTGACCGATTTTGATGAAAATATTCGTGTCGGGTCCGGTAGTGGTATGCAACTTAAGTTTCAAGTTCGTACGATGTTTTGTTCTTGAGATATTCTGTATACACACACACAGACCAATTGCTAAAAACTTGTTTTGTTGGGTTCAGGGGGTCTGAAACGTGAAGATCCTGTGAAAAATCGGGATGAAAAAAATACTTTCCTTCCTATATATTCATATAGGCAAGAGAAAGTAATATTTACGGGGTTTTAGATTTTAAGTGTTCGCGTCGGGGTACCGCTAAGTTCTATTCTTTTACTTAACAGCGCTCCATCAAACCTGACACGTCAACCTGAAACCCCAATAGTTTTTTTTAGCTTTTATTTGTTATCGGGAACTGTACATTGTTGACAACTACCCAATTTGATCGCTGCTTTTTTGGCGTGGATTAGACATGAGTTTGAACAGGGACCCGCAGTATAGTTTGTACACGGATCGCTGTCAACTGGTCACCATACAAAGTCGCTTGCCCAACCGGTGTTACTCAACAAATAATAGCGACTTTCTACCAGCTGACTGACTGGGCTGGCCCGGAGGCCGAATACATAATATTTATAGTACCACAATACAATTTTTTTTTTAATTTTTAAAGGATTTTTAGTCAAATGATTTTATTTACACATTTTCCTGATAAAAACTCGATTTTAATACCGGAAAATGGTTCGTAACCTATCCGTGAAGAAAAAAAGACGTCTGACTTTCGGAACTCGAACCCGAGATCCCCGGCCTAGAAAGGAACAGGGAATTTAGTAGAAAACGTGGGTGGGTTAACATAAGTGAAACTTTGGGGAATGGAATAAAGAATTAATGAAAAGTCTGTGTCAGGTCCGGTAGTGGTATGCAACTTAAGTTTCAAGTTCGTACCATGTTTTGTTCTTGAGATATTCACACACACACGCACGCACGCGCGCGCACACACACACACACACAGACCAATCTCTAAAAGCATGTTTGTGTGGGTTTAGGGGGTCTGAAAACGTGTAGATCCGGTGAAAACTCGATTTCTTAGAATCGACATGGAAACAATACTTTCCTTCCTATATATTCTTATAGGCAAGAGAAAGTAAAAATAATACGTATGGGGTTTAGGTTTTAAGTGTTAGTGTAGGGGGAGGGGGGTACCGCTAAGTTCTATTCTGTTACTTAACAGTGCTTTGACGCGACACCTCAAACCTAAACCCCCAATACATATAATTTTTTTAATTTTTAAGGGTTTAAGTCAGATGTTTTTATTTAGTCATTTTCCTAATAAAAACACAGATTTTAATACCAGAACATGGTAAGTAACCTATCCTTGAAGAAAAGAAAACGTCTGATTTTCGGGACTCGAACCAGGGATCTCCAGCCTAGAAAGGGACAGGGTATTAAGTAGAAAACGTGGGTGGGTTAACATAAGTGAAATATTTTTTGCGGAATGGAATAATTAACGCGTGCCGGGTCAGGTCGATTTAACTGAAGGTCGTTAACATTTTTTGTAACGTTCGGCGATTGAATAAAATAAAATTTGAAAATTCAGCAAAAACGTACCGAGAACAATGAGAAGCGTACGCCTGCCTAACACTGTTAGGCTTACTAAACAGATAACTATTTTTTTTTTATTAGTGTCAAAATAAACTGCTGACCGACACAATTATAAAAATATACAATCATAATTATTAACAATAAGAATGTGCTGACTAACACATTATGCCGTTCCAATATCTGCCACTGTTATAAACGCTCGCCGCTCCTACACAAAAATATCTACATTTTTACTTTCTCTTGCCTATATGAATATAAAGGAAGGAAAGTATTGCTTTCATGTCGAATTTTTACCGTTCCTACACGTTTTCAGAGCCCCTGAACCTACACAAACATTGTTTTTAGCGGGCTACCACTGTTATAAACGCTCGCCGCTTCTACACACAAATATCTACATTTTTTACTTGTTTTGCCTATATAGTAAGGAAAGTATTATTCTTATTTCAAATTTTCACCGAATCTACACGTTTTCAGAGCCGTTTAACCCAAAAAACATGTTTTTAGTGGGTTACCACTGTTATCAACGCTCGCCGCTTCTACACACAAATATCTACATTTTTTACTTTCTTTTGCCTATATAGGAAGGAAAGTATTGTTCTAATGTCGAATTTTCATCGGATCTACACGTTTTCAGACCCCCTGAACCCAAAAAAGATGTTTTATTGATTGGTCTGTGTGTGTGAACAGAAAATCTCAAGAACAAAACATCATACGAACTTGATACTTAAGTTACATACCACTACCGGACCCGACAATAACATTTTCATCAAAATCGGTCAACCGGAAGTTGTAGTTTTTTCGTGTAAGTTTTTACTATTTTGCGATTTTCTCAAAAACGGGTACCGACACAAATAAAAATACAATCATAATTAACAATACTTATTCAACAATACTTAAAACTTATTCTGCTCGGTGCCTTCACAAATACTTTTGTTTTTTTACAAGTTTTCTGGAGATTTGTCTAAAATATGCTTAAAATATGCAAAAATACCACAAATATGCAAAAGGGTCCGAAATATGCACAAATGTTCAATATAAAATTGGGGTTTTTTGGTCGCAAATCATTCAAAAACACTCAAAACGGATTATAAACTTATTTTAGAACTTAAAAAAAAGATATGCAAAATCCGAGCACTAGTAAAATAATACTATTAGTACATGCTGTTCTAAAAATATTTAGTCACAAACCATTTCTAATAACTAATTACTGCTGTAGTCTGCCCATAACAGACAGGTGGAGTGTTAAATTATTTACACTCGATCTGTTGGTTCCAGGGCTACAAAAAAGTTCGGTTTCTTATCACATAGTCTGCCAATTGTATGACTGAACTATTTAAGAAAAGAAGAGGTACAGGTGTACTGTGACACTAATCAGAGTTATTTCCTCTGAGAGTAATGAATTTAATTATACAGTTGGATTGTGTGGTGAATGAAGTGAAGGTGTCATTTGCAGGATGGAAAAAGAGTGCTTTACAGAGGGCCCGGCATGCTGATAAGCATACTCTTTCAACTCAGTGAGTTGTGGCAATAGTAAACCACGTGACTCCTCGTTTTTACTTAGTAAAACCTCTAGAGGTTCAAACCACCCTTTCGGCTATTGACCTAAACAACAACAACTGTTGTAGTACCAGGCAGCCCCCTTCCACTTCATCCCCCTCGCACTAGCCAACAACTCACCTCCCAACTGTAGGTAATTCTGGCCCAAGCCTAACCAATTAGTCTGTATTGTTTTGATTAAAACATATCACCAAACACACACAAACAAGTAGGTGTTATCATTTAACCTTGCCAAGTGGTGGTAGGCTAATTATTACCACCTAATTAGTTGGGTAACTGAGGGAAAAGTTGTACTGTACTCTACTTTACTACAATCCACTTAAAGACACAATAAACAAATAATTATTGAACAGCCTTTAGAGTGAATGAACCAACACGTCTGTATTCTTGTGACCAACAGAAAACCACCCGCCGCTCTACACGGCTCTATACGGGTCCGGTAGTGGTATCTAACTTAAGTTTCAAGTTCGTACAATGTTCCGTTCTTGAGATATTCTGTTTACACACACAAACACAGACCAATCGCTAAGCATGCTATTTGGGTTCAGGGGGTATGTTTACGTGTAGATCCGGTGAAAACTCGAATTGTTAAAATCGACATGAAAACAATACTTTCCTTCCTATACATTCATATAGGGAAGAGAAAATAAAAATAGTGGGTACACCCATCTAATCTTTTAAATTTTCCAATAACATGACAACATTTCAAAAGTTTCAATCCTCTTCCTTTCTAAAGCCCCTATCACTCACGTTTCACAATGAATGCTACACTCCAAACATAGTGTTTTAAGAAATTTTTCCTAATCTGTAAGTGAATGTTCGAAAGCTGTATTTCATTTAAAAGGATTTTCTAGCTTGCTTCTACCATCCTTTGTTATTTAACTCCCTAGATAGCAGTATATCTCAACTTCCTGTATGTTTTCGTTGTCTACTTTTAAATCTCCTATCCCTTCTTAACCGCTGTTGCTGCTGCACAACCCTTTCGTTTTGTTCTTAACAAATTTGAAATGATCAACAAGACAGATATTTGTGCCAGTGTATGAGAACCCACCGGGTTGGTCTAGAGGTAAAGTAATCGCCAAAATCAGCTGTTTAACAGCTGATTTTCGGAGACGAAGGTTCCTGGTTCAAATCCTAGTAAAGGTAGTTACTTTTATACGGATTTGAATGGTTGGGGTTCAATTAACCATACTCTCTCAGGAATGGTCGACCTAAGTCTGTACAAGACAACACCTCATTTACACTTAATACATATCATCCTTATCTCATTGGGTCACGGGGGTTGCTTATTGTTCTCAATTCAACAGATTACAACTGACACACATTGTTGTTTAGGTCATCAGCCGAAAGGCTGGTTTGAACGTGTAGAGGTTTTACTAAGTAAAAAGAGGAGTGAGGTGGTTTACCATTGCCTTCCTCACCAAGTAGAAAAGTACGCTTATCAGCATGCCAGGCCCTCTGAAAAGCACATATTTTCCACTTGACAAATGACACCTTCACTTCATTCACCACACAATCCAACTGTAAAATGAAATTCATTACTTTGAGAGGAGGAGATAACTGTGATTAGTGTCACAGTACACCTCTACCTCTTCTCTTATTAAATGATTCAGTCATTTAATTGGCTGATCATGTTCACACATTAGGGATTAAAAAAAAGTGTATGAGAGACACACCAGCTATATAAGAGAGAGAGAGAGAGAGAGAGATCATTTGTTATCAGAGCAGAGCGTACATCCTACACAACACCAACACGTTCTCTTTTATCACCCACCCTAACTCACTCTTTCCATCAGTCTCTCTCTCTCTCTCTCTCTCTCTCTCTGTCAGTTACACGCACTGGTATAGCCGCACTATTTTAATAGTTATTACCGTACGACGACTGATAACGGTCCAATTCTTATTTGTTTTACTATTATTATAATCTCTTATCAATTGTTTATTTGATCAAACAGCGGGAAATATTATCATGGGAACCATCGTCCGTCCGTCCGCCCACTCCATTTCTAACCCTTACACTACTACACATCTCACCACTACCCACTTCACTTTATTATTATATAATAGGCGTACAATATTACATTATTCATTCATTTCAGGTTACTCAGCACTTGAAATGTTTTTGAACAGATTGCAACGTACACATATTAGGAATCAAAAAAAAAATGTTTAACTTCTCTAACTCAAAATCAGCTGTTTAACAGCTGATTTTCGGAGACGAAGTTTCGTGGTTGAAATGCTAGTAAAGGTAGTTACTTTTATTTGGATTTGAATGGAAGAGAGTGGTTGTGGGTGTAGTTAGATGGTAACCATACTCAGTGAGTGTGTCTGTAGAAGACTACACCACCTCATTTACACGTCATACACATCATCCTCATCTCATTGGGTCATCTCATTGCTTATTGTTATCAATTCAACAGATTGCAACCTACACATATTAGGAATAATAAAAAGCTGTCCCTCAAGAGGTTAAACTTCAAAAAAATGCAAAAAAACATTGAAATTTTAAAAAAAATCCTCTTCTTCAGTTGACTACCCCTTGAAAGGTTAAAAGAGTAGTAGGCGGGGGGGTTGAATATCCTGGAAGAAATGAGATGAGTTTGCCGACGTCATGAGAGGTGTATGGTTGTGATGTACTCTTCTTACAAATACAGTATGCAATATGAATAATGATTAACTGAAGAAATGACTAGAGTAAGTATGTTGTTTTTGTTGTTTAGGTGGTCATCAGCCGAATGGAGGCTGGTTTGCACGTGTACAGGTTTTACTAAGTACAATTAGGAGTCAGGTGGTTAACCACTGCCACAACTCACTCAGTGGAAAAATACGCTTATCACCATGCCGGGCCATCTGAAAAGCACATATTTTCCACTCTGCAAATGACACCTTCACTTCATTCACCACACAATCCACACTGTATAATGAAATCCATTACTCATGAGAGGAGATAACTGTGATTAGTGTCACAGTACACCTCTACCTCTTCTCTTATTAAATGATTCACTCATTTAATTGGGTGACCATGTGATGATAAGAAACACAACTATTTATTTTATCCCTGCAACTAACAGATTCAGTGTAAATAATTTAACACTCCACCTAAGAAACAGAACTATTAATTTTATCCCTGCAACAAACAGATTGAGTGTAAATAATTTTATACTCGACTTGTCTGTTATGGGCATTTATAGAGCCTATAAATACCGATAAAGGCTCATTTATAGAGCCTATAAAGGGCCTCGTAGTACGGCCCTATAAACGGTTAAAGGTTAAAAGAGTACTAGGCGGAGGGGGGGGGGGTTGAATATCCGGGAAGAAATGAGATGAGTTTGCCGACGTCATGAGAGGTGTATGGTTGTGATGTATTCTTACGAAAATACAGTATGCAATATGAATGATGGTAAACTGAAGAAATGATTAAAGTATATATGTACAGGTGTATAAATACAGGTAGAATGGTAGTAGTATTGTAGTATTGGTAAGAAGAGTGAGGTGAAGGCAGTCCACGTAGAAATGCCGTTACATTATAACAGTGCCGTTGAATTCCACTCCATCCCATGCCACATTCCACGACCACAACACGCTGCTTCCTTCCTCTCTCTTCCACTACAACTAACCACCTAACATCTAATACATTCACTAAAAACTCACACTATACCGACGTTACCCAGTTCGATACCCGGTTACATCACTCTCTCTCCACCTTAAAGGGCGTTTTAAAAGACGTTTAAAAATGAAAAACAAATTGATTTTCTTTTATTATTCTGTATAACCCACCCCACCGGGGGTTGGTCTAGATCTAGAGGTAAAGTCGTCGCCAAAATCAGCTGCTGTTTAACAGCTGATTTCAGTTGGTTTTCGGAGACGAAGATTCCTGGTTCAAATGCTAGTAAAGTTAGTTAGTTACTTTTATACGGATTTGAATACTAGACGGTGGTTGTTGGTGTACTTTGATGGTTGGGGTTTAATTAACCATACTCTCTCAGGAATGGTCGGCCTGGGTCTGTACAAGACTACACAGTCTCATTTGCATGTCATACACATCATCCTCATCTGATTGGGTCATGGGGTTGCTTATTGTTCTCAATTGAACAGATTGCAACTGACACAAATTAGGAATAAAAAAAAAACAATTATTCTGTATAGTTTTCTGATTAAGGGCGTAGTCAACTCAAGAAGATGATTTTTTTAATTTTGATTCTTTTTTGAATTTATTTGAAGTTTAAAATTTTCTGAATCACATCATGTGTTTATTTGTACGTTGACAAAAAGTTATAAAAACATTTGTTTAAAATAAAGCTCACTAGCAAGCAAAGCGGGATAAATTATTCCTTCAACTTTAAATTAAGTTTTCCGGAAATGTGTTTTTGCATGATTGTACATTCTTGGGAATTAAATATTCTGGTTTGTATTGAAGGTATTTCGATAATTTTTTTCAAATGTTTCTAATTTCTTGCTCTATTATCTGTCGAATGATTATTACAAAAAACTTAGTAAAGATTTAGTTATAAAATAAAATGTAAATACACAAAATAAATGTTTCTGAAAATATGGGTTTTCTTAAATTAATTATTTCTTGTAAGAAAAATACATACAATAGAGTACAACAGATAATAGAAGGTAATTTTCTGTATTTTGAAGCATAAGAATCATGTTGATATCTTTCTTGGTTCCTGAGATATCTGATTCCCCGTAAAAGCCCGCTTTTCCACCCCCACCGTTATACTAGGGGCTGTAATTATTTTTCTGGTCTGGTTCAAGTGGTAGATCATTACTAGTAAATTACTCTTTCATTTAAAATATATAATTATACCGGGTGAGCATAAATAAAGTCTTGCCCTGATTATAAAAATTTATTGCAGAATAACTGTTTGACATAATAATTTAAATTTGATGCTGTTACATAGGTTAGTGTTAATAGTTTTTTTTAAGATTACTTACATTAGTAAACTTCAACGTGTGCCCCCTTGGTAGCTCGGAGAATGTCAAAGCGGTATTCCAGTTCCCGCCAGGTGTTTTGTAACATGTGTTCTGTCACAGTACCCACAGCAGCTTGTATCCTAGCCTTCAGTTCGTCAACGTCAGCAACTGGTGTGGCGAAGACTCTATCCTTGATATAGCCCCAGAAAAAAAAGTCAAGGGGAGTAATGTCTGGAGAGCGGGGTGGCCAGGGTGTTGGACCATCCCTTCCAATCCACCGATCCGGAAATGTTTCATCCAGGAAATTACGCACTATCAAAGCCCAGTGGGGCGTTGCCCCATCTTGCTGGAAAATTATCCATGGTTGATATTCTTCTAACTGTGGTGCAATGAACTGTTGCAAAACATCTAAGTAAATGTTAGCGTTAATGGTGTTTTCCGTGAAGAAAAACGGCCCGAAAACCTTATTATGCATGAGGCCGCACCAAACATTCACATTTTTGCTGTCTCGCTGTAACTGTACAGTAGCATGTGGATTCTCTGATCCCCATATACGGACATTATGCCTATTTACCATTCCACTGACATGAAAAGTGGATTCATCGGTAAAGCATATGCGATTTAAGTAATCGTTAGCGCCGTCAATCCTGTTGAGAATCTCAGTTGCGAATTCTGCACGTCTCAGCAAATTATTCGGTTGCAAGGCCTGCACGATTTGCACTTTATAAGCATGCAACCTAAGCCTTTTATAAAGAATTTTCACCACACTTGCTTGCGGTATTTGAAGTTCACGTGATGCTTGACGAGTTGATTTAGACGGACTCCGTTGAAACGATTCCCGAACACGATCAACAGTTGCTTCACTCACACTAGGCCTGCCACTTCTAGGAAGATCTTCAACGCTGCCTGTTTCTTTAAACCTTTCATACCATCGCTTTATTGATTTAACATCAGGAGGGCTGCGTCCATAAAAAGCCCGAAAATTACGCTGAACACTGATGGGCGATTTCGTTTCGTGAAACCAAAGCACACATTGTGCTTTCTCCTGCTTCAACGCCATTTCGCCAGCAACTAACGTGAACTAACAGACCATGTCATTGTTGAGGAGCACTAACGCCATCTATTGGTCAAAAAATCTACTAACAATAACCTATGTAACAGCGCCAGATTTAAATTATTACGTCAAACGATTACACTGTAATAAATTTTTTTAATCAGGGTAAGACTTTATGCTCACCCGGTACATTACAGCTTGCAGTTTTCATTTTCATTTTCTGGATTGACTACCGCCTTAATTTCGTATATAAATTGTAGCTGTAGTGTAATTGAAAACCCTTAGAAATTAATGAAGGAAAATGATTGTGCCCACCAACTTTTCAGAATTTCGACTTGTTACTTTCTCTTGCCTATATGAATATATAGGAAGGAAAGTATTGTTTTCATGTCGATTTTTCGAAATCGAGTTTTCACCGGATCTATACGTTTTCAGACCCCCTGAACCCAGAAACATGTTTTTAGCAATTGGTATGTGTGTGTGTGTGTGTGTGAACAGAATATCTCATGAACGGAACATCGTACGAACTTGAAACTTAACTTACATACCACTACCGGACACGACACGAACATTTTCATCGAAATCGATCAACCGGAAGTAGTAGTTTATTAGTGTAATTTTTCACTTTTTTGCGATTTTCTCAAAAACTGGTCCTACGATTTTTTTTAAAAATCGCCTGGTTTACTAAATTTTTTATGCTCTACAATATAGGGTAGGCGCCAAGTTTTCTGAAATTCTTGGTGAGGCTGTTTTCACGTAAAAACATTGTTTTCTTAAGATTACGGCTTTCATATGATTTTTAGCGCAAAAATGTATATAATTAAAGTTGTAGAGAATTTAAAATTATACAACTTTTATTTCAAACATTTTTTTGTATAAAGCTTAGTTTAGCGGTAATTAGCGATTTTCTGTTTTACCTCATGAAAACGCGTGAAAAATCGATTTTTTTTAAAGAATTCGGCCTTAGTACGCATTTTACGACAAAAGTATATATAATCAAATTTATAGGAAATTAAAAGATCTACACCTTTTATTAAAAGCATTTTTCTCTACAGAGCCTAGTTTAGCGTAAAAGAGTGATTTCTATATTTTTAAGCCAAACAGGTCGATTTTCCTTTTGTGTCTGTCACTTATGATTAAAATAAGGATATTTTTTTTGAGTTTAGTTTTTTGTTTATTTCTAATGTTTCATTACTAATGTTAGGTTATATTGTTTAAATTATTTGCATTTTTTTTATGGTTTAACGTCCGACAGTTCTGCAATTGCTGCTAATGCAGACGGTGAAGGATGAAATGATTTTTTGTAACGTATGAAAATATGCCGTGCCTGAATGGGATTCGAACCCAAGACCGCATTATGAGAGGCGAGCACGTTACCAACTACGTTAATGCGGCCTGGGCATTTATTATTTGCATTGGCAAGATAAAATTGTGTCAGTGTTTCACACCAGATTTTTTTTATAATAGGCTATCATCATGAGGTGAGATAAGTTGACTTGGCAAGTGGTAAGTTGTCTTTAGTTTGGGGCAACCGATTCAAAATGGGATAGTGGTAGTCGATGTAGCCATGGCTACGTATGATGTTAGACGGAGTAAAGGCGACCTGTTGCATAGGCTAGAGGCACAGGCTAGAGGCTATAATAGGCTATAGGGGATCAATCGATAGCATTACGGCCTTGAGAATAACCGCCGGTGACCCACTGATACCGTTCACTCTATACTCTCTACACTCTGTACGTAGGCCTATACACCGCCGCCGTACTATAATAGTTCACTTCAATATATTATAACGATGGCTTCATTCATAATTCACTAGAAAATTACAAACACCCGCTAATTACAACACACACACACACACACACACGCGCGCGCGCGCGCGCACACACACACACACACACACATAACCCGCATCACTATCAACCGCCACCGCTTTCATACATTCGAAATCCAGTTATAATCTACAACTTTCCAATCTACATTTTTCCACTTTTTCTCAATTCATTCGATCCCTAAAACCACCTCTACTGAAATTAAAATATCAGTTTTCGAGTTAAATTTTATTTTCACTTCATCTGCTATCTGGTAAGTTACAGGGCTACAAACCCATTACAGAAAAAACTTTTGCCCTTATTAGACAGATGGAGTGTTAAATTATTTACACTCAATCTGTTAGTTGCAGGGCTAAAATAAATACAGTTGAGCCGTTCTTAGTTTACTCCTCCTGTCAACAAACCAAAGCCACCTACTACAGGGTGCACGCTACACTCCACCACTTTACGGATCTTGTATTCCTATTAGGTTAACTATTTTTTAAATTATAAGCACTTAAAGTACTAAAAAACATCAGTCATGATATAATGTAGGCCTAACAATTTCATTTACAAAAATACTTTTAAAAGTATTTTCTATTTAAATACTTTTAAAAGTATTTTCTATTTAAATACTTTTGAAAGTAATTTGTTGTTACTTTTTAATCAGCGTGTACACATTTTGATATAATGCGCATGCTCAGTGACGTCATTATTTGTTTACATTAGGAGCAAACTAAGAGAGGCTGGACTGTAAATTTTCCACTTTTTCTCCAATTCATTTGATCCCCAAAACCACCTCTACTAAAATTATAATATCAGTTTCAGAGTTAAATTTTATTTGCACTCCATCTGGTATCTGGTAACTTACAGGGCTACAAAAAATAGTTCTCTCTCTCTTATCACATAGTCACCGAAATATAGATACTGGAATCACGAGATTGGCTTTTACGTATGTATGGGCTGTGAGAAAGAGAAGTGAAAATATGACAGTGCTGCCACCCTAAACAGTGCAACACAACTCGTACATTTCACTATCATGCAGTTTCTACATAGCCTACATTTTGTAATCTGTGGTTTAATCCGAGAAATATTTTCTTCATAAACGTTATAAGAAATAAATCTGACCCGTAATACTGCTTATTATAGGTGAATTCTGCCCATAACAGCCCATGACAGACAGTGGAGTGTCAAATTATTTACACTCGATCTGTTATGTTAGTTGCAGGGCTAAAATAAATAGTTGTGTTTCTTATCAACACATGGTCACCCAATTAAATGAGTGAATCATTTAATAAGAGAAGAGGTAGAGGTGTATTGTGACACTAATCACAGTTATCTCCTCTCAAAATAATCAATTTCATTATACAGTTGAACCCTGTGGTGAATGAAGTGAAGGTGTCATTTGCAGAGTGGAAAATATATGCTTTACAGAGGCATGATGATAAGTGTACTTTTTCACTCAGTGAGTAAGAGGCAATGGTAAACCAGCTGACTCCTCGTTCTCCTTAGTGAAACCTCTACACGTTCAAACCAGCCTACAGGCTGATCACCTAACCACAACAGGGCTACAAAAAATAGTTCTCTCTCTCTTATCACATAGTCACCGAAGTATAAGACTGAACCATTTAACAACAGAACAGTCACTTGAGTCACACATTGAGTTTGCCCTTGTTTGCAACGAGGGGTAAAGGTGGAACACCATCAGTGCGCATGCGCGATTGCTATAATTTCACTACGACAAACATAACAACTTGTACTATACCCAGAGCATACAGAGCGTATACAGTATATCGCGGAACCTTTCGTATGTTAACTGTACGAATATAACTTTTTGTTACGGTAAACAGAAATGTTAGTTTCTTGAAAATGTGGGCAGGCTATTCAAAATGCTGAACGAAATCTAATAAAGGGCGATTCAAAAAGAGCGCCGGTTTTTAAACGGCTGGTAAATTTTTGTTTATCGGTTGGCAACATTGTTTGACCTCATTTCTATTTTGGAGAACATTCCGATTGACGATTCAGTTGTAGTTTCTCTTGTATGCACAGCGAGTGACAGTTTGGTGCGGCTTTTGGTCGGGCGGTGTCATCGGCCCTTACTTTTTTGAAAATCAAGAAGGACAAGCCGTGACAGTAAATGGAGACCGATACCGTACGATGATTAGGGAGTTTTTGTGGCGTCATTTGGATGGAATGGACATTGACGAGTTGTGGTTTCAGCAGGATGGTGCCACCTGTCACGCTGCAAGAGAAACAATGTTGTTGCTCCGTGAACGGTTCCAGGATCGCATCATTTCTCGTAATTCCGACCATCAATGGCTACCAAGGTCGTGTGACTTGACGCCTTGTGACTTTCCTCTTTGGGGTCATCTGAAGTCATTGGTGTATGCCAATAAACCCCGAAACATCAATGACTTGAAGGAGGAAATTCGACGGGTTATCGGGCAAATGGAAGTCGAAACTTGTCGTGCAGTAATATCCAATTTCATGGACAGAGTTGATGCGTGCCAGCGCAGTAGATGAGGACACATGCATGACATCATTTTTCATACATAAAATCGGAAGGAAAGATGAACTTGTTGATGTATTTATTTTCAGTTTTTCAATAAAATAAATCTCTTAATTTGATATATCAAAACCGGCGCTCTTTTTGAATCACCCTATACATGCAGTGTAATAAAATGTTGTGAAGTTAAAGCTAAAGAAACATGCCTATCAAAAGTGCCTCTTAACAAAAGCCGTAACGAAGCGAGTGGCTAACTAACTACTGTAATGTTCTCTTTCCACAATTATTTGAAATATAAAGAAGAAGGAATTTAAAGACAGAATTTAAATCTAATTCTTAATCAACAGTTTTGTTGAGACCAGCTGGTAAAAAACGGAAACGGTTAAATAGATTAGTGTAACCAGTAAGACTAATAGTGAAAACGCCGGTGACAGCGATAGTAAAGAAGGCGATTCATTCGTAGAAAATTTTGATCCAGTGCAATAAGGCACCTGTTAATAACAGTGAATTAAACATTTCTATTCATATAATTAAACTATAGGCAATATTACAGGTCACATTTATTTCTTATAAGGTTTATGAAGAAAACATTTTCTCTGAATAAACCACAGCTTAGAAACTGGACGGTAGTGAAATGTACGAGTAGTGTCTCACTGTTGAGGTTGGCAGCACTGTCATATTTTCATTTCCCTTCCTCACAGCCCATCCATATGCAAAAGGCAATCTCGTGACTTCAGCATCTATACCCGTCGAACTGGCAGATCGTATACTTTCACGTTTAGGTGATCAGCCTGTAGGCTGGTTTGAACCTGTAGAGGTTTTACTAAGTAAAACGAGGAGTCACGTGGTTTACAATTGCCACAACTCACTGAGTGGAAAAGTATGCTTATCAGCATGCCGGGCCCTCTGAAAAGCACATATTTTCAACTCTGCATATGACACCTTCACTTCATTCACCACACAATCCAACTGTAGGCCTATAATGAAATTCATTACTTTCAGAGGAGGAGATAACTGTGATTAGTGTCACCTAACACACCTCTACCTCTTCTCTTATTAAATGATTCACTCATTTAATTGGCTGACCATGTGATAAGGAACACAACTATTTATTTTAGCCCTGCAATGAACAGATTGAGTGTAAATAATTTGACACTCCACCTGTCGTCTGTTATGGGCAAAGATCGTATGCTATCAATATAATAAGCTTAATAATAATAAATTTAACATGATAATCATTGAAAAAAAAACGTAAGCCTGTTCTCATTGTTAATTTTGTTACTGAAAATTGTGAAACTCAAGCTAAATTATAAATTGTAATAAAATTGTTGGCAATAAATTAAAATGTTTTTTTATTATGTATTTAACCGAATAGCATCGTTTGCATTTAGTTTCGTTTAAAAATTTGTATCGTATGCATTATAGCAAGATAGTGTCGTAGACGATTAATTACCACATTATTAACTCTCTCTTGCTTGCTTATATGAATTTACAGTAAAATCTCTCTATTGCGGAACTCTCTATAGCGGAAATCTCTCTTTAGCGGCATTATTTACCGACCCCGACCCTTTCGTATACTACGATAATGTATTTAACTCTCGTTATAGCGGCACAAAAATCTCTCTATAGCGGCAAAACACTACCTTCAGGATATGGATTTAGACGCCTATGTAGGGGCAGACAATGACTTAGCCTCTTCAGCAGATGTTGGTGATGATGCAATAATCGAAAATGTCTTAGCCCAAAATAACGAGCAAGAAAGTGAATGACGATGAAATGGAAACAGAAATGTTGTCCCTTCAAGTAAACAAGCACTAGACAACAAGCACTAGACAACAAGCGTTCTTGTTGTTTCAACGTACTGTCATTGCCAATATGTAAATGAAAATTTACAAGTTTTAAACATTGAAAATGAGATTGAAGACATGTTTTATGAATTGAGAACGAAACAAAATTTACAACTTATTTTACGAAATGAAATGTACTTCACAGTCATTGTTTCCTTAATAACAAAAAAATATATACTGTACTGTATATTTTTTTGTGTTTGTGTAGCCTATGTTTTAGGAGATTTTAATTGTATGTATCTTATGTTTATTACTGGTCAGTAAAAACCGAGTTTCAGTGCTAATTAATTTTAGGCTATCTATTATGGTATGTACTGTATGAATGATTATTGAAAAAAGTTCAATACGAAAAGTGAAATTCTATTGTTAAACATTACTAACACAACACCTAATGAAACCAGTTTGAATCCAAATTTCTTGTTAAGTTAATAACCTACACTTTATGTACTTAATTTAAATATCTCACTGTATTCAAGTAATCTACTGTATTAAACATTCGTCATAAAGTTATCTATTCAGTAGTTTTTCAAAAACTTATTCCATGCACCATTTACATACGTATCTAAGTTATTTTGTACAGAAAAATTAGTACTTTAACTTCCCTCCCAACGTTAATTACTCGCTCTCTCTATAACGGAACTCTCTTTATAGCGGCGGTATCTCATGGTCCCTTCAATTCCGCTATAGAGAGATTTTACTGTATATAGGAAGGAAAGTATTGTTTTCATGACGATTTTAACAAATCGAGTTTTCACCGGGTATACATTGTTTTCAGACCCCCGTAACCCAACAAAACATGTTTTTTTAGCGATTGGCCTCTGTGTGTGTGTGTGTGTGTGTGTGTGTGAAGAGAATATCTCAAGAACGGAACATCGTACGAACTTGAAACTTAAGTTACATACCACTACCGGACCCGACACGAACATTTTCATTAAAATCGGTCAACCGGAAGTAGTAGTTTATTCGTGTAATTTTTCACTTTTTTGTGATTTTCTCAAAAACTCGTCCTACGATTTAAAAAAAAATTCTTACGCTCAAAAAATTCAAAATTTACAAAATTCTTACGCTCTACAAGATAGGGTAGGCGCCATTTTTGCTAAAATTCTTGGTGAGGCTGTTTTCACGTAAAAAAATGTTTTTTTTTTAAGATTACGGCTTTAATATGCATTTTAGCGCAAAAATTTATATAATAAAATATATAGAAAATTTACAATCATACAACTTTTATTTCAAACATTTTTTTGTATAACGCTTAGATTAGCGGTAATTAGCGATTTTCTGTTTTTTTCTCACGAAAACGTGTGAAAAATCGATTTTTTTAAGATTTCGGCCTTAGTATGCATTTTACGACAAAAGTGTATAAATATAATGAAATTTATAGGAAATTAACAATTCTATAACTTTTATTTAAAGCATTTTTCTCTACAGAGCCAAGTTTAGCGTGAAAGAGTGATTTTCAATATTTTTAAGCCAAACTGAGGTCGATTTTCATTTTGCGTCTTTCACTCATGATTAAAACGAGGTTATGTTTGTTGAGGTTAGTTTTTTCTTTATCGCTAATGTTTTATTACTAATGTTACGTTATATAGTTTAAATTATTTGCATTGGCAAGAGAAAGTTGTGTGAGAGTTTCACACCAGATTTTTTCATTTCGTTTTGTGCAGTGTAAAATGTACTTACATTTTTAGGGTACTTGATTGGTTACAGGGTATAGGTAGAATAGAAAATGTGTCAAGGGATGTTATTTGAGCAGTTAGTTGATAACGACGCTCCAACTGAGTAAGGTGAACATAGGCCTAATAATGTGCAGCGAACGTGAATAGAGGCAGCCTAGCTGTGCCTATGCCTATGCCTATATGCCAATAGGCCTACGATACATTTAAAAGACACGTCACCTATTTATTTGTTATTCTAGGGCAAGCACCAAGCAGCAAGCAGCTTGGTTTCAAACCCAACCTACCAATTGCACCTAACACACAAATTCATACTATACAGAATGATTCACGAAGATATACAGAAACTTTGGGAGCCCATTGTTCATGTAAAAATAATGAAAAAAGTTTATATAAACATGAATCCGGAAATGCTTCGTTACCTAGTTACGGCTAGCGAAAGATTTCGCCTGGATTTCAGCTCACAGATGAAATGAGGTCTTCCTGAAATTCTGGTAAGGTAGATTAAGGAGCGAATTCAATCGTATCTTATGGTTTTTGACCTAATTAATTGAATAAAACAGGTCCCAGAACTGTAAGCTAAATAGTTTTTAAGAAAACCAGTGTCAAATGCAAAAAATGGAGTAAAAAAAACACATTTTTTCATCTTAGTTTTTCCGGTTAATTTTACTTTGTACTCTTATGAATAAAAATTCATTTAATCAAACATCTATTCGCTTTCTATGTACTTAATTTACACCAGTTTGTTCAGAATTTAATTTTCTACATGTTCTATTCAAAAATTTTAACTGTTTCTTGGTGAAATAACAAAATTATTCTTGCCAAAAGATGAAAATATGTGTTTTTTACTTCATTTTTTGCATTTGACATTGGTTTTCTTAAAAACTATTTAACTTACATTTCTGGGACTGTTTTATTCAATTTATCAGATCAAAAACCATGAGAAACGATTGAATTCGCCCCTTAATCTACCTTACCAGAATTCCAGGAAGACCTCATTTCACCTGGTGAGCTGAAATCCAGGCGAAACTTTCGCTAGCCGTAACTCGGAAACGAAGCATTTCCGGACCCATGTTTATAAAAACCTTTTTCATTATTTTTACATGTACAATGAGCTCCTAAAGTTTCTGCATATCTTCGTGAATCACCCTGTATAATACTAATACACTGGTATGTTTCAACCGATACCAAATCATTTTCATTCATTCTATTGTTACAACCGCTAATAAACTAACAATGGTGTTTTACAATTTTCATTTAAAAATGTTATCGATTCATAGAACTGTTACACGAGAATAAAAATCTGATGTGAAACACTCACACAACTTTCTATTGCCAATGAAAATAATCAATAATATAACCTAACATTTTTAATTTAGAAACAAACAAAAACTAACCTCAACAAACATAACATATTACGCATTTTTGCGCTAAAATGCATATTAACGTCACAATTTAAAAAAAAAAAATTTACATGAAAACAGCCTCACCAAGAATTTCAGCAAACATGGCGCCTACCCTATCTTGTAGAGCATAAAAAATTTAGTAAACCAAGCGATTTTTAAAAAAAATCGTAAGACCAGTTTTTGAGAAAATCGCACAAAAAATGAAAAATTACTTCCAGTCGACCGATTTTAATGAAAATGTTCGTGTCGGATCAGGTAGTGGTATGCAACTTAAGTTTCAAGTTTGTACAATGTTCCATTCTTGAGATATTCTGTTCACACACAGACACACACACACACACAGACCAATCGCTAAAAACATGTTTTTTGGGTTCAGGGGGTCACACACATCTGTATGTGCCAATCGTTAAAAACATGTTGTTGTGTGGGTTGAGGGTGCCTGTTTAGGTGTATATTCGGGTGAAAACTGTATTTGTTGTGATGGACATGAAAACAATACTTTCCTTCCTATATATTCATATAGGCAAGAGAAAGTAAAAAATGAAAGACGGTTCTTGTTAACTCAGCCTATAGTACGAGATACATGAATGGCGGTAGAAAAGTTAGTTAAAAATGTAATAATATATTCCGCAAGCGTTCAAACTACGGAAATAGAAATATGTATGCGATAAACAGATGAATTAAATGGACGGGAAATGTAATGTAACATTTTAAAGCGGGTCTGAAAAAACCATCGCCACCAAACAAGGCCACGCTCGATTTTAATCGCTTCGCTTCCCGGGTATACAATTACATTGAAAAGGTCAGATTGTTTCTACCGATCTGTCCCCGTTTAGGCATAAACCAACACGCTGCGCACTCAATTGCCACCGGCATCAGAGGGGTGGCACACATAATTTCGGGGAGAGGATTGACACATTAGGTGTATGGTGGGAGCTAACCAGCTAACCTCATGCAGGCCACTTTTTTTTGTAATCCTTAATTTGTGTACGTTGCAATCTGTTCAATTGAGAACAATAAGCAACCCCATGACCCAATCAGATGAGGATGATGTGTATGACGTGTAAATGAGACTGTGTAGTCTTCTACAGACACACTCACTGAGTATGGTTAATTGAACCCCAACCATCGAAGTACACCGGTAACCACCGTCTAGTATTCAAATCCGTATAAAAGTAACTACCTTTACTAGGATTTGAACCAGGAACCTTCGTCTCCGAAAATCAGCTGTTAAACAGCTGATTTTGGCGACGACTTTACCTCTAGACCAACCCGGTATGTTGGCCACTATTTAAGCAGCTTAAACAGCTTACAGTTACCTCTCTCTACATTTTTCAGGTGATTATGTACGTTAGACAAAATAATTTTATGCAGAATTTTAATGTTCACAATCATAACACGAGAAACCGAAATGATTATTATGTGGCTAATCACTCCACAAAATTGTTTCAACAAAAACCTACTTATGCAGGGAGAAAATTCATTAATAAATTACCCCAATTTTTAAAATGTTGTGAGGATTTTAATTGCTTTAAAAGGAATCTGAAAAATGACTTGATCGGTGAAACTTTTTATAGCGTACAAGAATTTATTTCTTGATAGTAGTGATACATTGTGTGATTCATATATTAATTTCAGATTTTATAGCTGACATGTCCTATACTCCTCCTGGAGTCTCCAGGGCGCAAAAAAAAAATTACAGGCCTATATCGACAGCTCGAAATAGACTGAAGAAAACATACCGCTACCAAAGGGCTTTCTCAATGAACAAAAGCCCAACAGTTGACTGACAGAAGCCAATAGTGAAAAATCTGGTGTGAAACACTCACAAAACTTTCTATTGCCAATGGAAATAATGAACGATATAATCTAATATTAATAATAAACGCCCATAACAGACAGGTGGAGTTACAAATTATTTACACTCAATCTGTTAGTTGCAGGGCTAAAATAAATAGTTCTGTTTCTTATAATCACATGGTCACCCAATTAAATGAGTGAATCATTTAACAACAGAAGAGGTAAAGGTGTACTGTGACACTAATCAGAGTTATCTCCTCTGAAAGTAATGAATTTCATTATACAGTTGGACCCTGTGGTGAATGAAGTGAAGGTGTCATTTGCAGAGTGGTAAATATGTGCTTTTCAGAGGGCCCGGCTTGCGGATAAGCGTACTTTTCCACTCAGTGAGTAAGGGGCAATGGTAAACCACCTCACTCCTCGTTTTACTTAGTAAAACCTCTACAGGTTCAAACCAGCCTACAAGCTGATCACCTAAACAACTTTAATAATAAAACCTTAAAAAAAACAAAAAACATAACCTCATTTTAATCATAAGTGAATGATGCAAAATGAAAATCGACCTCAGTTTGGCTTAATAATCGGAAAATCACTTTTTCACGCTAAACTAAGCTCTGTACAGAAAAATGTTCTAAATAAAAGTTGCAGATCTTTTAATTTCCTATAAATTTGATTATATACACTTTTGTCATAAAATGCATACGAAGGCTTTAATTTTTAAAAATTCATTTTTTACAGAATTTCATGATAAAAAAAACAAAATCACTAATTACCGATAAATGAGGCGTTGTACGAAAAAATGTGTAAAAGATAAAAGTTGTAGGATTTTAAATTATCTGAAGATAATTTTTTTAGCAAAAACAACTTTTGCTATTTACATTTTTGCGCTAAAATGTACATTAGAGCCGAAATCTTAAAAAGACAGTTTTTTTATGAGAAAACAGCCTCCCCAAGAATTTCAGCAGACATGGCGCCTACCCTATCTGGTAGAGTATAAACAATGTAGAAAATTAGGCGATTTCAAAAAATCGTAGCAGCCGTTTTTGAAAAAATCGCAAAAAGTAAGAAATTGCACGAATAAACTACTACTTCCGGTAGATCGATTTTGATGAAAATGTTCGTGTCGGGTCCTCTAGTGGTAGCTAACTTAAATTTCACGTTTCAACTTTATACGTTCCGCTTTAGAGATATTTTTTGCACGCACACAAATCACTAAAAACATGTTTTTTTTTGTGTTCAGGGGGTCTGAAAACGTGTAGATTCGGTGAAAACGCGATTTCTTAAACTCGACAATGAAAACAACACTTTCCTTCCTATATATTCATATAGGCAAGAGAAAGTAAAAATGCTCAAGATGTAAGCGGCAAAAAATGGCACCAAGCGATTAAAAAAACCTGGTGTAAAACGTTTAAGTGACTTTCTCACACCAATGTTCACAACGAACCATATTACCTATGTTTAATCATAATTAAACAATGTAAAACAACCTAATTTTAATCATGAGTGAAGGACGCAAAATAAAAATTAACCTTTGTCCGACTTAAAAATACGGGAAATCAGTAATTACCTCTACAAGGTGATTCACGAAGATATGCAGAAACTTTTGGAGCCCATTGTACATGTAAAAATAATGAAAAACGTTTATATAAACATGGGTTCGGAAATGCTTCGTTACCAAGTTACGGCTAGCGAAAGATTTCCCTCGGATTTCAGCTCACCAGGTGAAATGAGGTCTTCCTGAAATTCTGGAATTCTCGAATTCAATCGTTTCTTATGGTTTTTGACCTAATTAATTGAATAAAACAGGTCCCAGAACTGTAAGTTAAATAGTTTTTGAGAAACACAGTGTCAAATGCAAACAAATGGAGTGAAAAAAACACATTTTTTCATCTTTGTTTTTCCGGTTAATTTTACTTTGAACTGTTATGAATAAAAATTCATTTTATCAAACATCTATTCGCTTTCTGTGTACTTCATTTACACCGGTTTGTTCAGAATAAAATTTTCTACATGCTTTATTCAAAAATGTTAACTGTTTCTTGGTGAAATAACAAAGTTATTCTTGCCCAAAGATGAAAAATGTTTTTTTCACTCCATTTTTTGCAATTGTCACTGGTTTTCTTAAAAACTATTTAACTTACAGTTCTGGGACCTGTTTTATTCAATTTATCAGATCAAAAACCATGAGAAATGATTAAATTTCCCCCTTAATCATCTTACCAGAATTTCAGGAAGACCTTATTTTACCTGGTGAGCTGAAATCCGGGCGAAACTTTCGCTAGCCGTAACTCGGAAACGAAGCATTTCCGGACCCATGTTTATATAAGCTTTTTTCATTATTTTTACATGTACAATGGGCTCCAAAAGTTTCTGCATATCTTCGTGAATCACCCTGCATACTAGGAGCGTAGAGAAAAATGCTTACAATGATGTTGTAGGTCAATTTGATCGTAGCATCATACTCTTCAGTTGTAAAGGCCGGAATAATTATTATAAACTCCCATTTTATTACAGATTTATATGAAGAAAAAAAACAACAGAAAATCACTAATTGCCGCTAAACTAAACGTTATACAAAAAAAATCTGGAGTGAAACACTCACACAACTTTCTCTCGCCAATGCAAATAATTAACAATAAACCTAACATTAGTAATAAAACATTAGAAACAAACAAAAACACTAATCTCAAAAAACATAACCTTATTTTAATCATGAGTGAAACACGCAAAATGAAAATCGACCTCAGTTAGGCTTAAAAATATGGAAAATCACTCTTTAACACTAAACTAGTCTCTGTAGAGAAAAATGTTCTAAATAAAAGTTGCAGATCTTTTAATTTTCTATAAATTTGATTATATACACTTTTGTCATAAAATGCATACTAAGGCCGAAATCTTTAAAAAAATCGATTTTTCACACGTTTTCGTGAGAAAAAACAGAAAATCGCTATTTACCGCTAAACTAAGCGTTATACAAAAAAATGTTTGAAATAAAAGTTGTAGTATTATAAATTCTCTACTACTTTTATTATATACATTTTTGCGCTTAAATGCATTGTAAAGCCCCATTCTTAAAAAAACAATATATTTACGTAAAAACAGCCTCACCAAGAATTTCAGCAAACATGGCGTCTACCCTATCTTGTAGAGCATAAAAAATTAATTAAATAAGGCGATTTAATAAAAAAATTCGTAAGACCAGTTTTTGAGAAAATCGCAAAAAAGTGAAAAATTACACGAATAAACTACTACTTCCGGTTGACTGATTTTGATGTAAATGTTCGTGTCGGGTCCGGTAGTGGTAAGTAACTTAAGTTTCAAGTTCGTACGATGTTCCGTTCTTGAGATATTCTGTTCACACACAGACCAATCGCTAAAAACATGTTTTTTGGGTTCAGGGGATCTGATAACGAGTAGATTCGGTGAAAACTCGATTTTTTAAAATCGACATGAAAACAACAATTTCCTTTCTATATATTCATATAGGCAAGAGAAAGTAAAAACAGATCTACAAATCCGTAATTGTGAACTGCAGTCATATTCAAAACTGCAGTCCCGTATCAAAACTATTAATTTTTTTTTTTTAGCTTTTATTTGTTATCGGGAACTGTACACTATTAACAACTACCCAATTTGATCACTGCTTTTTTTGCTGTATTTTTTGATGTGGATTAGACATAAGATTGAACAGGGACCCCCAGTAGAGTTTGTTCGTGGATGGCTGTCAGCTGGTCACCATACAAAGTCGCTTGCCCAACCAATGTCACTTAACAAATAATAGCGACTTTCTACCAGCTGACTGACTGGGCTGGCCCGGAGGCCAAAACTATTAAATAGCGCACTTCGGTTGGTTCGGTAGTATACATTTTTGCAAGATTATTTTCATAATTTTTGAAACTGGCAAAAGAATGTACGAAAAGTTAGAAGTTACGATTGTAAAACACAACTAACATTTCTTGTTGATTTGTTGTTGTTGTTGTTTAGGTGATCAGCCTGTAGGCTGGTTTGAACGTGTAGAAGTTTCACTAAGTAAAACGAGGAGTGAGGTGGTTTACCATTGCACCTTACTCACTGAGTGGAAAAGTACACTTTTCAGCATGCCGGGCCCTCTGAAAAGCACATATTTTCCACTCTCCAAATGACACCTTCACTTCATTCACCACAGGGTCCAACTGTATAATGAAATCCATTACTTTCAGAGGAGATAACTCTGATTAGTGTCACAGTACACCTCTACCTCTTCTCTTCTTAAATGATTCACTCATTTAATTGGGTGACCATGTGATAAGAAACACAACTATTTATTTTAGCCCTGCAACTAACAGATCGAGTGTAAATAATTTGACACTCCACCTGTCTGTTATGGGCAGCTTGTTGATTAAACGTGCGTTTGTAATCATAACACTACCCCCTCCTACCCTATTCACATATTATTCAAAAAGTCACGCTTTAGAGCGAAACACATTCAATTTAGTTTAAAATTAAGGTACACAACAATGAATAATTTACAGATTACCCGATGCAGTTTAAATAGAGCGGGTTTAGAAAATGAAAAACTTAATCGTAAACAAAAAAAGTTTTGATTGGCGGGGTAAAGACGGGGTTGGCGCCGGTCTGAATGAAAAAAGGTTATGTTCGATTCGTAAACATTTTCCGTTTTAAAAAACAATTAGCAAAATCAAATCAAAAACTGTGCCTAAATGTTATCAACACTGTAAATAAATGAATGAAACGATAAAAAAACAAACACTTGGGTTACTTACTCATTCGTACGAACAAGGTAAAAATGGTCGATAACTGACTAGAGTACGAGATAAAAACAATTATAATTAATTGTAGGTAAAGATAAAATTCACTTACCGGGTCTAATTCGGGATCCCAAAGCTCCTTCAAATCGCTTTCAGCGATATCGTATATAGGTTTGTCTACAGAGAAAGTTTCCATTTTCCACATTTATAGGCCGTAAAAATAAATCGGGGGTTTTTAAAAAAAATCTAAACACTTTTTAATCGATCAATAAATAACGTAAACCTTTGAATCCGATCTGAAAATAATTAACTTAAACCGACCAGCAATAATATATAGAGGAAATGATCGCAGTGAACATATTTGAAGAAAACATGTTGATTCAGATACCAGTCGAACAGAAAACTTAACACAAATTAAAAACTATATGTAAACACAACTGAAAACTTTTATCGCGGTTAATAAACGACACAAAATAAATGATTAAAACACACACTAAAACATTAACTTAAGAAAACAAGCCGGCAAGATGGTAGACGTACGTTAAAAAAAGAAGGTAACGCCCACGAAACACAAACCAAATTTCTCTAACGCAACCTGTTGACCATAGAGTAATAAAGAATAGAGGGGGAACTGAGATAGGCGGAATGAAACGGAGTTTGTCGTCTGCTAGTGTTATATGCTGACAAACATAGAGTGCGTTTTGGCGTCGCTTTAAAATTTGAAACCTAGGCGTCATACAGAGCAAGCGTTGTTAGATCAAATTGTACGTTAGTAATGGCGGATGAGACCATTGTTGTTTGGAGATTATTTTTAGTTACAATGAAATTTTATTAGGTTAAAAAAGTGTTTTCATCGCAGAGGTATACTTAACGTCATTTCTTCTGTTTTCCAAGAGACGAAAACCTGTAAGTATTAATATGATAAGTAAATACGTGTAGGCCAAAATACATCTTGTTTGTTTATAGGTTAAGCACATTTACTACTAGCGAATTAGTAAATAATGAAATATATGAATTGCCTATTTTAATTATTGTACACATTATCTAGTGATTAAGTTTGCCTGGTATAATAATTAGGTTATTAATTAAATTATTAATAACTAATACTTATTTAGTATTAGGTTATTAATAATTAGGTTAGAGATATAGGTTAGGTCATGTGCCATTTTACTGGTTAGCTTTCTTTTTAATTGATGTGATGTGAAACTACTATAACTGTTGTTACATCAGACAAACTTAAGCACCGCATTTATGTAATAAATAATAATTTAAAAGTAGAAGGCAATTTATACATTTAATGTTTCCTCAATCTTTTAACGGTTAACCTAAACACAAACAAGATTTATTTTGGCCTACACGTATTTACTTATCATGTTAATACTTACAGGTTTTTTGCTTTCGGAAAACAGAAGAAATCACGTCCCCTAACCCTCTGCGAAAAAAAACCACTTCTTTAAGTAACAAAATTTCATTTCATTAATTATAACTAATCTCAACCCACTGTTTCATGACCCACGGTAATCGCCGATAACCAAACTGTTGATGCGACTTTTAAAAAAAATTAGTTCCCAAAAATTTTAATTAAAGAACAAAAAGTAAAATGAAATAAAATATAAATATTGTATAGGATAATAGGCCAAAATTCAAATCTCCCTCATATGCGCTACTAGCGCATTCTACAGGCGTAAAATTCAAATCTAAAAATTCAAATCTCCCTCGTATGCGCTACTAGCGCATTCTATAAACATTAAAATTTGGAACGGGAACTACTGTAGCAGACGAAAAACGTTAAACCACTTTTTAACATGGCAGTTCCCCCTCTATTCTTTATTACTCTATGCTGTTGACTGACTATGTGAGTAAACGCCACCGATCACTTACCCGACAGTGATGCTGACGAGGGAATTTTTTTAACCTCAAAATATCCCTTTTATTAAAAAATATACCTCGGTTAACCTTTACAACAAAAATTGTAAAATATGTTAGGCTTCTAATTCATAAATTCAGATTATTTGTAGCATATAAACATTTTAAATGTTATATTTTACGGTACTTTTGTTAACAGAAATGATACGATAGCTTTTAAAAGTAATTTATGTGTTTTAATGTCAGCTATTTTTGAGTACAATATTCTCCATTTTATGTAAACAGAAGTTTTTAGAACAGCGCTGCAACCGCACTCTTTCAAATTTTACGTGAACATAAAATAATTTGATCTTATCGATGTACGTTTTTATTAATAACTCAAAGTAATGGTGGCTTTTAAAATGTTTCGTTATTTTATCTTTTATTTGTTAATAGAGTTTGTATTTACGAAAAAATAAATAAAAGTTAAAATGATCGGATGTAATAATACTGTGTTAACTGTATGATTTACACAAGATGTTGTCTATATGTAACATTTTTTTAAAAAATTCCTAATATGTGTACGTTGCAATCTGTTCAATTCTGAACAATAAGCAATGAGATGAGGATGATATGTATGACGTGTAAATGAGGTGTACTCTTGTACAGACTCAGGTCGACCATTCCTGAAAGAGTACGATTAATTGAACCCCAACCATCAAAGTACACCGGCAACCACTGTCTAGTATTCAAATCCGTATAAAAGTAACTACCTTTACTAGGATTTCAACCAGAAACCTTCGTCTCCGAAAATCAGCTGATTTAGGCGACGACTTTACCTCTAGACCAGTGGTTTCCAACCTTTTATGGGGCATCGCCCCTTTGTGAAGGATGACTTACACCTATCGCCCCCTTCTCTTACCATCGTATACCTAATTTAATTTGAAATAAAGTGTTGATAAATAATAAAGTATGTTATTCTGTAAAAAAGATTTATTATTGTTCACAACAAATAATCAACCAAAGCAGTTGTGTCCAGAATTCTTCATCTCATGTGCAGGAGCTAGACTATAAAAAATGTCAACAAAGAGTTTAGTTTATTTGTTTGTAAAAAAAACATGTATCAGCGACAGTAAAGATTCTACCCTGTAGTACAGTTTTATTTTTTCTGTCTTTGAATACTCATCGCCCCCCTGCAAACCCAAATCGCCCACTAGGGGGCAATCGCCCCCAGGTTGGGAACCACTGGTCTAGACCAACCCACCGGGTTCTGTACCTAACTGACAAAAAAAACCCTGTAGGGGTCACGGCTCATTGCTTGCTGGTCATCCAACAAAACTTTTACCTAACTGTTGTAACTTATCAATTCCTCCTCCTTCTTCTTCTTATCACAATTATTAGTCTTCCAAAATTTTTTTAACTTTATTACTCACCTTTTTCACAATCTACCCACATGTCTTTGTTCATCAGGAATGTAATTCATTGCTAGTTTTACCTATTGATCCAAATTTACATTCCAGCCTTTCTTAGTTTGCTCCTAATGTAAACAAATAATGAAGTCACTGAGCATGCGCATTATATTAAAATGAGTACACGCTGATTAAAAAGTAACAACAAAATACATTTAAAAGTATTTTTATGAATGAAATTGTTAGGCTTACATCATATCATGACTGATATTTCAAGTACTTATAATTTTCTTCTTTTTTTCTCTTTAATTCTTTATTTATAAGTGTAAAATGTTACAACAAGCAAATGTGATGATTATGATAATACTCGTAATGTAAATGACATGATAGGCATGAGAGGGGTAGGGCCCCCCCCCCCATTGGTGCCTATGACATCCATGAAGTTGTGGAGTGTAGCGTGCACCCTGTAGTAGCTGGCTTTGGTTTGTTGACAGAAGGAGGAGCTAACTAACGATGGCTGAACTTTATATTAAAGTCCACTGTAGTGATGGGAAATAAAGGTATTGTTGATGTTGTTACTGAAAATAACAGCCTGCTTGATAACAGGATTCTATAACCTGTTATTGTCCAGCCTACAATACAGTGTTAGGCCTGCAGTGTCCAGCCTACAATACAGTGTTATCAAGCACGCTGTTATTTTCAGTAACACGTTACAATAGTACGTTCAGCACAATACAGTGTTACTACACTGTATTGTATTGTAGGCTGGGCTATAGTAATAGTTGAAGCTGGTTATATTGTGCAGTTGCATGGTGAGGTATATTGAAGGAGTGATGCATGCTGGGAGAACGATTGTTCTATTACTCACATTCAAAACATTTGTTTTCAAACTTTCCCTATTTAACATATTTGTTTGTATTTATTACATTCATTTATTTATTTACATATTTTGATATGAATTGGTAAGTTACATATTATGAATCCGACAGAGTTAATAACCTGGTAGGTGTTTGTTAAATTAATACGCCGGATGATAAGAATATGTTTTTAGTCTAGTTAGTAGACGCTACCACTACAAATGCATCAGCTGTGAATTACTACTAACACTCATTCATTCTCCCACCACTATAACAACGCACTCCATTCCACAACAACTATAGTCCAGCCTCTGTTAGTTTGCTCCTAATGTAAACAAATAATGACATCACTGAGCATGCGCATTATATCAAAATGTGTACACGCTGATTAAAAAGTAACTACAAAATACTTTAAAAAGTATTTTTATAAATGAAATTGTTAGGCCTACATCATAATAATGAGTGATGTTTTTAGTACTTTAAGTAGTTATAATTTAAAAAATAGTTAACTTAATAGGAATAATGCGATGGGCTGGGCACGTGCTAAGAAGAGGAGAAGAGTCCAACCTGAAGAAAATATTAGACCCCAACCCCACAGGAAGGCGCCCCCGGGGAAGACCTAGACAAAGATGGTGGAGGCAGGTTAAGACCGACATGGAGAGACTTGGAGCTACAGAAAGAGATGCTGAAGATCGAGCGACATGGAGGCTTGTTGTTGGTGTGGCTAAATATCAACTCCAATATAGATGGCCATGGGAGTAAGTAAGTAAGTAAGTAATAGGAATAGGATAGTTGTAAAGTGGTGGAGTGTAGCGTGCACCCTCTAGTAGTAGGTGGCTTTTGTTTGTTGAAAGACACTAGGAGGAGCAAACTAACAACGGCTCAACTGTACATGAAGCTGTGACTCAAGCAATACCTACTCAAAAAAAACTTTCCCTTTTGAAAACATTCTGATCTTTCAAGATGATATTGATTAACGTAATGGCCTACTCCTACGATGCTAGTATTAGTAGGACCTACTGGTGCACACGTGAGTTTTTTTTTTTTTGCGCCCTGGAGACTCCAGGAGGAGTATAGGACATGTCGGATATAACACCTGAAATACATACATAATAATCACACATTGTATCACTACTATCAACAAAGAAATTCTTGTACGCTATAAAAAGTTTCACCGATCAAGTCATTTTTCAGATTTTTTTTAAAAGAATTCAATCCTCACAACATTTTAAAAATTGGGGTAATTTATTCATGAATTTTCTCCCTGCATAAGTAGGTTTTCATTCAAACAATTTTGTGGAGTAATTAGCCACATAATAATCATCATTCCTGTTTCTCGTGTTATGATCGTGAACATTGAAATTCTACATAAAATTATTTTGCCTAATGTACATAATCACCTGAAAAATGTAGAGAGAGGGAACTGTAAGCAATTTAAGCTCCTTAAAATATAGTTGTGTGGATGAGGTTAGCTGGTTAGCTCCCACCATACACCTAATAGGTTTCTTTTGAATTGTTAAAAACCCTATTCATATTAGCCATGCTAGAATTACCCCATACTAAGATACCATAACGGATATGAGACAGAATGAGGCCATGATAAGCTGGCATTAGTAATTTTTTATCATTTGATCTGGCAATTTGTTTTAGTGCAAATACCCCAGATGATATTTTACTACAAACAGTGTTCCAATGATTTCAAGACATACGTGACTTGTGCTGTGAATTGCTGTACAAAGTACGCCTACAGCTTATTAGCAATGTTTCAAAATGTTCACACCGAGATAGTTTACTATAGTCGTTTGATTGTTCAGTTGACACAACAGAGCAGTATAGGAGAGTGTTGTATTTGTTATGGGGCTGTAACTCCTCCTACTAGCACATACAAAAACATCGGCTTTCTAGATCCAGTCAATGCCATCATCCCCTCCTTTATAATGTTCTGTGCTGACATGTCCTACACTCCTCCTGAAGTCTCCAGGGCGCACAAAAAAAAAAATCTACTGCCCATCCCCAAGCTTTGTGCAGGTGGGGGATGAAGGGGAAAGATGAATTACCAAACTGCTGTTACGTCATAACACTCTACTAATTAATCATCTCATTGGTATTCGGTAGGCAGTAGTAGGCTGCCTAGTGCGGTGACATACGTGGGTGTTGTTTTCACTATTCCCTGTAGACGGCGACACACAATATATACTATTTAGTTTGGATAGTACCCTTGACTACTACAAACATAATATTAGTAAAACGTTACTACTACTAACGCAATCTGTCACAGTAGTAGTAGTGACGTAATGCATACCTCTCAGCTGCACAAAGCTTGGCAATGGGCAGTACACGTGTAAAACACACTGGTAAGAGTCATCTGGTATTTTGTAATACAGGAGGTAGTGTGGATGTGGTAGGTGAATGAAGTGAAGGTGTCCATTTACAGGGTGGGCCTGGCATGCTGATGAACAGCTTGGAGAACTGCATCAAACCAGTTGAGAGACTGATGACAAAAAAAAAATTTTAACTAATTGGGTATCATTATTGTTAAAAATCTGGTGTGAAACACTCACACAACTTGATGGATAAACTTGTCACCGGATGGCGACATTAAGTGGCTAACCTTATCATTTTGGTGGCCCTTAAAAGGGCTGTTTAGGTGTGTGTCCACCGGGGTGGGTAGAGGTGTTTGATGGCCCTGAAAAGGGCCGGTGTAAGCGGTAGTCGTCGTGGCGGTCGAGGAGCTGGGCGACACGGCGTGTCATCGTCCAGCAGAGACATCATCTTCTTCCCTTGCAGTAGTGCGCCGATGGCTGCTTCGTCGGGTCCGGTGAGCATAAGGCTCGGTCAAGGGACCGCTGTGGGCATCGCTCGCATCAGCGGGCGATGACGGTGTGGTCAATGGCTTAAGGTGACGGATCGGCGAGCATAAGCATCATCTTCTCTCTTGCGGGGTTGTCGATTAGTCCTCGCTGGAGTCCGGCAGCCGTGTGCTGTGGTGGACGTCTTGTCTGCTGTCTGGTTTGAAGTGAAGCTCTCGGTGTCTTGATTGGAATTGAATTCGCCAGCTCAGTGCAGCGCTCTTTATATAGCTGCCGAGAGCGGCTACTGGCTTGGCCTTGATGACAAAGGCCTTTGCGGTGCGCAGCCGAAAGCTTTTGTTGCTATGCCGACAAAGGTCGGGAGAACGATTGAAGCCGGCAACACAGTAAATGATTAATTAGAAGGGGTGGCGGTGACAAACTAATAACACATTTTGTGTAGTTACATGATTTGTAGTGTTTGGCAATGAAATGATTAAGTAAGATGAGAAAGCAGTGCAGATACGGTAGTGTAAAACAAAAAGCGATACTCGTATAATGAATGATCAGTATTGAAACAAAGCATAACGCGTATCGTTAAAGAAACCTCTCAATAAAAATACAGACTTAATGGCGCTTAAACTAATAAAACGAGACATTTAATGAAATCAAATAAAATAAACGTCGCATTAATCACAATAGATATGCATCAAACTGACATCTTTCTCTTTCTCCTCTCTGTCTCTCTCTCACACACACAGTTGTCCAACTCATCACATTAAACTGAAAATTCCCTCTAGTGAATGAAAACATCAACTACGCATTATTTTTTTTGTAGTTCATTTAAAGTTGCATTAACAGCTTGGTTATTAGTGACTACGGCGGATTTTTTAAACTTCTGAAAATTTTCAGAACGTAGCCAGTAATTGAATCGGTGAGTGGAAAAAGGGTTGTTGTTGTTGTTGTTTAGGTGATGAGCCTGTAGGCTGGTTTGAACGTGTAGAGGTTTTACTAAGTAAAACAAGGAGTGAGGTGGTTTACCATTGCCTTCCTTACTGAGTGAAAAAGTATGCTTATCAGCATGCCGGGCCCTCTGAAAAGCACATATTTTCCACTCTGCAAATGACACCTTCACTTCATTCACCACACAATCCACACTGTATAATGAAATTCATTACGTTCAGAGGAGATAACTCTGATTAGTGTCACAATACACCACTACCTCTTCTGTTCTTAAATGATTCAGTCATTTAATTGGGTGACCATGTGATAAGAAACACAACTATTTATTTTAGCCCTGCAACGAACAGAGTGAGTGTAAATAATTTGACACTCCACCTGTCCGTTATGGGCAGGGAAAAGGGGTAATATTCCAAAATCCTTATTTTTGAGATATAAAAAAAAAAACGGTTTTGTGACTTTATTTTAGGTTTAATGGTAAAATGTTCAATTGGTCATTTGTAGTACTTAATAAACACTTTTTAATGGTGACTTTAGAATTTGTTTTACAATAATCATGGGATTGATTTTTGATTATTAATATGTTGACTATTCACCTTTTTCTAGATTTTGTACAAGTGAATAGGAAAAATTAGGTTGAAAAAACAATATAATGTGCCAATATGCTACAAAACTTTATTTTTATTTCAAAATAATTTACAGTTACATTTTGATGATAATAATAAGACAGAAACCAGTGGTCCAACAGCTGTTCACTATTTAGTAGAAGAAGGGTAATATTCGTGGAATATTATCCTTTTTCCACTCTACTAAATTTTTAATGTAGCTTACTTAGCTGCTTTTAGATACAAGCAATATTTCCCCTTCTATCAACCAATACATGCGCTGAAGTAAACTTAACAAAACTGCTATCTTCGTTCAATTTTGCATTTTTTGGAATATTACCCTTTTTCCACTCACCGATTCAATTGGACCCGGGACCTCTACATTGTAGGCTACCACTAAAATATGGAGACGGCCAACAACTATCCATTTTGTTCAATAACTTAGTATTTATATTAATTATATTTATACTTAATTTATACTAAGTACTTATAGTACTTAGATACTAATATATATATTAGTATCAGATGAATTGATGTCCCATAGCCGAGCGAGTGAGAGGGAGATATGTGGCATAACTACGCATGCGCTCAAAGCTCTTTACCGTTATAATCCAGATCTGAAAACATACTACAGTCGTTATCTTGCTTGTTAGTTTACTGGATGCATAAACGCTTGCTCACAACAATGAGTAAAATTATATGACAATGTTATTGCGTAGGCGCGTATGGGTAGTGCGAGTGAGAGCGTTATCCATTCTCTCACTCCCACGGCTAGGGGACTTCACTTCATCTGAATACTATACTTAATTTATATTTTTGCCCATAACAGATAGGTGGGTTTCAAATTATTTACACTCAATCTGTTTGTTTCAGGGCTAAAATAAATAGTTGTGTTTCTTATCACATGGTCAGCCAATTAAATGACTGAATCATTTAAGAACAGAAGAGGTAGAGGTGTAAAAGACACTAATCAGAGTTTTATCCTCTGGAAATAATGAATTTCATTATACAGCCAGACCCTGTGGTGAATGAAGTGAAGGTATCATTTACAGAGTGGAAAATATGTGCTTTTCAGAGGGCTCGGCATGCTGATAAGCATACTTCTCCACTCAGTGAGTAAGGGGCAATGGTAAACCACCTCACTCCTCGTTGTTACTTAGTAAAACCTCTACACGTTCAAACCAGCCTTTTGGCTTATGACCTAAACAACACAACTTAGTATTGCTCGAGTTGCAGCTCCATGTAGTTGTTGTGGAATGGAGTGAGTGCGTTGTTATAGTAGTGGCAGAATGAATGAGTGTTAGTTGTGTTTCACAGCTATAGATGCATTTGTAGTGGTAGCGTCTACTAACTAGACTAAAAACATATTCTTATCATCCCGCGTATTAATTTAACAAATACCTACCAGGTTATTAACTTGGTCGGATTCATAATATTTAACTTACCAATTTATATCAAAATATGTAAATAAATGAATGTAATAAATACAAACAAATACAGCTGAGCCGTTGTTAGTTTGCTCCTACTGTCAATAAACAAAAGCCACCTACTACAGGGTGCACGCTAGAGTCTGCCACTTTATGGATATCGTATTCCTATTAAGTTAACTATCTTTTAAATTATAAGTACTTAAATTACTTAAAACATCAGTCATGATATGATGTACGCCTAACAATTTCATTTATAAAAATACTTTTAAAAGTATTTTGTAGTTACTTTTTAATCAGCATGTACACTTTTTTATATAATGCGCATGCTCAGTGACATCATTATTTGTTGACAGTAGGAGCAAACTAAGAAAGGCTGGACGTTAGATGCAAACTAACAAAAAAAAAAACAACATTACCTACATTAAATAAAAAACAATCGCTTTATTACAAAATATACATGGCGGCCTTCTTTATGAATCTAACAACAATAATTAGAAAATGTAACAACTTATTTACAACAACATGCAAAACATACAAAACACAATATAGCCAGACTTTCTTTCACTCTGTTCATCGCATGGTAGAAATCCAATGAAAAATTGGATACCTTTAACTGATTGGTCTACCCAGGTCTCTACGATAATTCGACTAGAAAACTCACACACAGTTAACCGGTTGTTTATAATGTAAATATAGCCACTTACACATCCATCCTGAGATCAGTTTCTTTTATACCGGGTGATCGTAAAGTCGCGCAACCAAATGTTTGAAGCCGTGTAGGAATTGAAAGTAAATTTGTAAAGTATGATTAGAATATGGGAATTTTTCGTTTAGTAGTACAGTATGTGGCAGCACTGCTAGATCACGCCACCGGGCGACAGTTAGCCAGAAACCAGTTGGTTTGTTCAGTTCGAGTCGCAATGTCTTTTACGCAAGAACAACGCGTCTCTATCGTTTTGAGTTACTGTGAATCGAAATCCTACGCAAAGTGTCAAGAAAATTTCTCCAATGCCTTTCCAGATGCTAAAGTGCCAAACAAATCGACCATATTTTGTTTGTTTCATCGTTTTCGGGATACAGGTAACGTGAATGACCGTAATCGTACCGACCGACCAAGTGTTTTATCTGACGACAGTCTGCAGACAATAAGTAAAACGTTTATTCGTTCTCCAAAAAAGTCTCTTCGAAAACTTTCTACTCAGACTGGACTGTCTTATGGAAGTGTTCATAAAGCCACTAAGTTATTAAAATTACATCCGTACCGGATTAACGTAACTCATCAGCTCGAAGAGCCAGATAAGGAGAAGCGATTGCGGTATTGTCATTGGTTTAAAAATTTCATTCGAAATGATATATCTGTTCTGGAAAAAGTTTTTTTCAGCGATGAAGCTTGGTTTCATCTAAGTGGATCAAAATTGTAGAGTATGGTCTGCAGTGAATCCACATGAATCCCATTAAATGCCATTACATTCTCAAAAAATTGGGGTGTGGTGTGGTGTATCTCGTCGGAGAATTGTCGGGCCTATCTTTTTTCGGATACAATCTCAGCAGAACGTTATCAAGAAATAATCATGCAGTTCATAGCACTGCTACATGTTGACGAACGTTATTGCTGGCTACAACAAGACGGAGCAACTTCACATACGGCAAACAGTACTATCCAATTTCTCCACGATTTCTTTGATAACCGAATAATTTCTCGTGGTTTGTGGCCTCCTCGGTCACCAGATCTGACTCCTCCTGATTTTTATTTATGGGGCTATTTGAAAGATAATGTGTACAAAAACAACCCGCATACAGTAGATGAACTTGGAAGAAACATTGAAGACTGTATATCAAATATTGCTACTGCTACACTCAAAAAGGTTGCGTGCAATGTAAGAAAACGCGTTGATGCATGCATTGCAAACCACAGTGGACATTTCCAGCACTTGTTGTGAACTTGTAAGTAAGTTGTAATTATAACTTTTTTCGTAAACTTTGAAAGAAAAAGAAAAAATACATTACAGCTTTCTAAGACTGTTATCATTTTGGGTTGCGCGACTTTACGATCACTCTGTATTATTACTACTAGTATGATACTGCCGATGCGAGCGTGGTGCGGTGCGTTTGTCCCTGAGGAGAGACAAAAACGAAATCAACCGAAGGATCCCGCAGGACCCTCCTCCAGAGCAGTGGACTGTATGTGTTGCGCCCTCAAAAAGCGTGGCAGCGCACTACAATAAATTCAACTTCATATTGTTAAATCGATGACGTCATATTCAGCTGTTTTACATAAACAAGACAAAACTGTTTTCGCTTGAATTTTATGAACTTCATTTCATTGTTTTAATTGTAATTAATACTTCAATCAATTACATATACAGTGTTTAAATATCATAATTTTGGTGAGAAAATGTCACATTTTTTTTATTATCTATCATGACCGCAATAAAACGTTTTGAAATAAAAAGAGGCAATGCCTTTGAAAAGATGCAAAACTTGTATGATCTTTCATATCAAACTGTAGACCCTGAAAAAGGGATCTTTTTATGATTAAATTTAAATCTATCGCAATTCTAAGAAGTGATTTTGTTGACGCGTTAGAAAAATACCTTGACGCTCAAATTGAAAAAGACCCTAATTATGTTGTTAGTTATCAAGCCTGCCCATAACAGACAGGTGGAGTGTCAAATTATTTACACTCAATCTGTTAGTTGCAGGGCTAAAATAAATAGTTGTGTTTCTTATCATCACATGGTCACCCAATTAAATGAGTGAATCATTAAAGAAGAGAAGAGGTAGAGGTGTGTTAGGTGACACTAATCAGAGTTATCTCCTCTGAAAGTAATGAATTTCATTATACAGCCAGATCCTGTGGTGAATGAAGTGAAGGTGTCATTTGCAGAGTGGAAAATATGTGCTTTTCAGAGGGCCCGGCATGCTGATAAGCGTACTTTTCCACTGAGTGAGTTGTGGCAATGGTAAACCACCTCACTCCTCGTAATACTTAGTAAAACCTCTACACGTTCAAACCAGCCTACAGGCTGATGACCTAAACAACAACAGTTATCAAGCCCTTGATACATTTGATGACCTTTATGACAAAGTGCAGTCTTTATTTTTGTCGTTAGAAGAAAAACGAAAATTAAAACTTAAGAGTTCAAATTTGGAAATGACACAAACGAACAATCCTCTCCAACCGAATTCCTTACGCTAGCGATTAAGTCAGCTCCTATCTATAGTATGCAGGGTTTGCATAAAAAGTAACCGGACTGAGCTTGTGACGCCCAGGTAAAACGTTTGTAAACCGGTTGTTGGTGCTCTAGTGGTGGTGAGGGATCGAGGGAAGGGGAGCGGGCCCAAGTCAGTTGCCTCTAGACGCTTGGAGGGTTAGTATCGTGCGAGAGCGCAGTGCGTGTTCAGTGATCTCGTCGGAGAGAAAATGGAGCGTACCATCGAGCAACATGTTAACATCAAATTTTGTGTCAAACTCAAAAAAAACGTCTTCCAAACAAAAAAACAAAAAAAGTCTTCCAGTGGCACAAGAATTTCCGAGAGTCGGTCCGGAGATTGCCGATTCCTGGATCCTCCACCACGACAATGCGCCGTCGCACACCTGTCTGCTTGTTACTGAGGAATTGGCCAAACACTCAAGGGGGACGTTGCCACAGCCTCCCTCCTGCAGTCCGGGTACGGCACCACCGGACTTCTTCCTATTCCCCAAGATCAAGAGAGTACTAAAGGGGACGCAATTCGGGACTCTAGAAGCTGTTCAACTCGCTACGACGAGGGCTCTAGAAGCTTTACGGGTTGACTGGAAAATCCGATACCAAAGGGTTATCGACTTCAATGAACTTCGAAGATTTCTAGAAAAAAAGTGTAGAAATTTTGCCAATAAATATGTTTTCTAAGTCCAGTCCGGTTACTTTTTATACAAACCCTGTACTTTGCAGTGGCAGCTCGTGCCTTCAAAAATAGGTCAACAGTTGCAAAAAAAAACAAGAAAATCTTACACTAAGAAGTATCAATAAGACTCCCGAAAGTAAAATATCTGGTGTGAAACACTCACACAACTTTCTCTTGCCAATGCAAACATTGAACAATATAACCTAACATTAGTAGTAAAACATTAGAAATAAACAAAAAATTTAACCTCAACAAACATAACCTCATTTTAATCATGAATGAAAAACGAATCAAAATGAAAATCGACCTCAGTTTGGCTTAAAAATATGGAAAATCACTCTTTCACGCTAAACTAGGCTCTGTAGAGAAAAATGCTTTAAATAAAAGTTGTAGATACTTTAATTTCCTATAGATTTGATTATATTCACTTTTCTCGTAAAATGCATGCTACTAAAGCTGAAATCTTAAAAAAAACCGATTTTTTACATGTTTTTGTGAGAAAAAAAACAGAAAATCGCTAATTATTGCTAAACTAAACGTTATACTCTTTGGCTCACTGGTTTAAACCACGGTTTTATAACTTAGCAGTGAAAGGGTGAAGAAGTAAATTCATCACAATGCCCGAGAGCAAACGCTGCGGCATAACTTCATAAATATGAACCCACTTTTTAAAACTCATCTGGTGAAAGAGAGACAGACTAAACACAGAATTTATAATGTTGTACTAAGCAACTCTGAAGCGATCCACTGTGAACATCTGACACTTTGTCAAACTGTGACCTTCAGCCGATAATCGGGGGACAACATAACGGATTCAGAGAGAATGAACAGAGTTCAAAAGCAGGTCAGGCAACACGCGATACCAGAAACATTAAAAATACTTGAGACATTATTAGTTGGTTTCCATTTTAAAATCTTCTGGATCACTTTCCTCATCCGGAAACAGGTCTTCCTCATCGTTTTCCTCTTTCGTTATGTTCAACTGTCCTCTGGCATTGCCGAGGATGTTCAGATACTTGAGCGTGTATTTATTGAAATCGCATCTGAAATAAAACAAATATAAATAAAATAAATAAATAAAACAAAGGTACCGATTGATAGGGTACATTAGGTTAATTTTCAAGTGAGGTATAATGAACATAAAAAAAGCACTGAAATGTGACTACATTATATCTAACTATACCAATCATATAAAAGAAGAAAAACATAAATTTGGTAAAATAGATGAACATTTCAATATAATAGGACAATGTAATATGGAAAATAAAAATAAAATTGAAAAATATGAGATGTTCCATATTTATAAATATTTAAAAGAGCAAAAACAGGACATTTTGAATGAACAAATAAAATTTAGGAATGATGAAGTGATATTGACTGCTGCTGCTATCTACAGTAAATATGAGAAGGGATAAATTAATTTTAAATCAGTTTTATACAAATGACTGAAGATGTATTATCTTCTGTAAATTTTAAATAAGTGAGATAAAATTTTTTTAGTTTCAATTTTTATAATTATTCAGTACAGGTCGGGTCCAAGCTGGGTGTAGTTGCGGGGGGGGGGGGTGAAGGGTACAAGGGTAAGGTATATTGAATGAGTGACACGCATGCTGGGAGAATAATATTGCTGTATTACTCTGATACAAAACATTCGTTTTCAAACTTTCCATATTTGAAATATTTGTTTGTATTTATTACAATTATTTATTTACATATTTTTATATGAATTAGCAAGTTAAATATTATGAATCCAACCAAGTTAATAACCCCTTGAGGTATTTGTTAAATTAATGCGCCAAATGATAAGAATATGTTTTTAGTCTAGTTAGTAGACGCTACCACTATGTTACACCTTCCAAAAAAAACAAGGCGAACATAAGGAGAGGAAAATGGTTGTGGTAGTAAATTCACTTTACAAATATTGCTTTGCTTTACTGTTTAATAAACGATAAGTTTTAGTTTAAATTTTGTATTGGTGTAAGGCTCATAATAATAACAGAACTTAAAAAATATACAACATAGTTTTTTTTCTTGCCAACAGATTTACATTAGCAGGTTTCACAATTATGAGCCAGACTAGCTCCACTTTAAGAAACAAAAAAATATTTAAAAAGATTTTATTTGAAAAAATATGAGGGTGCACCCAAAAATTAAATAACCGAAACTATTACACATCAACATTTAACAATAAAATTTCATATTACCAAACAAAATATCCAAAAATAAGAAAAATTGATGTAGTTCATAAATTTTTCATTTAAAGAAATACAAAAAATAAATGGGAGAAGCCCTTTTAAATCCAGTTTCAGAAAAATCCAAAAAGGTAGTAGAACATCCGTAGTAGAAAAATATAAAATTACATTACCAAATTAAATAATTCTCCAAAATACTTCTCATTATACTTGAGCCAAATTAACACCAATCCATCGCAAACATTATAGTTAGGAAATTTGTAGAATTCAGTAGAAAATTTTTTAATCTCCTTTTTTTTAAATATACAGTTTTGAAATTTCGATATCAAATCAGGTTATAATCATTTTTTAAATTTTGGGAAATTATTTTGAAATTCCATTCATAACCAATTTTAAACATGAAATTTTAAATCCATTTTTGGAAACGAGTGCTTGAAGTAGAACCATAACTTGAACCCTGAGAAATCAGGGTGAACGTACGCGAGAAAAACCGAAACGGCAAACGCACAAGGGATACATTGCACAATATTACATTTTAACATAAGTTACATGGTAAGAAAAAAGGTCGACTCGCCGGACTGAAAATTTATAATCGAGTGACGTAGGAAGGGAGAATGGAGAACCTCGTAGAACGAGAAAGCAAAGGAGGGGATCGGCAAACAGATAACAAAGCTAATCCTATTAAGCAAAATCCTAATTGATTAGGAAAGAAAGAATGTGAATGAGAAAGAAATCCATTCAAACAATAAAAATTTATCAAAGACAGAAAACAATAGAAGGAAAAGATAACCAAAATAAAATTAGGCCTAAGCGACTGTAACGTAGTTACAACTACAAATGCATCATCAGCTGTGAAACAAACACTACTTACTAACACTCATTCATTCCTTCTGCCACTACTATAACAACGCACTCCACTCACTGCATTCCACAACAACTACACGGAGGGAGGGAGGGAGCTGCGACTCAATCTATATCTATACCAGCCAGCTGTTTGGAGGAAGAAGGGGTGAGCGACGGCTGGAGGAAGAGGAGTGGTGGAGATAGAGGAGCGGAATGCGGGGCAGCCGCTGTGCTACCCCCGCTTAAAGTAAATATCTGGCGTGAAACACTCACACAACTTTCTCTTGCCAATGCAAATAATGACCAATATAACCTAACAAGCACTATCAAGCAACACACGGCAAAGATGAGGACAACCTCTATGATCAAGCACTGAAAGTACGCTGTTGAAAGCAAAACAATAGATTTTTGTTGATCAGATGTCACGTTTGAAGTAGAAACAATGGTTCGTTCTACAATTGGTTTAGAAGGTTAGTCACTTTGAGTAGAAATTTGTTTTTCTGAATCCCTTGAATCAGATTTATTATGATGTAATAATGTATTGCGACTCTTGCCACAAAGTTTGCACGAGCCCGACTTACAATTGGTAGATTTGTGAAAATTCTTAAGACAATTAAAACATAAATCGCTTTTTTTACTTCTTTTTTCACGGTCTGTGCTCGGAAGTCCCTTGAAGACCTTACACAACCATATAAAGTGGATGTTCTTGTTCACTGCACAAAGAACAACCTTTTGTAGACACATGACAGTTCGTGGAAAATGTGTGATTTTTAATTGTTGCTTGAATTTCTGAGACAGGATGTGGTTCACAAAATGTGGGTTAACCAATGTATGTTTTTGCAATTGGTTGTATTCCAAGACAATTGGTTCCAAGACGTGACACTTGTGTTGTAAAAATACTTCCAAATCAGACATATTGGGTAACGCATCCTTTGTTAGTGTGTTTTCCCACTCACGTAATGTTACTGGATCTAATTTGGTAGTAATTAAATAAATTAAAAGCGAGTCCCAGTGAAAGACACAAAAGGAAAATCAACCTTAGTTTGGCTTCAAATACGGAAAATCACTCTTTCACGCTAAATTAACCTCTGTAGAGAAAAATGTTTTAATTGAAAGTTGTAGATCTTTCAATTTCCTATAAATTTGATTGTATACACTATTGTCATTAAATGGATACTAAGGCCGAGAAATCTTAAAAAAATCGATTTTTCACACGTTTTCGAGAGAAAAAAAAAAAAAAATCACAAATTACCGCTAAACCAAGTATTATACAAAAAAATGTTTGAAATAAAAGTTGTAGGTTTTTAAATGCCCTACATTTTTTGTTATATAAATTTTTGCGCTAAAATGCATATTAAAGTCGTAATCTTAAAAAAACAATTTCTTTACGTGAAAACAGCCTCACCGAGAATTTCAGCAAACATGGCGCCTACCCTTTCTTGTAGAGCATAAAAAAATTAAGTAAATGAGGCGATTTAAAAAAAAATCGTACGACCAGTTTTTGAGAAAATCGCTAGAAAGTGAAAAATTACACGAATAAACTACTACTTTCAGTTGACCAATTTTGATGAAAATGTTCGTGTCAGGTCCGGTAGTGGTATGTAACTTAATTTTCAAGTTTCAAGTTCGTACGACGTTCCATTCTTGAGATATTCTGTTCACACACACACACACACACACACACAGACCAATAGGTAAAAAGCAGTTGTTATGTGGGTGTGAGGGGGTCTGTTTAGGTGTATATGGTGGGTGAAGAGTGTATTTGTTAAAATGGACATGAAAACAATACTTGCCTTCCTATATATTCAAGTTATAGAATAAGATACTAGTGGTAAGATGATAGTTTAGGCTTTAGTTCTAAGAATTCTTTATTGTATTTTTCTTTAGGTTAATAAAAAAATAGTCAATCTTGTACTCAACCGCATACAATGAAAATGTATGTTTTTACAGTGTATATGTAAAAGTCTTTACTTCAAATCCCATGTATGTGGATATAAATAAAATTGTTTTTTTTTTTAAAGTGTTTCGATTGTTTTCAAGACCTAACTTTCATATAGGCAAGAGAAAGTAAAAAATCGACATGAGAACAATACTTTCCTTCCTATGTATTCATATAGGCAAGAGAAAGTAAAAAATCGACATGAGAACAATACTTTCCTTCCTATGTATTCATATAGGCAAGAGAAAGTAAAAAATCGACATGAGAACAATACTTTCCTTCCTATGTATTCATATAGGCAAGAGAAAGTAAAAAATCGACACGAGAACAATACTTTCCTTCCTATGTATTCATATAGGCAAGAGAAAGTAAAAAATCGACACGAGAACAATACTTTCCTTCCTATGTATTCATATAGGCAAGAGAAAGTAAAAAATCGACACGAGAACAATACTTTCCTTCCTATGTATTCATATAGGCAAGAGAAAGTAAAAAATCGACATGAGAACAATACTTTCCTTCCTATGTATTCATATAGGCAAGAGAAAGTAAAAAATCGACATGAGAACAATACTTCTCTTCCTATGTATTCATATAGGCAAGAGAAAGTAAAAAATCGACATGAGAACAATACTTCCCTTCCTATATATTCATATAGGCAAGAGAAAGTAAAAAATCGACATGAGAACAATACTTCCCTTCCTATATATTCATATAGGCAAGAGAAAGTAAAAAATCGACATGAGAACAATACTTCCCTTCCTATATATTCATATAGGCAAGAGAAAGTAAAAAATCGACATGAGAACAATACTTCCCTTCCTATGTATTCATATAGGCAAGAGAAAGTAAAAAATCGACATGAGAACAATACTTCCCTTCCTATGTATTCATATAGGCAAGAGAAAGTAAAAAATCGACATGAGAACAATACTTCCCTTCCTATATATTCATATAGGCAAGAGAAAGTAAAAAATCGACATGAGAACAATACTTCTCTTCCTATGTATTCATATAGGCAAGAGAAAGTAAAAAATCGACATGAGAACAATACTTCCCTTCCTATGTATTCATATAGGCAAGAGAAAGTAAAAAATCGACATGAGAACAATACTTCTCTTCCTATGTATTCATATAGGCAAGAGAAAGTAAAAAATCGACATGAGAACAATACTTCCCTTCCTATATATTCATATAGGCAAGAGAAAGTAAAAAATCGACATGAGAACAATACTTCCCTTCCTATGTATTCATATAGGCAAGAGAAAGTAAAAAATCGACATGAGAACAATACTTCTCTTCCTATGTATTCATATAGGCAAGAGAAAGTAAAAAATCGACATGAGAACAATACTTCTCTTCCTATGTACTCATATAGGCAAGAGAAAGTAAAAAATCGACATGAGAACAATACTTCCCTTCCTATATATTCATATAAGCAAGAGAAAGTAAAAACTCGACATGAGAACAATACTTCCCTTCCTATATATTTATATAGGCAAGAGAAAGTAAAAAGTAAGTAACTTACGAGCAAACGTATATAAAATAAAAACGAATACATACATTTTCCCGAGCTGTTGAAATTTTTCGTTGAGACACTTGTGGAGAGCTAGAAGGACGTGTCTGGAAGGAGGCGGCGAATGAGATGCGAGCAGCAAATACTTGACCCACAGCAGGTTGAACTCTACGTGCCTGCTGTCGGCCATTCCGCTAGCGATAAACATCAGCGTCTTCTCTACGTAGACTCGAGGCAGCGATGAGACACACAGGCTGACTGTACAAAACACAACCATACATATCAACAACATTATAGAAAACTTTAAAAGTCTCAATTAACTGTCAGTGTGCTGCACCAAATTTATATAGAAAAATCTGGTGTGAAACACTCACACAACTTTCTCTTGCCAATGCAAATAATTAACAATAAACCTCAAAAAACATTAGTGAAATACGCATAATTAAAATCGACCTCAGTTTGGCTTAAAAATACGGAAAATCGCTCATTCACGCTAAGCTAGGCACTGTACAAAAAAATGCTTAAAATAAAAGTTGTAGATCTCTTAATTTCCTATAAATTTTATTATATACATTTTTGTCGTAAAATGCATTCTAAGGCCGAAATCTTAAAAAAATAGATTTTTCACACGTTTTCGTGAGAAAAAAACAGACAATCGCTAATTACCGCTAAACTAAGCTTTATATAAAAAAATATTCGAAATAAAAGTTGTAGAATTTTACATTCTCTACAACTTTTATAATATAATGTTTTGCGCTAAAATGCATATTTAAGCCGCAATCTTAAAAAGAAAATGTTTTTACGCAAAAACAGCCTCACCCAGAATTTCAGCAAACATGGCGCCTACCCTATCTTGTAGAGAATAAAAAATTGAGTAAATGAGGCGATTTTAAAAAAAATCGTAGGACCAGTTTTTGAGAAAATCGCAAAAAAGTGAAAAATTATACGAATAAACTGCTACTTCCGGTTGACCGATTTTGATGAAAATGTTCGTGTCGGGTCCGGTAGTGGTATGTAACTTAAGTTTCAAGTTTGAAGTTCGTACGTTGTTCCGTTCTTGAGATATTCTGTTCACACACACACACACACACACACACACACACACACACACACACACACACACACACAGACCAATCGCTAAAAACATGCTTTTTGGGTTCAGGGGGTCTGAAAACGTATAGATCCGGTGAAAACTCGATTTTGAAAAATCGACATGAAAACAATACTTTCCTTCCTATATATTCATATAGGCAAGAGAAAGTAAAAAGTATTGTTTCATGTCGATTTTTCAAAATCGAGTTTTCACTGGATCTACACATTTTTAGACCCCCTGAATCCAAAAAAAAATTTTTTTAGCAATTGGTCTCTGTGTCTGTGTGTGTATACAAAATATCTCTCAAGAACGGAACATCGTATGAACTTGAAACTTGAAACTTAAGTTACATACCACTACCAGACCCAACACGAACATTTTCATCAAAATCGGTCAACCAGAAGTAGTAGTTTATTTGTGTAATTTTTCACTTTATTGCGATTTTCTCAAAATCTGCTCCTAGGATTTTTTTTAAAAATCGCCTGGTTTACTAAATTTTTTATGCTCTACAAGATAGGGTAGGCGCCATGTTTCCTGAAATTCTTGGTGAGGCTGTTTTTAAGTAAAAAAAAGTGTTTTTTTAAGATAACTGCTTTAATATGCAATTTAACACAAAATTTATATAATAAAAATGTAGAGAATTTAAAATTCTACAACTTTAATTTTAAACATTTTTTCTGAATAACACTTAGTTTAGCAGTAATTAGCGATTTTCTGTTTTTTTCTCACGAAAATGTGAAAAATAAATTTTTTTAAGATTTCGGCCATTTTACGACAAAAGTGTATAGAGTTAATTTTATAGGAAATAAAAAGATCTACAACTTTTATTTAGAGAATTTTTCTCTACAGAGCCTAGTGTTAGCGTGAAAGTGATTTTCCATATTTTTAAGGCATACTGAGATCCGATTTTCATTTTGCATCTTTCATATATGATTAAAATTAGGTTACGTTTATTGAGGTTAGTTTGTTTGTTTATTTCTAATATTTTATTAGTCTACTAATGTTAGGTTTATTGTTAATTATTTGAACTGGCAAGAGAAAGTTGTGTGAGTATTTCACACCAGATTTTTATTAATGGATGGCAGGATGCATTTCAACAATTAATTTGTGAATGATAAAAGGAAAGATACTTACTGTGAGATGGTGGGACAGATTCCACAGCCTCCTGGATCAGATTCTGCTCATTCAGTCTCAGCGACATCATCACACCTACACAAACACACAAACAACAACACGTTAACTCTTAATACACTAATTAAAATTAAACCTGTGAATCATTTTCATCATCATTGAAATAAACACACTATGTACGCCTACCACCAACATTACACCGATCAAATTTGTGGTAAAATATCATCTGGGGTATTTGCATTAAAACAAATTGCCAGATTAAATGATAAAAAATTGCTCATAGCAGCTTATCATGGTTTGATTTTATCTCGTATCAGGTATGCCATATGGGGTAATTCATCACAGGGTAACATGGAAAGAGTTTTTAAAATACAGAAAAAAGCTGTTAGGTGTATGATGGCAGTCAACCACCTTACCTCATGCAGATCACTATTTAAAGAGCTGCAATTGCTCACAGTTACTTCTTTGTACATCTTTCAAGTGATAATGTACGTAAAGAAAAATACCTTTTTACAGAATTCAGATGTTCACAACCACTACACAAGAAACAGAATCGATTATTATGTTGCTAATCACAACACTAAATTGTTTGAACAAAAACCAACTTATGCAGGTAGAAAATACATCAATAAATTGCCACAAGGTTTAAAAAGTTGTGACAATTTAAGTCATTTTAAGAAAAAGCTAGAACAGTATTTAATTGATGAAACATTTTACAGTGTGCACGAATTCCTTTCTAAATAGTTTTTGGTTGAAAAGTATTTAACTTGTAATTAAACAAATATTGTGTACTATTTGATACAAAGGGGTTCATGACAAGCCTACTGAGTTAAGCAGTAGCAGGGAAAAATTATTGGTAAGTGTGAATTTGATTGTAAGTGAAGATATTTGATTCAATGGGGTTCATGACAAGCCTACTGAAGCAAGCAGTAGCAAAAACAATTTTCTGGTGGTAAGTGATGAATTTATCATTGGTGATAAACTTTCAGTTTATCAGTTTTATCTTGACATGGCCTATACTCCCTTTGGAGTCCCCTGGATGCAAGTAAAAAAAAAAAAATGTAAAAACAAAATTTTTCTCAACACAAAAAACAACCAATGTCACATGTTTTATAAATATCAATTTAAATAGGGGGAAAAAGGATCTATCACTATACGAGGTGTGATCAAAAAGTAACGTGATTTTTCATTTTTATAAAAAAATATTCATTTATTCATCCAAAATTATGTTATCCCCTTCAAAATAATCCCCTCTGATACAAAATCCACTTGTGCCAGTGCTTTTTCCAGTCATCAAAACATTTCTGAAATGCACTTTTGGGTATTGCCTTGAGCTCCTCCAGCGATGCAGCCTTAATCTACGAGGGTAGGCTGATAAGTAATGCACACATGCTTGTAGAAGACAACTAAATAAACTTCAGTAGCGCGCCTGGTGGCATGTGGAAGTACTATTTCTCCTCTACAAGTCTGCGCAGTTTGAAGGCGTTGCTTTCATTCAGTTTGTTTTGAGTAGTGGAAGTATGGCGTCGTGTTCTGGTGCTATGTCAACGAGAATTAAACAACGCGAATTGAACAACTTTTGAAGCGCTACCGTGACGAAGGAGACGACTTTCTTTTGAATATTGTGACGGGGGACGAGTCATGGGTTCATCATTACGATCCCGAAGAAAAAAGGCAGAGCGCTGAATATCGTCATCCACATTCTCCTGTTGTGAAAAAGTTCAAAACACAACCGTCCGCAAAAAAAATTCTTTTGACTGTGTTTTGGGATGCTCGCCGAGTTTATGTGACTGATTATCTGGAACGAGGGGCAACGGTAAATTCTGCTCAGTATATACAGACTCTGAAACACCTCCGACGTCGAGTTTGTCGTGTTAGAGGCAACCTGGCGCCAATAATTTTGCAACACGACAATGCTCGTCCACACACTTCGCGTGCAACTGGAGAGGCTCTGAGAAACCTGAAGTTTCAACCAATTTTACACCCTCCGTATTCTCCCGACCTTGCGCCTTGCGATTTTTATTTTTTTCCTCTACTGAAGAGAGACCTTAAGGGTAATCATTACAGCTCGGACAATGAGGTGAAGGCAGCTATTGCGTCCTGGGTTCGAGGAAAGTCGGAAGAATTTTTCAGTGACGGAATGAAAAAACTTGTTAAACGTTGGGAGAAATGTGTAATGCTTAACGGTGACTATATTGAAAAATAAATAGATAATTTGGTAGGTTAAGATTTGTACTTTAATTTGTTATTTACCCCATCTTGCTATTTCTTTTTGTTCGTCTTCTACAAGCATGTGTGCATTACTTATCAGCCTACCCTCGTACAAAGAAGAGCCTGGGCTCTTCCACTGGGATGATTGGGCTTTGGTTTCGACGTCATAACCATAGACCCATGTTTCGTCACCAGTTATAACCCTTTTGAGCAGATCAGGATCATCATTGACGTCGTTCAACATGTCTTGGGCGATGTTCATGCGACGCTGCTTCTGATCAAAACTAAGCAGTTTTGAAGCGAATTTCACTGACACACATGTCATACCCAAAACATCCGTTAAATTTGATTGGCATGAGCCAAACAATATGTTAAGATCAGCTATTTCTCTAATTGTGATTCGACGATTTTTCAACACAATTTCTTTCACTTCCTGAACATTTTCGCAGTTTTTTGACGTGCTGGGGCATCCAGAGCGAGGTTCATCGTTAACATTTTCTCGGCCTTCTTGGAATAACTTATACCATTTATAAACATCTTTTTTTGCTCAAAGTTGACTCACCGTACGCCACTGTCAACATTTCAAGAGTTTTTGAATACTTGATACCATTTTTTACACTCTGCTCCATTATTTTGAACAGCAAAAAATCGCCGAGCACACAAACACGAGTGTAACCAGTTTATGCCTATCACATAAAAACAACACGTGCTATATAGTCAAAACTTTGAACATATGATCGTGACAAGTGTACCAACACAACAAAAATTTTTTTTTTTAAATTAGAGTGTACAGAGCGCGCGAAATTCAAAAAGTCACCTTACTTTTTGATCACACCTTGTATAGTAAAACAAAATTTTTAAAATGTGTGACTTACCTTGGGCATATTTTTCTTGTCTGAGGTTTTCCCTCATTGAGTCCGGAGTGATGTCAATGTCCAACTGGAACGGGTCGAAGACATGGCCACGGTCCAAAGAGTAGACGAGCAATCCTTCTGTTGTCACCGCTGCCCATGACAAACCTGCAACACAACAACACGTTTCATACAATACCTCTACTCACTACGGCTTATTTAACCCTTTAACTGCTATTGACGTATATATACAAGGTATGTCCAGAAAGTAAGTTCCGTTTCTATTTATATCTGTTGCAGCACTGCGATCGCAGTTTCGCGCATGCCCAGCAGACGCTCTGTTTCAAGAAGAAGAAACCTGCGCCATTTTGAGATCGCTGTCAGCCGCCTACGCTTTGTTGTGCTTGTTTACAATGTCGGTGTTGATTGAAAATCCCGCCGCTTGTGAAATCAGATCTGTGATTCGTTTTCTGAATGCTAAAAAAGTGAAACCAATCGAAATTTATCGGCAAATTTGCGAAGTTTACGGACAAAATGCGATAAGTGATTCAATGGTGAGAAGATGGGTCCAACAATTCAATGAAGGACGTAGTGAAGTGCATGATGAAGAACGAAGTGGGCGTCCATCTTCGTGTACAGAAGAACTGGTTTACGTGGTTGATGAGAAGATCAGGGAAAACCGTAAGTTTACAATTAGAGCTCTCGTTATTGAATTTCCACAAATCTCAAAATCACTAATTCATGAAATTTTTACTGAAAAACTGAAATTTCGTAAACTTTGCTCACGTTTGGTACCAAAAATTCTTACTGAGCAACACAAAACCAAATGGATGGGCAGTGCACTTCATTTTTTGACCCGTTATGATGAAGGCGGCAAAGATTTTCTGTCACAGATAGTCACAGGAGATGAAACTTGGGTTTCTTATGATACCCCTGAAAGTAAGCGGCAATCAATGGAATGGAGGCACACTTCATCCCCAGCCAAGGTTAAGCCGAAACAAATGTTGACACCTCAAAAAATCATGTGCACAGTCTTTTGGGACAGCAAAGGCATCTTACTGATTGATTTCTTACAGCGAGGTCAAACAATCAATGCAGATGTTTACTGCGAGACACTTGGGAAATTGCGCCGCGCAATACAGAATAAGCGCCGAGGATTTCTGTCAAAAGGTGTTGTTTTTCTTCACGACAATGCTCGACCACACACTGCAAATGCACAAAAAACCAACTACAGGGATTTGGCTGGGACGTGTTTGATCATCCTCCGTACAGCCCTGACCTCGCTCCTAGCGATTTTCATCTGTTCTTACATCTCAAGTCTTTCCTTGGCGGTCGACACTTCAATAATGATGAAGAGCTGAAAGAAACTGTTTCCAACAGGTTGAAGACACAGGTGGCAACCTTCTATGAAGAAGGCATAGAAAAACTTGTACCACGCTATGACAAATGCCTGCAAAAATTCGGCAGTTATGTGGAAAAGTAGTTTAAGAGTTGTAAATTTTTGTGCAATAAATGTTTTTTCTGTATCTGTACACAATTTTTTTTTATTACCAAATGGAACATACTTTCTGGACATACCTCATATATATTCATATAGGCAAGAGAAAGTAAAAAAAAATAGAGGAAAAAAGATGACATACCAGTCGGTGAAAACTCAAGAGAGAACACTTTCACTTCCGGCTTGAAAGTGCGAGCCGCCATATCGCCCTTTTTTACGCCTGGCAATCGTACCGTCACATTACCACCTTCTCTTTCTTCACGTTCTTCTACCAATGCCAGATTACCAAATTCGGTCATCTTTCTTCTGTTTATAAAATCCTGAAATAAAATAAAAACTCTGGTGTGAAACACTCACACAACTTTCTTTTGCCAATGCAGCAAATAATTAACAATAAAACATTACAGATATTTATTTTTTAATTACTAATAAAATATTACAAATAAACAAAAAAATAACCTCAATAAACATAACCTAATTTTAATCATATATGAAAGATGTAAAATTAAAATCGACCTCAGTTTGGCTTAAAAATACGGAAAATCGCTCTTTCACGCTGAACTAAGCACTGTACAAAAAAAATGCTTTAAATAAAAGTTGTACATCTTTTAATTTCCTATAAATGTTATTAAATACACTTTTGTCAAAAAATGAGTACTAAGGCCGAAATGTTAAGAAAATCGATTTTTCACACGTTTTCGTGAGAAAAAAACAGAAAATCACTTATTACCGCTATAAGCGTTATACAAAAAAGTGTTTGAAATAAAAGTTGTAGGACTGCAAATTCTCTACATTTTTTATTATATACATTTTTGCGCTAAAATGCATAATAAAGCCGCAATCTTAAAAAAACAATTTCTTTACGCGAAAATAGCCTCGCCAAGAATTTCAGCAAACATGGTGCCTACCATATCTTGTAGAGCATAAAAAATTTAATAAATGAGGTGTTTTAAAAAAAAATTGTAGGACCAGTTTTAGAGAAAATCGCAAAAAAGTGAAAAATCACACGAATAAACTACTACTTCCGGTTGACCGATTTTGATGAAAATGTTCGAGCCGAGTCCAGTAGTGGTATGTAACTTAAGTTTCAAGTTCGTAATATGTTCCGTTATTGAGATATTTTGTACACACACACACACACAGACCAATCGCTAAAAACCTGTTTTTTGGGTTCAGGGGGTTCGAAAATGTGTGTATCCGGTGAAGAGTGTATTTGTTGTGATCGACATGAAAAAAATACTTTCCTTCCTATATATTCATATAGGCAAGAGAAAGTAATAATAAAGTTTGCAACCAACGATAAAAACACTCCGTACAGATAACTGTAAAAATTGATTAAAAAAATAAAACACTTTATTGTTACAACTACATTATTCTAACCAATGAAGTAATCTACAGTTGAGCCGTTGTTAGTTTGCTCCTAGTGTCAACAAACAAAAGCCACCTACTACTATGTGCACGCTACACTCCACCACTTTACAACTATCCTATTCCTATTAAGTTAACTATTTTTTAAATTATAACTACTTAAAGTACTAAAAACATCAGTCATTATGTTTTTTTTTTTTAACAGTATAGTATTTCTTTTGCAATCAGTTAATAAATACAATAACTTTAAGCAAATATGAGAAAATCTGAGTAATGTCCTTAGAATTAAAACACAAACGACACTCAGTAGTGTGTTTGAAAAAGACCAAACTGTGAAGAAACAAAAAATATATCTATACAAAATCAAACTTAATGAAACGTGAATTGACATCCCGAAACACAAAGTGTTGAAGTTGGAGATGACAATGACGATGGTAGAGATGAAAACGATGCCAATTATGAGATGCCGATGATTAGGAGTTGAAGTAGAAAAGACGAAAAAAAAAAGCGTTTCAGTCTGTGAGTATCTTCGCTGTTGTCAAGGAGGCTAATCGCTAATGGATTCTGATGGTCTTCTAGTTTTTGTAAATGTTTTCGCTATGTTGTTCAATTTCTTCTTTTATGAAGCGCAGGTTCAGGTAATTGTGTAATATTTCATTTGTTACGTAGTACCATGGGGCTGCATGATGTAGGCCTAGTAATTTCATTTATAAAAATACTTTTGAAAGTATTTTGTTGTTACTTTTTAATCAGCGTGTACACATTTTGATATAATGCGCATGCTCAGTGACGTCATTATTTGTTTACATTAGGAGCAAACTAAGAGAGGCTGGACTATAGGTGCTTAACGCATGTTTCTCAATATTTTCGGCACTTAAAATAACCGAACTGGAATTACAAAACATTTTTTTTGATAAAAAAATCACATTAGAAAATTTATCCCCTTGCTGATCCCAACAACAATTCGTACGAATTTTCCATTGTTGAAACCAGTATTGGAAGTCCACTTCTGACAGCTTGTTGAAAACCTATGTCACTTTTGCTTTCATTGCATCCATGCTGTCAAATCATGTCCCATTAAGGTCCAATTTTATTTTTGAAAATAAAAAATCTGGTGTAAAACACTTACACAACTTTCTCTTGCCAATGCAAATAATTAATAATATAACCTAACATTAGAAATAAACAATAAACTAACCTCAAAACACATAACCTAATTTTAATCATGAGTGAAAGATGTAAAATGAAAATCGAACTCAGTTTGGCTTAAAAATACGGAAAGTCACTCTTTCACGCTAAACTAGGCACTGTACAAAAAAATGCTATAAATAATTGTCGTACATCTTTTAATTTCCTATAAATTTGATTATATACACTTTGGTCGTAAAATGCATACTAAGGCAGAAATCTTAAAAAAATCAATTTTTCACACGTTTTCATGAGAAAAAAACAGATAATCGCTAATTACTGCTAAACTAAGGGTTATGCAAAAAAATGTTTGAATAAAAGTTGTGGGATTTTCAATGCTTTAAATTTTTTATTATTAAAATTTTTGTATATTAAAGCCACAATCCTAAAAAAACAATTTTTTTACGTGAAAACACCTTCACCAAGAATTTTAGCAAACATGGTGCCTCCCCTATCTTGTAGAGCATAAAAAATTTAGTAAACCAGGCGATTTTAAAAAAAAATCGTAGGACCAGTTTTTGAGAAAATCGCAAAAAAGTGAAAAATTACACAAATAAACTACTACTTCCGGTTGACAGATTTCGATGAAAATGTTCGTGTCAAGTCCTGTAGTGGTATTTAACTTAAGTTTCAAGTTCATACAATGTTCTGTTCTTGAGATATTCTGTATACACACACACACCAATCGCTAAAAACATGTTTGTGTGGGTTGAGGGGGTCTGTTTAGGTGTATATTCGGGTGAAGAGTGTATTTGTAAAAATCGACATGAAAACAATACTTTCCTTCCTATATATTCATACAGGCAAGGGAAAGTAAAAATATGATATTTATAAAAGTAAATAATAGTTTGTAAACAAAAGAAACTGCAACTGCGTTTTATGTTATATGAAGGCAGTATAAACCAACTATTTACTACACAAGAATATTAAGAGATATTACGAGGCGTGTTCAGAAAGTAAATACCGTTTTTAAAAAAAAAACTAAAACAATTTTTTTTCAACATAGTTTCCACCGATGTTCAAACACTTGTCATAGCGGGTGATCAATTTGTCTATACCCTCTTCGTAGCAGGTTCCCGCCAACGAATGTAGCCACGACTCCACGGCAGTTTTCACTTTTGGAACCCATCAGGAACACAGCTTGCGATAACCTAAGCGGTCCGTAACAATTTCGTACAAAAGAGTGCGTGAAATTTGTTGGAAATCATCAGATAGCGTTGTCATAGTGAAACGTATGTTCTCTTGGATTTTTTCGTCAACTGCCCTTACCAGATCATCAGTGACGAGAGAAGGCCGACCGCTCCGATTCTCATCATACACATTTGTTCGACCGCCATTGAACATTCTAACCCACTTTCTCACCATTCCTTCACTCATCACATCTTCCCTGTAAACATCTCAAAGTTGATGATAAATTTCAGCCGGTTTCACATTCCTTGCGTTCAGAAATCTTATTACAGAACGAATCTCACAATCGGCGGGATCACTAATTGTCTTAAACATTTTAAATGTTCAGAGAAAACTGAAAACACAACGTAGAACAACTACAATGGCGTGAGTCGAGAGCCAGTGAACAAGGACGACTAGTGCGCATGCGCGGAACACCGATTCCAGCGCTATGGCGGCAGTAGAATAAAACGGTACTTACTTTCTGAACACGCCTCGTATATAACATCTCAGTAAAAAGTGAACATAAAATCACTAAGAACATGGACTAACTAAATAAACAATCAGGCGAAGAACTAAGGTACAGCTGATGGCCAGAAACACTTACTTTCAAAACATCCGTTACTAATTAAACTCAATCATACGATCTTGTGAAACACAACATTTACAAATGAGTGTTAAGAGGGCATCATATGACGATGGCATGACAAAATGCGTTGAAGAGAGATAACTTACATCAACAGCATCAAACGATCTATTCTGTGTGATTTCAAATTTCTTGACCAGGATCGCTTCCTTCGCGTGGTATATGCAGACATTCTTCGAGTCACCGCCTGCCAATATGTAATTGCCATCTGCCGAATAACAAACCGCGGTGAACGCCCTGAAACATTTCACTTGGTCAGAGCAACCACCATGTACATTAATTATAACAATACAAACGTTCAGTTCAGCCGTCCTCAGTTTGCTCCTCCTCCTCCTCCTTCTGTCTGTCAACAAACAAAAGCCACCTACTACACGGTGTACAATGTACGTAAAGTAAAATACCTTTTTACAGAATTTAGATGTTCACAACCACTACACAAGAAACAGAATCAATTATTATGTTGCTAATCACAACACTAAATTGTTTCAACAAAACCCAACTTATGCAGGTAGAAAATACATCAATAAATTGCCACAACGTTTAAAAAGTTGTGACAATTTAAGTCATATTAGAAAAAAGCTTAAACAATATTTGATTGATGAAACATTTTACAGTGTGCACGAATTCCTTTCTAAATAGTTTTGGTATTTAACTTTAATTAAACAAATACCGTATTTACGCGTGTATAGGCCGCACTTTTTTAGACAAAACTGAACGTGAAATAATGGGGTGCGGCTTATATTCGAGATAGGCTATATCTACATGCTTATGATAAATATAAGTATAAATAAAACTTCAAATATGAGATTGAAAACAATTTATTAAAATGAAAAATACAGTATTACATACCTGATGAAAATTAAAATATGGTAAACGGACTATTGTTCATCGTTTGATTCATCGCTGCAGTCGTCATTCATAAAGAATACTGGGCGAAGAGGAAAGCACAGAAGAAAAACTGAGAAATCATGGTCCTTTGTAGGCCATAACGTAAATAATAATAATAATAATAATAAAAGCCGCAATCTTAAAAAAACAATTTTTTTATGCGAAAACAGCCTCACCAAGAATTTCAGCAAACATGGCGCCTACCCTATCATGTAGAGCACAAAAAATTTAGTAAACCAGGCGATTTTTAAAAAAAATCGTAGGACTAGTTGTTGAGAAAATTGCAAAAAAGTGAAATATTACACAAAAAAAAGCTACTACTTCTGGTAGACCAATTTTGATGAAAATGTTCCGTGTTGGGTCTGGTAGTGGTATGTAACTTAAGTTTCAAGTTTTAAGCTCGTACGATGTTCTGTTCTTGATATATTCTATACACACACACACAGACCAATTGGTAAAAACATGTGTTGTGTGGGTATGAGGGGGTCTGTTTACATGTATATTCGGGTGAAGAGTGTATTTGTTAAAATCGACATGAAAACAATACTTTCCTTCCCATATATTCATAAAGGCAAGAGAAAGTAACAATCATCGACAGATATAGAGTACTAGCATAAACAATTAAGAACTTACTTTCCGGCGAGTGATTTCACACCTGATTGGGAACCAAACCAAGACCCTCTAAACATAAAGAGTTGCAATTACCACCGCACCACATGAAAACCAAACAGTTAACTACTAGCATAAACAATTAACAGAAAGAGAGAGTGAGATGAAGCGAGCAAAACTTACTTTCCGGCAAGTGATTTCTTAGCGGTGATGAGATCAGTGTCAGAGCGACCGCTGCCCAAATCATTTCTGCCTTCTATTGAACCGGTCTGCGATGTTGTTTCTACATCGTACATGGTCAAATCGCCGTTCAGCGTCGCCACAACCACTTCTTTACCGTCCGGTCTGAACGCCACACACAATCCTGTCAACCAACACACACACAACACCAACATTTACAATTAATTTGAATCGGTCATGATTTCGTTAAACTGCATCGAGGAGACTCCACAAACAGCAGTATAGTATAGGTATCAGACGAACTAACGTCCCATAGCCGAGCGAGTGAGAGGGAGATATATGGCATAACTACGCACACGTCCAAAGGTCTTTACCGTTATAATCCAAATCTGAAAACATACTACAGTCGTTATCTTGCTTGTTGGTTTACTGCATGCATAAACGCTTGCGCACAACAATGAGTAAAATTATACGATAATGTTATTGGAACGGCGCGTATGGCTTGTGTGAGTGAGAGCGTTATTCATTCTCTCACTCCCACGGCTAGGGTACTGCAGTTCATCTGAATACTATACATGTCACGATAAAACTTTTAACCCTTTAAGCGAGTAGTCAACTCAAGAAGATGATTTTTTTTAAATTTCAATTTTTTGCATTTATTTGAAGTTTAAAATTTTCTGAATCACAACATTTGTTTACTTTGTACGTTGACAAAAAGTTGTAAAAACATCTTGTTTAAAATAAAGCTCACTAGCAAGGCGAGTGAAATTATTCCTTCAACTTTAAATTTTCCGGGAATGTGGTTTTTACATGATTGTACATTTTTGGGAAATTAAATATTTTTGTTAGTATTGGAGATAAACTACTCCCCTGAGGTAAAGTATCTGGGGGTTGTCCTGGATAGGGGCCTAACGTGGAAAGGCCACATGTCCAGGACTGTTGAGAAGGCTACAAAGGCCTTATGGATATGTAAGAGTCTGTTTGGGAAGACTTGGGGGCTTAGGCCTCGTATGGTAAAATGGGCTTATATGAGCATCATTCTGCCAATGGTCACATACGCAGCTTTTGTATGGTGGCCAAGAATAAATCTGAGGACGGCGCAGGGTCGGCTGAGGAAGCTGCAGAGACTGGCCTGCCTAGGGATATGTGGTGCAATGTGCACTTGTCCAACGGCTGCTATGGAGGCGATGTTTGATTTGCCTCCTCTTCATATTCAAGTGAAGAAGGAGGCGATAAGAACTGCCTTGAGGCTGGAGGGCAAGATCGGGGTCCCATCAGGGGAGATGGGCCACACCGAGATCTTCAAAGTGATTGAGGGGATGGGTGTGGTAGGTGGTCCTCGGGACCGTATGGACAAAGCATACGACTTCTCCGACACACTGAGGGTGGAGATTTTTGATCGTCAGGAGTGGGCGGAGGGACAGCCAGTGATACCGGAAGGAGCTACCGTTTGGTATACTGACGGCTCAGTGATGAGCGGAAGAGCGGGAGTGGGGGCCTGGGGGGCCGGGGGAAAGATTTCCCTGGCCCTTGGGTGTAACACAACCATCTTCCAAGCTGAAATATTGGCCATTAAGGTCTGTGCGGAGAGGTGTATTGAAAGGCGCCTCAGTGGGTCGCACATTTATATTTTGTCCGATAGTCAGGCGGCCATCAAGGCTGTGAGTTCCTGTACTTTTGAGTCGCGATTGGCCTATGATTGTCGGGAAGTTTTGAATGCCGTGGCCAGGCGTAACGTTGTGACGCTGCGTTGGGTGCCGGGGCACCAGGGAGTGCCTGGAAATGAGAGAGCGGATGCCTTAGCAAAGAAAGGTGCAGCCTCTCACTTCATAGGCCCAGAGCCATTCTGTGGAATTGGTGAGGGCTATTATAGAGGTATAGTTAGGGCCTGGGAAGAGGAGGCTAAAACCTCCTATTGGAATAAGGTGACAGGCTGTGAACAGGCAAAGAAATTCATTGCCTATTCCAGCAGGAAGGCTGGGATATACAATAGACTAGGAAGACAGGACCTGAGGAGGGTAGTGGGCCTGATGACTGGTCATTGTAATCTTGGGTATCATTTATCCAAGATAGGAGTTGCTGAAGAGAGCCTGTGTAGATTCTGTCATGAGGCAGAAGAGAAGGCTGAGCATATTTTATGCAGTTGCAAAGTGGTTGGCTGCAAAAGAAGAGCGCTGATGGGTAAGGGCGTGTTAACACCTTCTCAGGTAAGTGCACTAGATCCTAGGCAGATCCTGCGCTTTATTGAAAGTGTGGGTCTTGCATAAATAAGGAATAGGGGCAATCACAAAAGATCTTTTAGGTCGCGGTGAGGAGGGGCTGTAGAGGCCTGAACGCCCATATAGTAAAGTAAGTAAGTAAGTAGTATTGGAGTTATTTGGATGATGTTTTTACAGACTTTCATAATTTCTTGCTCTATTATCTTTGGAATGATTATTACAAAAACCTTAATAGGGATTTAGTTAAAAAATAATTTGTGAATATGTAAAATAAATGTTTTTGAAAATCTGGTTTTTCTTCAATAAATTTCTTGTAAGAAAAAATACATAGAAGCACATACAACAGATAACAGACAGCACTTTTCCGTATTTTGTAGCATAAGAATCGTGTTGATATCTTTCTTGGTTCCTGAGATTTTTGATTCCCCGTAAAAGCCCGCTTTACCAACCTCACCCTTATATTAGGGGCTGTAATTAATTTTTTGGCTTGGTTCAGATGGTAGATCATTACTAGTAAATTACTCTTTTATTTAAAATAAATAATGATACATTATAGCCAGAAGTTTTGATTTTCATTTTCTGGGTATACTACCCCCTTAAGGGAGTAGTCAACCCAGAAAATGAAAATAAATTTCTGGCTATAATTTAGTTAATAGGCAAGAGAAAGTAAAAAAGGAAATAGTAAAACCAGCCCACACACCAGAGCAAACTGTCACACCATCATCAAAGACAATTGAACAGGCTTACCATCAAAATTAAGCGGAATAGATTCAAAAGTGGATCCATGCTCGACAGCGTTCCATATCCTCAAAGTCTTGTCCCAACTGACGGATGCCAACGAGGTGCTCGACAGAACCGGACTGAAAGCGACGCTGACAACAGGCCCTTGATGTCCAGTCAGAATCTAAAACAAACCACCCTTCTCATTTAACATGCTCAGCTACACCCTCCGATTTCAACCAATCAGAGGACCCTTCATAGTGTCGCTGACTCCCCCTACCAACATAGTGCCTGCAGACGATCGCACTACATGTCTGATGCAGAGAGCCTACAGCCTCTCCCCACCACCTTGAGACGTATTTAAGAGAGCGTTCTCGCCCGCCAGAGGCATTTACCACTGAACTCTCAACCGGAGAAGAACAAGAAAGATGAGCTCCAGCCAGAAGAAGACGAGACCAGCCGAGACCATCCCTGGTCTACGCTACCGATGGCGGACGCTACATTCCCGCACTGGTCAGCCTTCGCCAGCCCGGAGAGAGCCGCCTCGGCCGCGCTATTGGCAGACGGCCTACGCCAACCCGACACTGTGGGGCTCTGGGAGCCACCACCGCCACGCTGCAGTGGGGACCCAACTGCCACTGAGGGAAGGCTAAATCTGAACCCCGTAGCCGAGCTGTCACTTTTCGGGCTCCACTTCCATCACACCGGCTCGCCGCTTCTGAACGCCAACAACGGCCCTTTTCAGGGCCACCAATTTCACAAACAAGGTTTTGCCACGTGTCGTTGGCCCTGGTCGGTGACAATAGGTACGGCCGTGAAACAACTGGGCTGAATGACCATTACAAACATAGAGAAAAAAAGGAGCAGAGGGGTATTTTATGACTGCAGTTTCATGCGTTCCTGAAAACATTGTCTCTGCCCCGCTACTAACACATTCCGCCTTCCATTGTTGTTGTCATTGTCTTGTTAGTGCTATCCTATCTGTTGATCGTTGTAGTTGCGTCTCTCTCTTTCTCTTCTGCCGTTTACATTCTTATACCAATTGAAGTTATTTTTTTATAATTTCAGTTAAATTGTACCTTACGTTTTCTTAGAAATTTAGTTAATTAATTAATTTATTTAGATAACTTTCTTATTAATTAGTATTATTAGTTCTATTAGTATTGCGGTAATTAGTATTAATATATTAGTTATTAATTAGATTAATACTCCTACGACTCCCATCCTTCCCATTTCTTTAGAAAATAAAATTAATAGTAACAGTAAAAATATATTTCTATTTCATATAATGAATTAGAAATAATTTCAAACTGCAGGATGCATTATAAAGATTTATTTTTGAGTAAAAATATAATTGTACCTGTATATGTATTAGGTAAAAAATGTATATGAATTAGAAAATGAAAACAGCAAAAATATGATTGTATCAAACAAAACAAAAATGTATATAAATAACAAAATAAAAGCATGAGTTTAACAAATTTGCGCATGTGAGTGTGTGTGCGTATTGGTTCTCTTCAATTCTTGCAAATAGATAGAGCGAGAGAGCGTGGAGGAGGTTGAAGAGCGGTATACTGAAGGGTATAGGTATCAGATGGATTAATGTCCCATAGCCGAGCGAGTGAGAGGGAGATATGTGGCATAACTACGCATGCGCTCAAAGGTCTTCACCCTTATAATCCAAATCTGAAAACATACTGCAATCGTTATCTTGCTTGTTAGCTTACTGGATGCATAAACGATTGCTCACAACAATGAGTAAAATTATACGACAATGTTTTTGGAACGGTGCGTATGGGTTATGCGAGTGAGAGCGTTCTGCATCCACTCTCTCACTCCCACGGCTAGAGGGGACTGCAGTTCATCTCAATACTGTACATTGAGTTGGGATAAATGTTTTTGTTGATGGTAGTATACTAAAGGTATGACGTAGCACATCCCGGTTGTGATGTCGGCCTGCCTACACCTCAATTTCCTCCATTCAAAGGATAATCCATAACAATTACAATGGTTACATTTGAAAAACCGTACTTGTTATTTGATGGCCATTTTTACAATGACTGCTGTCATCTATCGTTTTCCTATGTCCATCCGTCTTGACGCTAACTACAAAAAATAGTAACAAAAGGTTTTCCGATTCATAATCTATACAAAAGTTAGCGGGGTTGGATTGGGTTTGAAGTTCCAGTTTCGATCGGAAGTCAAAAAATTAAAATCGGAATTATTAAACAAAAAAACGGTTTTGTTGTGTGTGGTGTGAAACACTCACACACAACTTTCTCTTGCCAATCCAAATAATGACCAATATATTTAACCTAACATTAGAAATAAACAAAAAACTAACCTCAAAAAACTTGAGTGAAAAATGCAAAATGAAAATCAACCTCAGTTTGGCTTAAAATTATGGAAAATCACTCTTTCACGCTAAACTAGGCTCTGTAGAGAAAAATGCTCTAAATAAAATTTCAATTTCCTATAAATTGAAATGAATTGATTACATACACTTTTGTCATAAAATGCATACTGAGGCCGAAATCTTAAAAAATTGATTTTCACACGTTTTCGTAAGAAAAACAAAACAGAAAATCGCTGATTACCGATAAACTAAGTGTTATACAAAAAAAGTATTTGAGATAAAAGTTGTAGGATTTTAAAAATCTCTACATTTTTTATTATATAAATTTTTGCGCTAAAATGCATATTAAAGCAGCTGCAATCTTAAAAAAACTATTTTTTTTAATGTGAAAACAGCCTCACCAAAAATTTCAGCAAACATGGCGCCTACCCTATCTTGTAGAGCATAAAAAATTTAATAAACCAGGCGATTTTTTAAAAAAATCGTATGACCAGTTTTTGAGAAAATCGCAAAAAAGTGAAAAATTACACGAATAAACTACTACTTCCGGTTGACCGATTTTGACGAAAATGTTCGTTTTGGGTCTGACAGTGGTATGTAACTTAAGTTTTAAGTTTCAAGTTCGTACAATGTTCCGTTCTTGAGATATTTTGTATACACACACACACACACAGACCAATCAGTAAAAACATGTTGTGTGGGTTGAGGGGGTCTGTTTAAGTGTATATTCAGGTGAAGAGTGTATTTGTTGTGATGGACATGAAAACAATACTTTCCTTCCTATATATTCATATAGGCAAGAGAAAGTAATAAAATCAGCCAGAATGATTATAATGACAGCAAAGAAAAATAAAAATACCTCCAATAAACGTCCGATTTTCATCGACCAAAGATAAACTTCAAAGACGTCTTGTCCTCCGGCTGCAACAAACTCACCAGTTGAATCTAAACTGATACATGAAAACTGAACGGGTCTTGGCGACGTGAACGTTCGAAAATTACGATACCTGAAATCACACAACACTTTACAACACTTTCAGATCACTTAGATTAATAGCGAGCAGGATTTTTTTCAACATGATTTTAACCACGTGAACCTTCACCGATTTTCCCTGAAGTGGGCTCAAATGAATCGTCTGTTCGAGTAGATTTGCAGAAAACTATCCAAAATCAAATATTTCGATTTATGACCGTAAAATAGGAGGTCCAAAATAGATTGGAGAGGGGGCAAGTTCAACGAACTGAAGTATAGGCCTACCAACGCATTAGCATTGCCCACCAACGTAGGAAGGAGGCGAGGCACGCCTTGAAGTGCTCGAATGGAATCAGTTCATCAGACACCTTATTATAATGCGCGAAGACAAAATTCAATTAGATTACGAATTGGGTTGCGTACCGCACTTGATAAAACCCAAAATAATTTGGAAATTAGTAACATCGGAAATCTAAGAATGTACGAAAATTTTCTTGATTTAGAAGTCATAACAGGAGAAGACAGTTCCCCATCCATTTAGCTTTTGCGATTGCAATAAATAAATCGCAAGGCCAAACATTCAACAAAGTTGGCCTTTATCTGCCACAATTGGTATTTTCACATGGACAATTGTACGTTGCTGTCACATGTCAGATCATCTGATAGCCTAAAAGTTCAAATAATGCCACACAACAATAAAACATTAAAAAAATTTACACTTTTGTGCGGGTTTTCCCGCACAGGTTCACCTAGTTCTCTTCTAAATCAGATAATCAATAATTCTTTTCACAAAAGAATGAATTTTAAATTCTAGCCCATTTATGAAACCCAGTTGGTTACCTGATAACAAAGCCATATTGGATATCTGCCGCGTCATTACACACTTTACAACAGCTGACAACATGGAACCACTTAAGTAAACCTTTTTTTTGTCATTAGTCTCTCGACTGGTTTGATGCAGTTCTCCAAGCTGTTCTATCTTGCTCAAGTCATTTCATATCTACATACCTGTAACACCCTACATCTTTTGTAATGTGCTTTACATACTCTAATTTTTGCCTCACCCTACAATTTACTCCCTCAATATTGTGTGTTATAAGTGAACCTATTGGGGTGAAATTAGTCATATGTAAACATTCTGTTTTTTCTTTAAAATAAAATTTGGCTGGATGACATTTCAATTATTTTTTTACTGGAGAAGATAAAACCGGCCAGAAAATTAAGCATCTGAATTTTTGCTATATCTCAAAAGTTGGATACCATCCGATTTTCAAAAATGAAATATCTTTTCGTTCATAACAAAAAGCGAAACATTTCAGACAATAAAAAGCCTTTCGACAAAACTAACGGTTTCTTGAGAAAAACAGCATTTAAAATTCCATTGGGCCACCATTTTGAAAAATATGGAACAGCATGGATAGTTTTTTTATTTTTTAGAGTACGTAGGTGCACAAATATTTGAACAAAATTTCAATCCTTTCAAGTGATAGAATGAGAACAAACGGTTAATTGATAATTCATATAAAAATATTTTATTTGTTTTGTTACATAAAAAATGAAAATGAAGTGAGCCGTAAACTATTTTTAAACACCCTGCATATTCATAATATGGGTCAAGAGAAAGTAAAAAACAAATCTAGTTTTAGTCACTTGAGTTACGAGTTTGCCCTTGTTTGCAACGAGGGGTAAAGTGGGGGGGGACAACCATCAGTGCGCATGCGTGCGTCACTGCTTTAATTTCACTACGACAAACATAACAACTTGTATTATATCCAGAGCATAGCCTATACAGTAGGCTATATCACGGAACCTTTTCTAGGTTAACGGTACCAGTCACCGTAAACAGAAATGTTATTTTCTCGAAAATGTGGGCAGACTATTCACAGTGCTCAACAAAATATAATATGCAGCGTAATAAAATGCTGAGAAGTTGAAGCTAAACAAAAATTCCTTTCACTGCCTGTTAACAAAATCCATGAGCGAGTGGCTAACTACTGTGATGTTTCTCTTTCCACAATTCGAAAAAATAAGAAGGAAATTAAGGATGTGAAGAAGCTATTCATTAACAGTTTTGTTGACAACAGGTAAAAAAAGGAAACGGTTTTTTTAGGAACTAGTGAGACTGATAGTGATAGTAAACAAGGTGATTCTTTCGTAAAAAATTTGTTCCAATGGAATAAGGTAGCTGGTAATTACAATAAATCAAACATTTCTAGTCGTGTAATTAAGCTGTAGGCAGTATTACAGGTCATATTTATTTCTTTATAAGTTTTTTGAAGAAAACGTTCTTGGATTGAACCAAAGATTACAAAATGTAGGCTATGAAGAAACTGCACGGTAGTGAAATGTACGAGTAGTGAGTGTTGCACTGTTGAGGGTGGCAGCACTGTCATATTTTCACTTCCCTTCATCACAGCCCATACATACGCAAAAGGCAACCACGTGATTTCAGTATCTATAGATGACCGGAAAAGGTAGGTTCACACACATGACACCGTAGAAGAAGAGGAAGGAGGAGGAGGAGAAGAAGAAGAAGGAGGAGGAGGAGGGGGGAGAAGAAGAAGGAGGAGGAGGAGGAGAAGAAGAAGCTGGATACTGACCTGGTCATGTCGAACGCTCTGACAGTTCCATCGAGCGACGACGAGACGAGAAATTTTCTGTTGGTGGCGAAGCGTACGTCCGTCACAGAAGACTGATGCTCAGTGAACGTAACGAAACAGAAGCCAGTCTGCGTGTTCCACAGTTTCACCTGCAATACAACAAAACTCACTGTTTAATCAATTTGTTACTCACATCCAATGTTCAACAGTCAACATCCACTGAAATATATACTATAATATAATATGCTGCCCGTAACAGCCCATGACAGGCGGAGTGTCAAATTATTTACACTCAATCTGTTGTTAGTTGCAGGGCTAAAATAAATAGTTGTGTTTCTTATCATCACATGGTCACCCAATTATAGATAACTGAATCATTTAACAACAGAAGAGGTACAGGTGTAAAAGGCACTAATCACAGTTATCTCCTCCTCTCAAAGTAATGAATTTCATTATACAGTTGGACCCTGTGGTGAATGAAGTAAAGGTGTCATTTCCAGAGTGGAAAATATGAGCTTTTCAGAGGGCCCGGCATGCTGATAAGTGTACTTTTCCACTGAGTGAGTTGTGGCAATTGTAAACCACCTCATTCCTCGGTTTACTTAGTAAAACCTCTACAGGTTCAAACCAGCCTAAAGGGGCTGATGACCACCTAAACAACACCACAATATAATATGCTCATAACAGGCAGCGGAGTGTGTTAAGTTATTTGCACTCGATCTGCTAGTACCAAAACTACAAAAAAAAAATCTGGTGTGAAACACTCACATAACTTTCTCTTGCCAATGCAAATAATTTATACAATATAACCTAACATATTAGTAATAAAACATTAGAAATGAACAACAAAACTAACCTCAAAAGACATAACCTAATTTTAATCATGAGTGAAAGAAGCAAAATGAAAATCAACCTGTTTGGCTTAAAAATACGAAAAATCACTCTTTCATGCTAATTTCCTATAAATTTGATTGTGTACACTTCAAAACACCAACGAGCTTCAAAACGCCGTGAATGGTTGGCTACATTCACAGGCGGCAGATTTTTATGCAGAGGGTATTTCAAAGACGGTTCCAAGGTACGACAAGTGCTTGAATCTGTTTGGTGACTAAGTCGAAAAATAGAGAAAAACTGTAGTTTTTAAAATACCAGAAGAATTTACAATAAAAAAGTTTTATCATGGGGTACAAAAATCAGACATTACAAAAAAGTGATAAGGCCAGAAGTGTTGTATGGTGCGGAAACGCTTAAAATTAGGCTAAAAGGAGGTATAAATAAAGTGATGGGCGCAGAAAGGAAAATAATGAGAAGTATATTGGGGCCTAGGAAACTAAATGCAGAGTACAATAGACCCCGAACAAATAAGGAAATATATAGCAGAGTTGAAAACATTATCCACACAAAGAGGAAAAGAAGACTTATGTTTTTTGGTCATATAGCGAGAATGGACAATAATCGGCTGGCAAAACAGGTCTATGAGAGGATAATGAAACTTAAGATTAAGCCAGCATGGTTCACCGAAACGCTGTCAGATTGCTTAACGGCAGGGATTACCACAGAAGACATAAGCAATAGAGAGGTTTTTAGGGGTAAAGTTGAGAGAGTGACCTTTAGAGAGGAAAGTGAGAGGAGGAGGTGTGAACCCCACAATATGGACCAACTGAGGATGGACAGATCAAGAAGGATGAAGGAGGTGTGGGTGAGGAAGAGAATGGAGCAGCATAGGACATGAAGAAACACCCCAAATATTGATTTACCATGCTCTCGTTAAAGAGCTATTCGAAAAAAAAAATAAAAGTTTTTGTATCTTCACTCGTTTACTTTTTATTTCAAAACGGAGGTTATTTTATGGATAACCCTCGTACTTGTAATTGTAAACTTTAGTGTATTAATTATTTAATCACCTAGATCCCGAAACGGACCTTAGCGATAAGTGGCAATTATTTTTAGATAAGAATAAAAATTTATTTATTCGCAAGAGACACGATTAGAGAGGAGTATGAATTGAATACCTTGCCATCATCTCCACCGGTTGCGATGTAGAGGCCGTCGGTGGAATAAGTGAGCGAAGTCATAGCAGAGGAATGGGCCTGCTGCTTCATCACGTACGTCTCGCTCTGCCATTCCCAAACCAACAACTGACCGAGTCTTCCACATCCGATCGCTATCCAATCTCCAGTCTTGTTTATCGCCAGTGAAGATATACTCTCCTCCGATATGCTATCACAAACAAACAAATACACAAAGCACTTTTATAAAATACATTACATTCCTTGAAACGCTCTGTCGCCGACTCCCACTACCAAAATAGCACCTGCAGACGGTCCCACTACCAATGTTACGCAGAGAGCCTACAGCCTCTCCCCACCACCTTTTTAACTTTTTTTTTTTTTGGTTTAACGTCCGACTGTTCTGCAATTACTGCTAATGCAGACGGCGAAGGATGAAACGATTTTTTGTAACGTATGAAAATATGCCGTGCCTTAGCGGGATTCGAACCCAGGACCGCATGATGATAGGCGTGCACTTTACCTTTTGCGCCAATGCGGCCGGCACATTGTTGACTTGATGGAGAGGTATTTAAGAGGGGGCCCTCGTCCGCAAGACTGACTTTTCACTCAACTCGCAAGCGGAGAAGAACGAAAAAAGAAGAGCTCTTGACTGAAGAGGACGAGCCCAGCCGAGACCAGACGCACCATCCCTGGTCTACGCTACCGGTGGCGGACGCTACATTCCCGCACCGGTCAGCTTTCGCCGGCCCAGAGAGAGCCGCCTCGGCCGCACTATCGGCAGACGGCCTACGCCGACCCGACACTGCGGGGCTCTGGGAGCCACCACTGCCACGCTGCAGTAGGGACCCAACTGCCGCTGAGGAAAGGCTAAGCCTAAACCCGGTAGCCGAGCCGTCACTCTTCGGGCTCCGCGTCTACCACGCCGGCTCGCCGCTTTCGACCGTCAACAACGGCCCTTTTCAGGGCCACCAATTTTACAGACAAGGTTTCACCATGTGTCGGTGACAGCTTATTAACCCTACAAATACTGTAGCTAGACTGAAGTTGGTCCAGTAGTTGCTGTCTGCTTGCAAATTTATAAAGCTATAATGCCCACTATATACAGGATGATTTTCGACAGCTTCTTAACCCTTTTAATGTCATGGATGCATTAATGCGCAATGAGTTTCCTCCGTGATGTGCCATGAACAAGTTTATGTGCGGCATGCAGTTTGAATTTTACCGCATTTGTTCTATCAATCCCCTTAATATTGCATATTAAACTGTTCAGAATGAAAAGGGAATTGTTTTCCCTTACAAGAAATATCATTTAGTTTAATAGTGTTTTCCCGCAAATAAAGTTTTTCATGTCATGTTGCACTAGAAACTGTGTAATTTGAGTTCTATTTCAGCTACAGTAATAAATTTGACATCAAAATACTCAGAATTTTCCGCTCTATTGACTGTAGTATGCTTTTAACCCTAAGTGTGGTAAAAAAAAAAATTTTTCTTCATTCATAAATCTCAAAAAGCATACTCTAGACAATAAATATGCATGTCCTTAGCACGTACGCGAAATTTCAAGTAAATCGGCTGAATAGTATTTAAAAAAATCCATTTTCCAAAAAACCATTGTAATTGAAAACCCAACCCGCGTTCTTTAAGCCTAGGAGTAGTTTTTTTAACATGTGTTATAATGAAAGTATTAGAGATTCAGGATTTAGGTAGTCATGTCCCAAATCAAAAAAGTATTAAAGAATTTAGGCAGGAAGACCAAGGGAATATTAATTGTTAGTTACATAGTTTATCCAAAGAGGATTGGAAGACGGTTTTCAATTCATCTGACATTAATCAAAAATATCATAATTTTATTGAGACATTAAAATTTCATTATAATAATAGTTGTCCAATTAAAAAGAAAGATGTAAAAAATATTGCCAGTGAAACAGATGAGTGGGTCACAGGGGAAATTTTGCAAATGAGGTCTGAAGTTAGAGATGTATACTCAGATTTTCTTTCACATAGGACTACTTTTAATGAACAAATGTACAAAACTATTAAAAAAACATTATGCCAGAGAAGTCCAGAGAGCTAAATGTAAAAAAACAGCTGAAGTTCTTCATAAATCACCAAATCTAAACTCAGCAATATGGGAAATAATTAATAAGAATCGAGGTGTAGTTAGCAACAAAAGTTTTACTGATATACCTAATATTGTTGACAAAAACAATGAACTTATAGAGAATGGTATAGAAATTTGTAATTATTTTAACAAATATTACCAGGAAGTAGCTTTAAAACTTAAACAACAGATTACGGAAACAGTGGGATGTTATGATCCAAAAGGTAACAAGGTAGTTAATCGATTCTTATTTAGCCTAGTTTCAAGGGAGGAATTAGAATCAGTTATTGATAGTTTGAAAAGTAAGAAAACATGTGGGTTAGATGGGATTTCTAGTATAATTGTTAAAGAATGTAAACATCTTTTAATTACTCCTCTCCTTCATTTGATTAACTTCTCACTTGAAGCAGGTGTATTTCCAAACAAACTGAAGGAGGCTAAAATATTGCCTATATTTAAGAATGGAGATAGCCAGTTAGTTGAAAATTATAGACCCATAAGTATTTTAAACACAATCAGTAAAATTTTTGAAAAGGTAGTATTTATTAGGTTAATCAGTTTCTTGACTGAAAATCTAATCATCTCAGAGGATCAGCATGGTTTCCAAAAAGGTAGATCAACTAAAACTGCAATTGTTTCACTTGTGGAGCAAGTAGTTGATATATTGGACGCTGGGGAGAAAGCATTGGCAGTGTTTCTGGATCTGAGTAAAGCTTTCGATTGTTTTGATCATGAAATTTTATTGAAAACACTAGAGTCATTAGGCGTTAGGGATGTAGAGTTGAAATGGTTTCAATCTTACCTTATTAATAGATTACAGTGTGTGGAGTTAACTAGGGTTGTTAGAGGGAAACTTACAAAAGTTGTATCTGGAAAGCTTGAAGTCAAAGCAGGCGTTCCACAGGGGTCAGTTTTAGGTCCAATCCTGTTTCTATTGTACATTAATAGGTTACCAGAAGTCATACCTAATGGCAGAGCTTTGTTGTTTGCTGATGATACTTCAGTAATCAGTAACAGTTCATTGGTAGATGCTCTTGAAGTAAATACACATGTTAACATAGAGTCCGTAGTGCAGTTCTTGAATCAAATGTTATTAACAGTTAATGGGAAAAAGTGTCAGTACTTGCAGTTCAAAAATAAACATAACGTTAAAGAAAGTAGAGAAGTGGATGTATTTATTCATAATAATAGTTTAGAGCATGTAGAAACAGTGAAGTTCCTGGGCGTATCTCTAGATAGATCTTTGTCTTGGGACTTCTATACCAATCAAGTTTGTAGTAAAATATCATCTGGAGTATTTGCACTAAAACAAATTGCCAGATTAAATGATAAAAAATTACTAATGGCAGCTTACCATGGCCTCATTCTGTCTCATATCCGTTATGGTATTTTAGTATGGGGTAATTCTAGCATGGGTAATATGAATAGGGTTTTTAAAATTCAAAAGAAAGCTATTAGGTGTATGGTGGGAGCTAATCAGCTAACCTCATGCAGGCCACTATTTAAGGAGCTTAAATTGCTTACAGTTCCCTGTCTCTAAATTTTTAAGGTGATTATGTATGTCAGGCAAAATAATTTTATGCAGAATCTCAATGTTCACAATCATAACACGAGAAACAGGAATGATTATTATGTGGCTAATCACTCCACAAAATTGTTTGAACAAAAACCTACTTATGCAGGGAGAAAATTCATAAATAAATTACCCCAATCTTTAAAGTGTTGTGAGGATTTGAATTCCTTTAAAAAAAATCTAAAAAATTACTTGATCGGTAAAACTTTTTATAGCGTACAAGAATTTCTTTCTTGATAGTAGTGATACATAGCGTGTTTCTTATATGTATTTCAGGTGTTATATCTGACGACATGTCCTGGAGTCTCCAGGGCGCAAAAAAAAAAAATAAAAAAAAAAAGAATGCGCTAATCTTAAGCTATAAAATGAAAAAGTAGTGAAGATTCTAACTTGAAAGATGTTTTTTTTTTTTTTTTTAGCTTTTATTTGTTATCGGGAACTATACACACTATTGACAACAACCCAATTTGATCGCTGCTGCTTTTTGAAGTGGATTGTACATGAGTTTGAACAGGGACCCCCAGTAGAGTTTGTTCATGGATGGCTGTCAACTGGTCACCATACAAAGTCGCTTGACCAACCGGTGTTACTTAACAAATAATAGCGACTTACTACCAGCTGACGGTCTGGGCTGTCCCGAAGGCCAACTTGAAAGATGTAAATTTTTATTTTTATGGTATACTCCCCCCTTAATTAGCGTATCCAACAGGCCCTATCTTAATCACTCGTATAAAACTTTTACTCCGATGATGGTGGAGTAGTTCGATGGAACTCACCTCAACGAATGTATTAAATTGACGTCAGGCAATTCATGCAGAAAGAAAGCGCCGTTGCTAAACCCGGTCACCAATATATGTGTATCTTTGTGGTAAGCGGCAGACGTCAACGTGTGCGTGCCTTGGACGAGTTTCGACAAATTGTGTCTGGCCAAGCTCTTGTACTCCATTTTTCTAACACCATCATCCGACTCTTCTTCGTCACCATCGTCCTTCCGGTCCACCTCATCTGTTACAAAACGTGCACAACCGAAACGAACAAAATTATTCATTCATTTATTTGAAATTGAAATATATGTAAAGAAAAATCTGGTGTGAAACACTCACACAACTTTCTCTTGCCAGTGCAAATAATTAAAAATAAACCAAAAATTATTAATAAAACATTAGAAATAAAACACTAATCTCAACAAACATAACCTTATTTTAATCATATAAGAAAGACGCAAAATGAAAATCAACCTGTTCGGCCTAAAAATACGAAAAATCACTCTTTCACACTAAACTACTCTCTGTAGAGAAAAATGCTCTAAATAAAAGTTGTACATCTTTTAATTTCCTATAAACTTTATTATATACACTTTTGTCGTAAAATGCATACTAAGGCCAAAATCTTTAAAAAAATCGATTTTTCACATGTTTTCGTGAGAAAAAAACAGAAAATCACTAATTACCGCTAAACTAAGCGTTATAGGTTTTTAAATTCTCTACAACTTTTATTATGTAAATTTTTGCGCTAAAATGCATATTAAAACCGTAATCTTAAAAAAACAATTTCTTTAGGTGAAAACAGCCTCACCAAGAATTTCAGCAAACATGGCGCCTACCCTATCTTGTAGAGAATAAAAAATTAAATAAACCAGGCGATTTTTAAAAAAATTGTAGGACCAATTTTTGAGAAAATCGCAAAAAAGTGAAAAATTACACGAATAAACTACTACTTCCGATTGACCGATTTTGATGAAAATGTTCGTGTCGGGTCCGGTAGTGGTATGTAACTTAAGTTTCAAGTTTCAAGTTTGTACGATGTTCCGTTCATGAGATATTCTGTTCACAGACACACACACACACACACAGACCAATCGCTAAAAACATGATTTTTGGGTTCAGGGGTCTGAAAACGTATAGATCCGGTGAAAACTCGATTTCTAAAAATCGACATGAAAACAATACTTTCCTTCCTATACATTCATATAGGCAAGAGAAAGTAAAAATGGTGAAATATATACAGTAAGAAGCTAAAAGAGGTGACTAAGACAACTTGTAAGTTGGAAAAAGTGAGAATCAGATGTAGGAGATATAATGGTATCAGATGGATTATTGTCCCATAGCCGAGCGAGTGAGAGGGAGATATGTGGCATAACTACGCATGCGCTCAAACGTCTTTACCGTTGTAATAGAAATATGAAAACATACTACAGTCATTATCTTGTTTGTTAGTTTACTGCATGCTTAAACGGTTGCTCACAACAATGAGTGAAATTACACGACAATGTTATTGGAATGGCGCGTTATACATTCTCTCACTTCCATGGTTAGGGAACATTAGCTCATTTGTTAAGGCATTCTGCACCGGGTTTGCACGGTTTCATTCGTTCCCGCCGTAACTCAGCTGTTGCTACGTCATTTCCTTTCCTTCTTTCTTCTTCTTTTTGTTGGCCTCTTGTACAATGGAAACGTGTCATGTGCGGACGTGCTTCCCGCATCGTTTTCAGGCTTATTCGTTTTAAGGCTTGTCTAACAATAATGTGTGTTTATGTGCTTATTAACTTGTACGAGGGTCATTCGTAAAGTAAGGTCCGAATTGTAGTAACAAGCCACACGGAGAGCAAACAGCGCAACGACTCCCAGCATGCCTTGCATACAAAACGACGCCATTTGCAGTAGTATCTTTGTTGTGTGCTGTTTACTGTGCATCTTTAAGATGTTTAAGACAATTGATCATCCCGCCGACTGCGAAATACGGTCAGCGATTCGTTTTTTGACAGCAAGGAATGTTTGTGCAGTAGATATTCATCGACAAATAAGTAAAGTGTATGGCCCTAATGCAATGAATGACAGTAAAGTGCGCAAGTGGGTGAGAGCTTTCAAGGAGGGAAGGGACAATGTCTATGATGAACCGCGATCTGGCCGACCATCAGTGATCACGGAAAATTTGGTCAAAGCCATTGAAGAAAAGATTCGTGAAAATCGGCGATTCACAATTTCATCATTAGCATTGAAATTCTCGAACGTGAGTAGAACAGTAGAAGTTTCTTGGTCGGTAAGCGCTTCAACTCTGATGACGAGGTGAAAGAAGCTGTTCATAACTGGTTATATTCGCAGGCGGCAGAGTTCTACGACACTGGTATTCAAAAGCTGTTAGAACGTTATGATAAATGTTTAAAAAAAAAAGGAAACTATGTAGAAAAATAGATTAAGACGTCAGGAAATAAATAAAACAAGGTTTTCGATCTAATCTGTTGTGGTTAATTTTTTATACAAAAACGGACCTTACTTTACGAATGACCCTCGTATTTTGTTGTTTGCAATTATAATTGTTTGTGTATTTAAAGTGCATTTAAATAAAGTTCATCAAGCCGGCAGTGCGACGTGTTCTAATTATATGTCTTTCTTCTTCAAGTTTCAAACTGGTAAGTACGTTTTGCACATGATATTAGTTTTCCGTACATTTGGTCAATGTTCGTATGTTTTCCTATCCTCATTTGTGCGTGTACTATCGCAAGTTTTGTCGGTCTTGCACACTGACCGCAATAAAATAAATGTGTATTGGTCCTCCTAAAGGTCAATTTCGAGTCAAATTCCTATGTTAACAGGTTGACTCCCTTGGCAATTTTTGCAGTTTTGCTTAAAAACCTATACCTATTTTATGGTTCCTTTGCTTTTTACTTTCTCTTGCCTATATGAATATATAGGAAGGAAAGTATTGTTTTCATGTCGATTTTTCTAAACCGAGTTTTCACCGGATCTATACATTTTCAGACCCCCTGAACCCAAAAAACATGTTTTTAGCGATTGGTCTGTGTGTGTGTGTATACAAAATATCTCAAGAACGGATCATCGTACGAACTTGAAACTTGAGTTACATACCACTATCGGACCCGACACGAACATTTTCATCAAAACAAGTCAACCGGAAGTAGTAGTTTATTCGTATAATTTTTCACTTTTTTGCGATTTTCTCAAAAACTGGTCCTACGATTTTTTTTAAAATCGCCTGGTTTATTCAATTTTTTATTCTCTACAAGTTAGGGTAGGCGCCATGTTTGCTGAAATTCTTGGTGAGGGCGTTTTTACGTAAAAAGTGTTTTTTTAAGATTACGGCTTTAATATTAATTTTAGAGCAAAAATGTATATAATAAAAGTTGTAGAGAATTTGAAAACCTACAACTTTTATTTCAAGCATTTTTTTTGTATAACGCTTAGTTTAGCGGGTAATTAGAGATTTTCTGTTTTTTCTCACAAAAACGTGTGAAAAATCTATTTTTTTAAGATTTCGGCCTTAGTATGCACTTTATGACAAAAGTGTATATAATAAAATTTATAGAAAATTAAGAGATCTACAACTTTTATTTAGAGAATTTTACTCTACAGAGCCTAGTTTAGCGTGAAAGTGTGATTTTCTGTTTTTTTAAGCCTAATTGAGTTCGATTTTCATTTTGCGTCATTCACTCATGATTAAAATAAGGTTATGTTTTTGAGGTTAGTTTTTGTTTATTTCTAATATTTTATTAATAATGTTAGGTTTATTATTAATTATTTGCATTGGCAAGAGAAAGTTGTGCGAGTGTTTCACACCAGATTTTTTTATTTAATTTTCTTTCAAATTTAGTGTGTTGTGAGGCTTAATTTTTTTGGCACTGTTTTTTTAAATGAGAGACTGAGCAGGTACTCAAAGTATAAAAAAATCAAATTTTGTGTGAAAGACTGATTGATGTGTGTCTCACTGAAATTTTACTTCTATTCCTATAAAATACATATTACACTATGTATTTTATAAAAATAATTTACTTTGTATTATTTTTCAATAAAACTACATAAATATCGATGATGCGTCTCTATCAAGCAGTTTTTCGGCGAGCGGTAAACTTGAGTACCAGTTGTCTACATAGAGGCACCAACATGAGTTAACTTGTACAAAGGAAAAAATATTTCTAACATGAAAACCATAAAAAATGAAAGGATAAAATGATTTTTCACTTTATAATATTATTAAAACATGATTAGTAATGCAATAATAGACAATATTATATTATACATTATAGAGTACGGCTAATAATAAGATGTCAAGTTTCACAGACTCATTTTTGATTCGATCAGGTCAAGTAAATCACGAACCATGAGTGGGGAAATGTTTTTTCAACTCATTTCTAACAGCTCAGTATATGATTCAATACAAATGAGTATCCAGTACATCTCGTGATTCTATTAAAAACGCTATTATTACATGAGAGAGAGATCAGTCTCTCACAAGTAGGCCTACATTTTACAGATCTGGTGAGAGACGTAGGCTATAAGTGTCTCATCGGAGTAAACCTGTTAAATCAGCAAAACCATTTATACAAGGTGATAAACTAAACATCATCTGAATACAGTACACACCTGGTTTTCGTTGGGACAAAGCGTCATTCCTCAATTCACCCTTCCCCAGATCAATCTCATCTTCCTCCTGATCTGCATCCGCATCTGTCAATCCTTCACCTTTCACTCTCTTCTTTTTAGGAGCAGCTGGAAATGAGGAGCTACTCTCCAACGGGATCAACTCGTTTAAACTTATATTACTCTCCCAGATGGACAAATGACCGTTCCTGTAAAACAATCATACGCCCACGCCTTATTGTCGTTTTTAACTCAAACTTAATAAATAAAGGGTGATTCATTTTAAAGTAGCCCGCTGCATTTAACAGCGGCCTTCGGCACTCAATTGGATTCAAATAGTAATTTTTTTTTTTATTCCTAATTTGTGTACGTTGCAATCTGTTCAATTGAGAACAATAAGCAATCCCATCACCCAATCAGATGAGGATGATGTGTTAATGAGACTGTGTAGTCTTGTACAGACTGAGTAGACTATGGTTAATTGAACCCCAACCATCAAAGTACACCCACAACCACTGTCATCTAGCATTTAAATCCGTATAAAAGTACAATCAGTCAATGTTTTGTTAGCGTAGTTCGCGCAGAAATGAGAAGTGAGTGGGGAGAATACTGCCGGTGGCTGTAGAAGGGATGACATACGTTCGTGAATTGTCTCATTCTACTGAAGCTGTCGCAGAGAACAGATCGTAGCTTGAACGATTGACTATTTTGTCTTATTGTCTGTGGTCGGTGGACATTTGTGAAAAGCCCCCAACGAAACGCCAACCGTTCCATGTTGAAGGTTGCTCTTTTGGGAAAAAGAGGCTCCCGTAGGCCTAGACCATATATACCTACAGTACGTTATGCACTCCAGTGAGTCGGCTGTGAATTCCCTCCCCCCTCTACAGCTGTACTACTCACACCATTATTTCTCCCTTCATCGTACCTCAACCAAACCCGTCTACTGCGCATATGCTTACATAACTTTGAAGGCCTGTAACTACCTTCACTAGGATTTCAACCAGGAACCTTCGTATCCGAAAATCAGCTGTTAAACAGCTGATTTTGGCGACGACTTTACCTCTACACCGACCCGGTGGGTTAAATAGTAAATGAATAAATAGAATTACTTAATACATAATTTTACATATTTATTTACAAATTTATATACAAATTTCAACTTCGCCTTTACAGTAAATAGCCAGCCGCGTTGGCGATGTTGGTAACGTGCTCGTCTCTCATCATGCGGTCTTGGGTTCGAATCCCACTCGGGCATGGCATTTCATACGTTATAAAACATTCATTTCACCCTTCACCGTCTGCATTAGCAGCAATTTGCAAAACAGTCGAACGTTAAACCAAAAAAAAAAAAAATACAGTAGATGCTGAAAGTGGCGTCCTTGAATGCTTACACATTTTTGCGCTCGTTCAATGTTATTAATGCACACACGACGCAATACGGAAACAACTATAGCTTGAATGGCTGCCACTATGTTATTCTTTAGCTCATGTATACTGCGAGGTTTGTTTGGTCAACGGTTCCTTTTAAATAACCCCATAAAAAAATCGCACATGCTCAAATCGGGTGAACGAGGAGGCCACAAATCTTTACTAACAACTCGGATGGGAAAAGCCTGATTGATATGAGATAGGGACTGGCGAGACGTGTGACATGTTGCACAATCTTGCTGGAAAAAATTGTATTCTATAATAATATAATAATTAAATAATAATATAAATTGTACTATAAAGGCCAGTTGATCACATCGTGATCAGTGCTGCCAATACAGCATTTGAAAATTACTCAAGCGGCGATAAATTAAATTACTCGAGCGGTGGGCTACTTTTAAATCAATCACCCAGTATATTCATATAGGCAACAGAAAGTAAAAAATCTGGTGTGAAACAATCACACGACTTTCTCTTGCCAATACAAATAATTAACAATAAACCTAACATTAGTAATAAAACATTAGAAATAAACAAAAAACTAACCTCAATAAACGTAACCTAATTTTAATCATGTATATGAAAGTTCACGCAAAATGAAAATCGACCTCAGTTTGGCTTAAAAATACGGAAAATCACTCTTTCACACTAAAATAGGCTCTGCAGAGAAAAATGCTCTAAATAAAAGTTGTAGATCTTTTAATTTCCTACAAATTTGATTATATACATTTTTGTCGTGAACTGCATACTAAGGCCGAAATCTTAAAAAAATCTATTTTTCGCACGTTTTCGTGAGAAAAAAACAGAAAATCGCTAATTACTGCTAAACTAAGCGTTACACAAAAAAATGTTTGAAATAAAACTTCTAGGATTTTACATTCTCTACAACTTTTATTATATACATTTTTACGCTTAAATGCATATTAAAGCCGTAATCTTAAAAAAACAATTGTTTTACGTAAAAACAGCCTCACCGAGAATTTCAGCAAACATGGTGCCTACCCTATTTTGTAGAGCATAAAAAAATGAGTAAACCAGGTGATTTTAAAAAAATCTTAAGAACAGTTTTTGAGAAAATTGCAAAAAAGTGAAAAATTATACGAATAAATTACTACTTCCGGTTGACCGATTTTGATGAAAATGTTCGTTTCGGGTCCGGTAGTGGTATGTAACTTAAGTTTCAAGTTTGTACGATGTTCCATTCTTGAGATATTCTTTTCTCACACACACAAGGAACAATTGCTAAAAACATGTTTTTTGGGTTCAGGGAGTCTGTTTACGTGTAGATTCGGTGGAAACTTGATTTCGAAAAATCGACATGAAAACAATACTTTCCTTCCTATATATTCATATAGGCAAGAGAAAGTAAAATAGCATGTAACGGAGTATTAAAGGAAGGGGGTTGGGGTTTGGCAGTTACCTGCTGATGGTGGTCAGATCGAGTGAATCTTTCTCGAAGAACACTCCGACAATCACATCCGAATGGAGAGACAACACGTGCCGTCTAAAATTAGAAAACTTCTCCAATGAGTAGACACGCACTGACGTGTCCTTCGAGCCGACCGCAAATATCCTGCAAAAAAAAAAACAACGTTACTAATTGAAACATTCTTTGAAAAACAGACGCGTCAATCAAACTTATATAAATCTGTACCAAACAAGTTAACTCCACTTTAAGTCCAGCCTCTCTTAGTTTGCTCCTAATGTAAACAAATAATGACATCACTGAGCATGCGCATTATATAAAAATGTGTACAAGCTGATTAAAAAGTAAGAACAAAATACTTTCAAAAGTATTCAAATACAAAATACTTTGAAAAGTATCTATACAAATGAAATTGTTAGGCCTACATCATATCATGACCGATGTTTTTAGTACTTTAAGTACTTATAATTTAAAAAATTGTTAACTTAATAGGAATACGACATCTGTAAAGTCGTAGACTCTAGCGTGACCCTGTAGTAGGTGGCTTTTGTTTGTTGACTGTAGCAGCAAACTAACAACGGCTAAACTGTAGTCTGTCTACGCTAGGAGTACTCCAACGTACGCAACCAGCAATACAAGTGAGCATGCGTATTAATTAAAAATACGCACAGCACAATCAAAAACAAAACGCCATACAACACTAATTATTCGCTCTAAGCTTAATATAATAAAAATTCTGGTGTGAAACACTTACACAACTTTCTCTTGCCAATGCAAATAATTTAAACAATATAATCTAAAATTAGAAATAAACAAAAAACTAACCTCAATAAACATAACCTAATTTCAATCATGAGTGAAAGACGCAAAATGAAAATCGACCTCAGTTTAGCTTAAAAATATGGAAAATCACTTTCACGCTAAACTAGGCTCTGTAGAAAAAAATGCTTTACGTAAAAGTTGTAGATCTTTTAATTTCTTATAAATTTGATTATATACACTTTCATCGTAAAATGCATACTAAGGCCGAAATCTTAAAAAAATCGATTTTTCACACGTTTTCGAGAAAAAAACAGAAAATTGCTAATTACCGCTAAACTAAGCGTTATACAAAAAAATGTTTGAAATAAAAGTTGTAGGATTTGAAATTTTCTACAACTTTAATTGTAAAATTTTTGCGCTAAAAAGCATATTAAAGCCGCAATCTTTAAAAAACAATGTTTTTACGTGAAAACAGCCTCACCGAGAATTTCAGCAAACATGGCGCCTACCCTATCTTGTAGAGAATAAAAAAATCAATAAACCAGGCGATTTAAAAAAAAATCGTAGGACCAGTTTTTGAGAAAATCGCAAAAAAGTGAAAAATGACAGAAGTTACTACTTCTGGTCGACCGATTTTGATGAAAATGTTCATGCCGGGTCCGGTAGTGGTATGTAACTTAAGTTTCAAGTTTCAAGTTCGTACGATGTTCCGTTCATGACATATTCTGTTCAGACACACACACACTCACAGACCAATAGGTAAAAAGCAGTTGTTGTGCTGGGTTGAGGGGGTCTGTTTAGGTGTATATTCGGGTGAAGAGTGTATTTGTTAAAATTGACATAAAAACAATACTTTCCTTCCTACATATTCATATAGGCAAGAGAAAGTAATAACTGATCGTTCTTTTTATTTTTTTTTTGTTTAACGTCCGACTGTTCTGCAATTACTGCTAATGCAGACGGTGAATGATGAAATGATTTTTGTAACGTATGAAAAAATGCCGTGCCTGAATGGGATTCGAACCCAAGACCGCATGATGAGAGGCGAGCACGTTACCAATTTCGCCAATGCGGCCGGCGAAGTTTTTTATTTATTTGTTTAACGTCGTATCAACAGCTTGGTTATTAGCAACTTGGGTGTAATATGCGACTAAAACTGTGAAATTTGACATGTGAAACTTTCCAGACCTTGGCCGGGTATGGAACCAGGGACCTGGTTCGTGGAGCGTGGTAGGCTAACACGGTAACCGCGTGGAGCGTGGTAGGCTAACACGGTAACCGCTACGCTACGGAAGCCGCCAAATAAATACTGTTAATTTTGTTTCATATAAGTTTTCAGTTGAATTGTGTGGTCTTTTTATGTTAACATATCTAATCATTGTTTCATGTGAACAGAATTTTTTTTTTTTCGCTAAAAAGATGTTGTGTGTGTGTGTGGGTGTGAGGGGGGGGTCTGTTTAGGTATATATGGTGGGTGAAGAGTGGGACATGAAAACAATACTTTCCTTCCTATATTATATTCATATACTAGGAAAGAGAAAATAAAAAATTTACACGACAGTTTTGAGCAGCAGAGAAAGAGAAGCTTACCTTGAATCACAAGTCCAATCAATGCAAGTGGTTTCATCGAATGATCCGTGCACGACTCTTTCCATTTCAAACGGATTGAACTTGCCTCCAAAATGGCCAGGAGCGTTGAATACAAACACTGAAAACAACAGACCAAATCACACCGCATTAAACGCACTACACTTCCATAACCAAGTCAAGTTAATGAGTATGTTATTATTATTTAGGTCATCAGCCGGAAGGCTGGGTTGAACGTGTAGAGGTTTTACTAAGTAAAACGAGGAGTCACGTGGTTTAACATTGCCACAACTCATTGAAAAGCACATATTTTCCACTCTGCAAATGACACCTTCACTTCATTCACCACACAATCCAACTGTATAATGAAATTCATTACTTTCATGATTCAGTCATTTAATTGGGTGACCATGTAATAAGAAACAGAACTATTTATTTTAGCCCTGCAACGAACAGATTGAGTGTAAATAATTTGACACTCTACCTGTCTGTTATGGGTAGGTACCCTTGCATATAGATGTGACATTTAAGTTATTTATATAATGGGGCTGAAGAAGAAAATTTTAGTATTCAAATTTTAGCCTGCGTGCACTTATTTGGTGTCATGGTATCCCGGTATCCAGTAAACAGAATACCAGAAGGTAAGCTCTCGTGTTTCTCCCTCTACATTTTTGAGGTGATTATGTATGTTAGGCAAAATAATTTTATCCAGAATTTCAATGTTCACAATCATAACACGAGAAACAGGAATGATTATTATGTGGCTAATCACTCCACAAAATTGTTATAACAAAAACCACTTATGCAGAGAGAAAATTCATGAATAAATTACCCCAATTTTTAAAATGTTGTGAGGATTTGAAATCTTTTAAAAAAAAATCTGAAAAATTACTTGATCGGTGAAACTTTTTATAGCGTACAAGAATTTCTTTCTTGATAGTAGTGATACATTGTGTGATTCTTATATGTATTTCAGGTGTTATATCTGACATGTCCTATACTCCTCCTGGAGTCTCAAAAAAAAAAAATTTGATGGACTTCAGATTCCACTCAGTTACTGAACGCAGCACGTCATATGACAAAATTTATACTTACCGTTGTTATCTTTGCAAGCGGCAAAATGTTTGCCATCTGGGCTGAACTGAAGAGAGTTGACGGGTCTTTTGAACTCATACTTGTAAATCACTCTTCGGCTGACCATACTCACTATCGAGGCCGATCCGGCTGTAACAACAAACGGGCATTTAAATTTTACGGCAATCGCTAAAAACATGTTTTTTGGGTTCAGGGGGTCTGAAAACATCTAGATCCGATGAAAACTCGATTTCTTTAAACTCAACATGAAAACAATACTATCCTTCCTATATATTCATATAAGCAAGAGAAAGTAAAAATAGCAAAATTTAGAGAATTAACAAACATTTTCAAATACCAGGCTGTGCACTGGCATTAGGAAATGTATTTTTGTAACATTGTGGCCTTAATATACACTTTAGGGCAAACAAGTCTAAAATTATTTAAGTTATACAAAAATAAAATTGAAATGTACATTTCAATTTTAAATAATATAACTGTCGATAATCCTACATAGGATATTTAATAAAAAATTTAAAAAATTGCCAACTTTTATTTCAGTGTTATTCTGTACAGTGCTCAGTTAATTCCACCGGAGGTTTTTTTCATTTGAGATCATCTTCTCATAATTAAACCTGTTTATAATCTTCATTTTACTTGACATACTTGACGGAAAGTTATGTTTTCATGTTACATTTATGTAACTGGCAAGAGAAAGTCGTGTAAATGTTACACATCACATTTATACCTAAAGTCAAGCCTTTCTTAGTTTGGTCCTAATGTAAACAAATAATGACGTCATTGAGCATGCGCTTTATATCAAAATGTGTACACGATGATTAAAAAGTAACAACAAAATACTTTCAAAAGTATTTAAATACAAAATACTTCTAAAAGTATTTTTATAAATTAAACTGTTAGGCCTACATCATATCACGACTGATGTTTTTAGTACTTTAAGTACTTATAATTTAAAACATAGTTAACTTAATAGGAATACGACATCCATAAAGTTGCGGACTCTAGCGTGCACCCTGCAGTAGGTGGCTTTTGTTTGTTGACAGTAGGAGCAAACTAACAACGGCTCAACTGTATAGAATCAGTTGCCAAAAGATTGCAGTTTAATTTTGAATCACCCTTTACAAATACAATTTGAGAGATAGGAATATGAGGTGTGATCAAAAAGTAAGGTGACTTTTCATTTTTATAAAAAAATATTCATTTATTCAACCAAAATTATGTTATCCCCTTCAAAATAATCCCACTCTGATACAAAATCCACTTGTGCCAGCGCTTTTTCCAGTCGTCAAAACATTTCTGAAATGCACTTTTGGGTATTGCCTTGAGCTCCTCCAGCGATGCAGCCTTAATCTCCAAAGAAGAGCCTGGGCTCTTCCACTGGGATGATTGGGCTTTGGTTTCGACGTCATAACCATAGACCCATGTTTCGTCACCAGTTATAACCCTTTTGAGCAGATCAGGATCATCATTGACGTCGTTCAACATGTCTTGGGTGATGTTCATGCGATGCTGCTTCTGATCAAAATTAAGCAGTTTTGGAACGAATTTCACTGACACACATGTCATACCCAAAACATCCGTTAAAATTGATCGGCATGAGCCAAACGATATGTTAAAATCATCAGCTATTTCTCTAATCGTGATTCGACGATTTTTCAACACAATTTTCTTTCACTTCCTGAACATTTTCGTCGGTTTTTGACGTGCTGGGGCGTCCAGAGCGAGGTTCATCTTTAACATTTTCTCGGCTTTCTTGGAATAACTTATACCATTTATAAACATTTTTTTTTTGCTCAAAGTTGACTCACCGTACGCCCATGTCAACATTTCAAGAGTTTTGAACACTTGATACCATTTTTTACACTCTGCTCCATTATTTTCAACAGCAAATATCGCCGAGCACGCTAACATAAGTCTAACCTTTATGCCTCTCACCTAAAAAACAACATGTGCTATATATAGTCAAAACTTTGAACATATGATCGTGACAAGTATACCAACACAACAACAAAAATTTTGAAATTAGAGCGTACAGAGCGCGCGAAATTCAAAAAGTCACCTTACTTTTTGATCACACCTTATAAATCACATAAAATCGTTGTGACTACACTTAACAGGTATGAGGTATGAGTGATTGAAATACAGTACCTTCATTGACGGCAATTAACGTGGCTCCATTTGGTGAGAGTGCAACGGAAACAAAATTATATCTGCTCTCTACAGGAAGCGTAAAAGACTTGTTGCTGCAACAATAAAATCATTCCATCACACAACTTACATCTACGTGTCACATTGTCCATCCAATGGTAAACTCGCGAATGTGCAAATTCTCAGTTTTACAGGAGAGCAAAAAACAAATTCACTGCTTTTTTCATTAACACACTTTGTGTATTTTCATAACTTTACAAAGGCTGTATCTCCCTAACCAAACAACCTACATATTCGCGAGTTTACTACAACATGCGTTGGGTTGTACAAATCAACATCCAGTAACCAACTCATAATCGGAAAATTTGCACATTCGCGAGTTTACTATTGGAGGGACGACATCTTATCAACAAACTATTTTAGTTTATTCATACACTGACCAGTCGCTAAAAACATGTTTTTTGGGTTCAGAGAGTGCGAAAACATGTATGTCTAATGAAAAAAATATTTTCCTTTCCTATATATTCATTTTAAGGGAAGAGAAAGTAAAAATGATGTAATGAATAAACTGAAATAGTTTGTTAATAAGATGTGACACGTAATATGCTTTTCACGGTTGATGAACTCTGCTGTTCCACACGTTTAGACCAATCAGAATGTTTGCCAGCGTTGTCAGATTGTACCTGAGAAACATTACGCGCGCATGCGTGTAAGGGCCGCAATAGTTCACTCTCGTCTTGCATCTCGTACTGAACACATCGATTATAGAGCGCGTTAACATCCAATACTTTATAATACCGGGTGATCGTAAAGTCGCGCAAACAAATGTTTGAAGCCGTGTAGGAATTGAAAGTAAATTTGTAAAGTATGATTAGAATATGGGAATTTTTCATTTAGTAGTACAGTATGTGGCAGCACTGCTAGATCACGCCACCGGGCGACAGTTAGCCAGAAACCAGTTGGTTTGTTCAGTTCGAGTCGCAATGTCTTTTACGCAAGAACGTGTCTCTATCGTTTTGAGTTACTGTGAATCGAAATCCTACGCAAAGTGTCAAGAACATTTCTCCAATGCCTTTCCAGATGCTAAAGTGCCAAACAAATCGACCATATTTTGTTTGTTTCATCGTTTTCGGGATACAGGTAGCGTGAATGACTGTAATCGTACCGGCCGACCAAGTGTTTTATCTGACGACAGTCTGCAGACGATAAGTGAAACGTTTATTCGTTCTCCAGAAAAGTCTCTTCGAAAACTTTCTACTCAGACTGGACTGTCTTATGGAAGTGTTCATAAAGCCACTAAGTTATTAAAATTACATCCGTACCGGATTAACGTAACTCATCAGCTCGAAGAGCCAGATAAGGAGAAGCGATTGCGGTATTGTCATTGGTTTAAAAATTTCATTCGAAATGATATATCTGTTCTGGACAAAGTTTTTTTCAGCGATGAAGCTTGGTTTCATCTAAGTGGATATGTTAATAGTCAAAATTGTAGAGTATGGTCTGCAGTGAATCCACATGAATTCCATGAACAGCCATTACATTCTCAAAAAATTGGGGTGTGGTGTGGTGTATCTCGTTGGAGAATTGTCGGGCCTATCTTTTTTTCGGATACAATCACAGCAGAACGTTATCAAGAAATAATCATGCAGTTCATAGCACTGCTACATGTTGACGAACGTTATTGCTGGCTACAACAAGACGGAGCAACTTCACATACGGCAAACAGTACTGTCCAATTTCTCCACGATTTCTTTAATGACCGAATAATTTCTCGTGGTTTGTGGCCTCCTCGGTCACCAGATCTGACTCCTCCTGATTTTTTTTTTTATGGGGCTATTTGAAAGATGATGTGTACAAAAACAACCCGCATACAGTAGATGAACTTGGAAGAAACATTGAAGACTGTATATCAAATATTGCTACTGCTAGCTACACTCAAAAAGGTTGCATGCAATGTAAGAAAACGCGTTGATGCATGCATTGCAAACCACGGTGGACATTTCCAGCACTTGTTGTGAACTTGTAAATAAGTAAGTTGTAATTATAACTTGTATCCTAAACTTTGAAAGAAAAATAAAAAATACATTACAGCTTTCTAAGACTGTTATCATTTTGGGTTGCGCGACTTTACGATCACCCTGTTTAATCAGCTGATTGTATGTTTATAGGTTATAATTGATATTAAAAGACCAAAAAAATGGCTGACGAAATATTTAACAGAGCTACGAGAGCAAGTATTGGGAACGTTGCTGGCAAGTGATTGGCTAGCTAACGAGTGATTCAAAAAGAGCGCCGGTTTTTAAACGGCTGGTAAATTTTTGTTTATCGGTTGGCAACATTGTTAGACCTCATTTCTATTTCGGAGAACGTTCTGATTGACGATTCAGTTGTAGTTTCTCTTGTTCGCAGTGTAGTACTCTCGCAGTCTGTGTCTAACCATGGAGAAGTTTACTATTGCACGAGTGTTAATCGTCAAATCATTTTACCAGAGTGGAGAGTTATGCGGCTACTGTCAGGCGACTTCGCGGTACTCTAGGACGTAATGAAGCACCGAATGAATCAACAGTTCGCAGGCTCATGAAAAAGTTTTTTGAGACGGGTTCAACAGTCGACCTTAAAAGTTCTGGACGTCGTCATTCTGGCCGAACTGAGCAGAACGTTGCGTTGGTTCGTGACAGTGTGGCTGTTAGCCCAGCAAAATCAATACATCGCCGTTCTCAACAATTGGGTTTACGATGTTCTTCTGTACGGAGAATTCTTCGGTACGATCTCCAATATCACCCGTATAAAATTCAGTTGACGCAACATTTGAAAGTGGCAGACCACCAGAAGAGATGACAGTTTGTTGACTGGGTATTGAGAAAACGGCAGGATGATGACACCTTCGCAAACAAAATTGACGCCTTGTGACTTTCATCTTTGGGGTCATCTGAAGTCATTGGTGTATGCCAATAAACCCCGAAACATCAATGACTTGAAGGAGGAAATTCGACGGGTTATCGGGCAAATGGAAGTCGAAACTTGTCATGCAGTAATATCCAATTTCATGGACAGAGTTGATGCGTGCCAGCGCAGTAGAGGAGGACACATGCATGACATCATTTTTCATACATGAAATCGGAAGGTAAGATGAACTTGTTGATGTATTTATTTTCAGTTTTTCAATAAAATAAATCACTTAATTTGATATATCAAAACCGGCGCTCTTTTTGAATCACCCTATATAAAGTGGATAGGGGGCAGTGCATATGTTTAAGAGTTCATCAGCCTTGAAAAATAGTAGAAATGTAAGTTCAAAAATAAATCTTTAGAATGCATCCTGCAGTCTGAAATTAATTCTATTTTATCAAACGAATTTATATAATAAATTTCACTAACCTTCTTTTTTAACCGCGTCAACTTTTATTTTCACTTACACATGTTTCGGTGGATCCACCATCATCAAAGTAAATAACATACAATTGAAACTAAAAACTTTATTTATTAAAAATCTATAGAAGATGATGCATCTTCAGTCATTTGTATAAAACCAGATTCAAAACAGTTTTATACAAATGACTGTGAAGATGTATCATCTTCTATAGATTTTTAATAAATAAAGTTTTCACGCTCTCTAAACCTAAAAAACATGTTTTTAGCGACTGGTCAGTGTATGAACAAAATATTTTAAGATTGGAACATTGTACAAAGTTAGAACTTAAGTTAGCCTCCAAAAATCAGCTGTTAAACAGCTGATGTTGGCGACGACTTTACCTCTAGACTAACCCGGTAATGCGCCCTTAATACGGATTTTAGGGCGACAGTGTAACAATCAAAAATCTGGTGTGAAACACTCACACAACTTTCTCTTGCCAATGCAAATAATTAACAATAAACCTAACATTAGTATTAAAACATTAGAAATGAACAAAAAACTAACCTCAAAAAACATTAGTGAAATACGCAAAATTAAAATCGTCCTCAGTTTAGCTTAAAAATACGGAAAATCGCTCATTCACGCTAAACTAGGCACTGTACAAAAAAATGCTTAAAATAAAAGTTGTAGATCTCATAATTTCCTATAAATTTTATTTTATACACTTTTGTCGTAAAATGCATTCTAAGGCCGAAATCATAAAAAAATAGATTTTTCACACGTTTTCGTGAGAAAAAAACAGAAAATTGCTAATTACCGCTAAACTAAGCGTTATACAAAAAAATGTTTGAAATAAAAGTTGTAGAATTTTACATTCGCTACAACTTTTATTATATAACGTTTTGCGCTAAAATGCATATTAAAGCCACAATCTTAAAAAGAAAATGTTTTTACGTAAAAACAGCCTCACGCAGAATTTCAGCAAACATGGCGCCTACCCTATCTTGTAGAGAATAAAAAATTGAGTAAATGAGGCGATTTTAAAAAAAATCGTAGGACCAGTTTTTGAAAAAATCGCAAAAAAGAGAAAAATTATACGAATAAACTACTACTTCCGGTTGACCGATTTTGATGAAAATGTTCGTGTCGGGTCCGGTAGTGGTATGTAACTTAAGTTTCAAGTTTCAAGTTCGTACGATGTTCCGTTCTTGAGATATTTTGTACACACACACACACACACACACAGACCAATCGCTAAAAACATGTTTTTTGGGTTCAGGGGGTCTGAAAACGTATAGATCCGGTGAAAACTCGATTTCTTAAAATCGACATGAAAACAATACTTTCCTTCCTATATATTCATATAGGCAAGAGAAAGTAAAAATATGTGGAATAATTAAAAACTGCAGTTAAGATGAAACACTTACTTTTTCAAATCATAAATGGTGATTCTATTTCCGACAGGGCTGATAACAGAATTGCCATCAGGGGTGAATAACAGATTGCCCTTCTTGTACACGGACCCCAGCAGGTTGCTGAACTAAAACAAAACAACACCTTATTATCATCTACTTGCTCAATACCAATATATATTATAGTGAAAATATTATTCTGTAAAAGGAAAAAGTGAGGTGACAGTGTGTTGGGCCAGTCTAAGGTGGTGGGAGTAGTCTCTATGGAAAAGTAAATCTTTATAATGCATGAGCTGCAGTTTGAAATTATTTCTATATCATATAATGAATTAATATAATAATTTCACTAACCTTCTTTTAAAACTGCACTGTCACCTTTATTTTTATTCTTACTTACACGTGTTTCGGTGGATCCACCATCATCAGAGTAAATAAAAAAAAATTGAAACCAAAAAAAAGAAGTTTTTTTTCTCATTTATTTAAAATTTACAGAAGATGGTACATCTTCAGTCACTTATAAAACTGATTTAAAATTAATTTATTTTAATTTATCCCTTCTTATATTTACTGTAGATAGCAGCTGCAGTCAATATCACTTCATCATTCCTAAATTTAAACCTGTTCATTCAAAATGTCCTGCTTTTGCTCTTTTAAATATTTATAAATATGGAACATCTAATATTTTTTAACTTTTTTTTTATTTACTGATGATGGTGGATCCACCGAAACACGTGTAAGTAAGAATAAAAATAAAGGTGACGACGCAGTTTAAAAAGAAGGTTGGTGAAATTATTATATTAATTCATTATATGAAATAGAAATGTATGGAAAAGTCCATTTAATAAGGAGAAGGGTATGCGTGAGTAGTGCAACTTGACAGTTTTGTATAGTTGAGCCGTTGTTAGTTTGCTCCTACTGTCAACAAACCAAAACCAGCTACTACAGGGTGCACGCTAGAGTCCGTGACTTTATGGATGTCGTATTCCTATTAAGTTAACTATTTTTTAAATTATAACTACTTAAAGTACTAAAAACATCAGTCGTGATATGATGTAGGCCTAACAATTTCATTTAGAAATATACTTTTAAAAGTATTTTGTATTTAAATACTTTAGAAAGTATTTTGTTGTTACTTTTTAATCAGCGTGTACACATTTTTACATAATGCGCATGCTCAGTGACGTCATTATTTGTTTACATTAGGAGCAAACTTAGAGTGGCTGGAGTGTAGTTGAGTTCAGTAGTTTGAGTACAGTTGAGTTCCAACCGAAGCGTATTGAAGTGAAGTGTTATTCTAGACAAATGTTATAATCTATCTCATGTATTTATTTTTATTGTTTACTATATTTCTATTTATCGGATTTTAATTTCTAATGTAGAGTCTTATATTATTCAAAGCTGTTTACTTTTTCGTCGATCGGTTCAGTTCCGAGTTCATATAAATGAAGGCCTCATTAAATTATTTTAAAACCTCTCTCTCTATATATACTACAATATTTGTGATTTTGTTGTTCTGTGGCAGCAAAATAAATTGTTTTTCTGCAGTTCCAGCTCTAGAAAGTCCGATATAAGTTGTCCATGAGTGAACGAAGCACTCTTGTCTGAAATCGATGACCACCGTTTTAAAATTTTGTCCCTGCGATTTAACAGAATTGAATACAATGAATACAAGAATACCAATAGAAAAGAAAGAGACAGTTGATATATGGCTGAGATAAGAGACAGTACATGGGTGCAGAAAATACAATATTTTGAATATTTCTGAATTTTTAATGTTTTTGGAATCAAATGTTATTCTTCACGTTTTTCTATGAAAAATAAAGTTGAAGCGTGCTTCTAGCCCAAAAAATACACCATCCAGAGGACTTAGAAAAAGTGAAAGTGCTACGCACCTGATATCGTCACAGTTTAAGTTGCTTTACTCACTTAATTAAAGTTACTTAAAGTAACAAAATAGCCTATATATTAATCAGGAAGCTCTATGCTGTGCAACAATGAAAGATTTTTTAAAATCAGTTGAGTACTTTCTGAGATTACCACCTCATACAAACAAACCAACAAACAGACGTTTCTTCTTTATTATATTTGTATAAATTTAAGTAACATAATTAATTGTAATTTAGAGTGTGTAATATCGGCCTACTAGTAACTTTAAACGATTGTTTTTAAATTATTTATTTTACCCAGATTCTGAAACAAACCTTAGCTTACATGGTCGCAACAAAAATTATATTTCAATGGTACGGCAGTAGTTGATCGTTTAAGAGGTTTGAAAATAGACCTGCATACGCCTCAAGTAAAGTAATATCAGCCCAGGAAAAAAATTGGTTGTAAACAGGAGTGATTGCTAAAAATTTTGACTACAATTAGATTATAGTTCAGCCTCTGTTAGTTTGCTCCTAATGTAAACAAATAATGACGTCACTGAGCATGCGCATTATATCAATATGTGTACACGCTGATTAAAAAGTAACAACATAATACTTTCAAAAGTTATTAAATACAAAATACTTTTAAAAGTATTTTTCTAAATGAAATTGTTAGGCCTACATCAAATCATGACCGATGTTTTTAGTACTTATAATTTTAATTAAGTGCTTATAATTTAAAAAATAGTTAACTTAATAGGAATACGACATCGATAAAGTCGCAGACTCTAGCGTGCACCCTGTAGTAGGTGGCTATTGTTTGTTGACAGAAGGAGGAACAAACTAACAACGGCTCAACTTTAGGTTGTTTACCTTGGGTGGCAAATCTAATTTTACAACACTCCGCCACAATAGCAGCACCAACAAATCTACAATTCAATTATCTAAATTGTTTACAGCAGTTAATAAAATTAGCCGCCCACATTTTTGGTACTTTAACACTTTTTGGTATAAGGATCAAGAATTGTAAACAAATCAACTTGTTACAACTCCAGAAATAATCAAGTGTTAAAATTTGTTAGCAACAAAAATATGTTGTTTCATTTATAAAAACTTGTAATTTCCTTCTCAAAATCTAATTATAGTTTTACCACCAATTTTCATTATTAAATGAATTGTTAGTAAAATCCTAGAAGTGTCCTCTAAATAACTGCGTAAAAATTATTTAAATCATTCAATAGAACTCTGCACTTAGATTAAGGGTAAACAAACCGTATCTCCATCTAAAATACTTTGATATTTTGTAGTTTTTAGATCTGGTAAAAATTAATTCATCAACGCTAAGGTACTATGGAACTGTGTTCAAATCAGAAGCACTACACACGATCGATGAATGCCACAAAGAAAGAAGTGGAATGGAGACGATTAATAACATAAATTAGAGAAAGATTCTAGAACCGAAGAAGGATTTTATTCCATGACAGGCTGATACGTTTTCTGGGGTTAAACTTAATGTGATTTGCTTTCGAGGCAAACCAAACTAAAATAATTTAAAGATCAAAATTGAAAGTTGAAGATTTTTAAGACGCAATTGAAGTGAATTTAGTACAAACAAATCGACAAGGCGTAGAAATAAATATTCGTAGATGTGTTTAAATTTCTAGATGGAGATCTGTAGATTTTACTATATTTTGGACTTTATGTATAGGAAAACTGAACTGCCTAAAACTCAATGTTTACAGTACCGCTCACTAAATAACTTTCGTCATATAGTACACAGCATACAAATGAAAAGTTATACCCCAATATTTCGTAATTACCTGATACTGAAACTTCATTCTGACAAATACCGATTTTTAGACGACTTAGTACATCACATTAACATACAAATACAAGCGTTCACCATGCTCAACACCATAACATAACCTTAAAATAATTTCAAACAATACGCTCATTAAGCTAATCGACGGCAACGTGACTTATCACGGCCTCTTGTATCCCACCATAATATCGAAGCACATGGGAATTTCTGAATAGAACATTAATTTTAATATTCTGGGCCTATTATACGAGGTGTTTTCTAAAAATATTCTTTACTCTTAATATTTTCTAATCAAGAACATGTCACATTTTTGATCTGATCAAAATAAAAATTTCCCGCTAGCGCTACATGAAATATTGAATGTACAACAGTTAATTCTAAACAAATTAATAAATTTAATAAGCATAAATAAAACAAAGGAATCCTTCTGATGGACTTTACATTATTTATTTATTCAATATATATATTTTATATCAAGTGGAAGACATGTGCAGGTTTTCGGTCTTTCAACAACTCTCGCATAATAATAAACGTTTACTCATTAATAAATTAAATTTAGTGATTTATAATAACTATTAAAAATTTTTTTGTAATGTAATTTTAAACATTTATAAACTATTACATGAGGTATTAATGGAAAAGTTAATGAAACTAAAAGGCTGTGATTTACTTCCACCAATGGTGGTACGTGACGTCACTAGTAAGAAATCTAAAACACGTTGCCATTCGTGGATAAAATGAAATATCGCTGTTTATAACCAATAGGGAGCTAACACACTGAATCGCTAGCACCTGAAAATTTCTACTCGTCACATGACCGTCAGCCACTTTAGACCTTATCTGACAGTGGACTGTTTAGTTCTTCGAAGTTCAGTGCACGGTTTAAATTCTTTTTCGTTGGACCTGTAAATACTCGAACACAGTATTAAAAATGACGGACGCAAATCCTATCTATGGACCATTTTTTGGAGTTATGGGCGCTGCCTCAGCGATCGTTTTCAGTGGTAAGTTAACATTCTTACTTAATGGGAGGTGCGGTATCGATTAGGCTTTAAACTAGAATATTTTTTCATTTCTTGTACTTTTTCGTGAATTTTTCGCCCAGTTCTTTTACCGTAGCCTTATATTCGTTGTAGAATTCCATTATATTAATTAAACGACTACGTATTTCGAAGATTGCGTTTATTTTTCCTTTATTTTTATACCGATTCATATTTACTTTGCTTCTGAGTAATGCTCGAATAATCTACCTCACTGTTAAACGACTAAATTTTTTCATCATTTTACGCGATATTATCATTCTCATAATATTTTTTGCGTTAATATTTAATATTATTTCGTAACCGGGAAATAATTTAATTACGATTCTTTCATGAAATCTCTGTTGTACATGTTTTAACACGCTGTGTTACGTGACGAGGTAGATTTCAAATACCTTGTACAAAAAAAAAGGATATAATGGGGGTTTTTAGATGAATTATTCCGAAATCGCATTTACTTTTTTATTTTGGGCGTATCGTATGGTAATTTTGGGTTCAGAATCTGAGTAAATTTAGTGTAGGCTGTCTTTTGAAAATGTGGTTCCACTTTCCTACGCATTTAGCCTATCTGTATGAAATTAACAAGGGCGTGCCGTTATATGGCGTAAACGCATCGGTATTTTTGTAACAATTAAAGGAGTTTCTTAATGCAATATTGTACTTTTAAAGATAAAAAATTGGATTTTCCTGTAAGTCAGGTGACCGAGTCTTTCTTAGTGTTCAAGAGACCACTCCCACAAGATCAGCTGATCTAGTGTCCTTCAGGGTTTTAGACCGTGTCCTATTTCAGATTTACCTTATGATAATGATATCAGATCAACAGGTTGTTTCTTGTTATGAGAAAAAATAATGCTCAATGATTTCACTACATTTTACTATTTTACTGCCCCTTTATCAATATCATTCTTTTTTTTGTCTTAATAAAAACGATTATGTAATTCAATAATTTACAAGTTTAATTTCTACAATCAGTTATTTTTTGTGGGTGTGGTATGTTTTGTGAAAATGTACAAACAGTTTGTATGTTTTAGGCGTGATAATTGGGAAATTTTAATCAAATAAGATTTTATACTAGGTAATCTTCCTTGTAAAATGAAACTGAGGTAGGTGTGTAATGTTTGGTTAATACCTGATAATTGGAAATTTTAACCAAATTAGATTTTAACTAATCTTCGTTCTGAAATGAAATTTGTGTAGGCCTGTAATAATTTGTGGTAAAATCTTTATTTTTCATTTTAAAATTTATTAATTTTATATCCTTAAGGTAACAAAAATTATACCTAATGTAATTTATTTTTAAGTAGGTCATGTTGAAATTATGTTATAAATTTTGATGAAAAATGCTAAATTCGTTTTTGGTTTGGCCTTAATGCAAGATTATATACATTTTTCTTTTGGTCCGATATTTCTTTCCAATAGGTCCTTCCCCAAATTTTTTTTAAAAATACAAAATTTTTTATTTTCTAAGATATGTTAAATAAAATTGTTATTTGGTTTTAAATTAAAAAATTGTCTACTTTTTATTTGAAAAATGTAGTTTTTTTTTTGTGAGAGTACTCCGCCCCTCATGTTTTAATGTATTTTTAGTAATTTGTTTCAAAGTTTTGAATCTTCTTTAATAAATATAACCTTTATTGAGTTAAGCTAAAGCAAAACAAAATTTTAAATTAAAATATTGAAAATTAATTAATTAATTTCATTTAAAAACCAATCTATTTTATACTGGACATTTTGTAATGGTGGAATTTTTCTTTTGGTCTGATATTACTTTCCAATTGGTCCTTCCCTGAAATTTTTTTTAAGAACTACAAAATTTTTAATTCTCTAAGATACGTTAAATAAGTGCCCATAGCAGACAGGTGGAGTGTCAAATTATTTACACTCAATCTGTTCATTGCAGGGCTAAAATAAATAGTTGTGTTTCTAATCACATGGTCAGCCAATTAAATGAGTGAATCATTTAATAAGAGAAGAGGTAGAGGTGTATTGTGACACTAATCAGAGTTATCTCCTCTGGAAGTAATGAATTTCATTATACAGCCAGACCTTGTGGTGAATGAAGTGAAGGTGTTATTTGCAGAAAGGGAAAATATGTGCTTTTCAGAGGGCCCAGCATGCTGATAAGCATACTTTTCCACTCAGTGAGGAAGGCAATGGTAAACCACCTGACTCCTCATTTTACTTAGTAAAACCTCTACAGGTTCAAACCAGCCTACAGGCTGATCACCTAAACAACAAGACGTTAAATAAAATTGTTATTTGGTTTTAAATTAAGAAAATTGTCTATTTTTTTTTAATTGAATGATTGTAGTTTTTTTGGGTGATTATATTAGAGAATACTCCGCCCTTTTATGTTTTAATGTTTTTAGTAATTCATTACAAAGTTTTGAATCTTCTTAATAAATATAACCTTTATTGAGTTAAGCTAAAGTAAAAGAAAATTGTAAATTAAAATGTTTAAATTAATTTATATATTTTTTTACTTTAAAAGTAATCTTATTTTATACCAGACATCAATTAATGGTGGCATAAGGTTTGTGCTATGTGCTGTTGTATGCATTTTTATCAATGGAAAATATTTTTTAATAGTAGGTATAAATGGAAATTGAAAGAAGTAAGTTTTGTAAGTGAGTTTTGAAGGTTTGAAGAGTTAGTCACATGGCTTCCAGTCACATGGTTACCTAAGGAGGTCATTCTAGTATTGTAGGGTGTGGTTTACTCTAGTCAGCTGATATGTTTTCTATCTTAAACAAATAATCGTTTGTGCTTCTGCCTGGATTTTTTTTTTTTTTTTTTGTAGAAAACCCTACAAAACTGCAGATTGTATTTAAAATGGGATATTTTTTTTTAATTTAATTTTTTGTTTTATGCCTACTTTAACTTAAACAACTAGTCGTTTGTGCTTCTGCCTGGTTTTTTTTTTTGTAGAAAACCCTACAAAACTCTGCAGATTGTATTTAAAATGGGATATTTTTTTTAATTTAATTTTTTGTTTTTTAACAACTAGTCGTTTGTGCTTCTGCCTGGTTTTTTTTTTGTAGAAAACCCTACAAAACTCTGCAGATTGTATTTAAAATGGGATATTTTTTTTTAATTTAATTTTTTGTTTTTTAACAACTAGTCGTTTGTGCTTCTGCCTGGTTTTTTTTTTGTAGAAAACCGTTCAAAACTTTGCAGATTGTATTTAAAATAGGATTTTTTTTAATTTAATTTTTTGTTTCAGTCAATTTAAAAGTATAATAATCATGGTGTGTTACTCTTTCAATTTTCTTGCTTGAGAGTTGTTATTTTACAGAAAATTTCCTTTTTGCCATTTTTTTTTCTTTAAGGGTAGTTTGAAGAACCTGTACCTTAAATGTTAACTTTTTTTCATATATTTTGGTGTTCCTTCTTAAAGTAGAATAAGATTGCAGATAAAACTTGGCAGTTTTATTTGCAAGAGTACAGTTTTCTTTAAAAGTTGATGGAAGAATTTTTTATTATTTCCATTACCTACTTTTTTATTTTTCCAACCCGTTTTTTTATTTTTTTTATTCCTAATGTGTGTACGTTGCAATCTGTTCAATTGAGAACAATAAGCAACCCCATCACCTAATGAGATGAGGATGATATGTATGACGTGTAAATGAGGTGTAGTCTTGTACAGACTCAGGTCGACCATTCCTGAGAGAGTGTGGTTAATTGAACCCCAACCATCAAAGTACTCCGGTAACCACTGTCTAGTATTGAAATCCGTATAAAAGTAACTACCTTTACTAGGATTTGAACCAGGAACCTTCGTCTCTAAAAATCAGCTGTTAAACAGCTTTCAAAGTCCAACCCGTTTGACAAACATTTTTTAAAATAATTTTAAAATTACAAAAAAAATTTAAAAACTGTTCAGTCAGTATGTAGAGGTATAGAAGAAGTATATGTCTACTAAGTTTCATCTCTCTATCTTTCAACAAAGCTTCAGAAAGGAACATTGAATCTGAAAATACCCCATTTTCAGTAAATTTTCAGCAAAGTATAAATGTTAATGGTCTTAACAGTGCTTGGACGCACATTAGGTGATAGTTGCACATTTTCACTATTTTTTGTGTTTTTTTTTAAATTCCTTGGTTTGTTATACTTTGCTGATATTGGGAAAACAAAATTACCTAGTGAAACTCATTTTCTACGTACTATGTAAATTTCATTCGATGAAAAAAAAATTATTACACAATTTTTATCCTTCAGATTTAAAAAAAATAATACAACATTTTAAAGAGAAAAATTCTGGGTAACGTAGTGTAGTAATTTTTTTAAAAAATACCCTTCTGACTCCCCGTTAATGATTTTTATTTTATTATTTGTTTCAGTCAATTGAAAACTATACAAATTTTTACTTTCTCTTGCCTATATGAATATATAGGAAGGAAAGTATTGTTTTAATGTCGATTTTTAGAAATCGAGTTTTCACCGGATCTATAAGTTTTCAGACCCCCTGAACCCACACAAACATGTTTTTAGCGATTGGTCTGTGTGTGTGTGTGTGCGTGTGTGTGTGTGTGTACAAAATATCTCAAGAACGAAACATCGTACGAACTTCAAACTTGAAACTTAAATTACATAGCCTACCACTACCGGACCCGACACGAACATTTTCATCAAAATCGGTCAACCGGAAGTAGTAGTTTATTCGTGTCATTTTTCACTTTTTTGCGGTTTTCTCAAAAACTGGTCCTACGATTTTTTTTAAAATCGCCTGGTTTCTTCAAATTTTTATTCTCTACAAGATAGGGTAGGCGTTATGTTTGATGAAATTCAAATTTAAATTGGTTAGCGAAACTGGCTCTTACGCCAGAATGCTACCCGTATGCTACCAAGGCAGCCACCAAGGTAACTCATTTATTACATTCCGTACAATTTTTATTCTGCCCATAACAGACAGGTGGAGTGTCAAATTATTTACACTCAATCGGTTAGTTGCAGGGCTAAAATAAATAGTTTTGTTTCTTATCACATGGTCACCCAATTATAGATAACTGAATCATTTAATAAGAGAAGAGGTAGAGGTGTACTGTGACACTAATCAGAGTTATCTCCTCTCAAAGTAATGAATTTCATTGTACAGCCAGACCCTGTAGTGAATGAAGTGATAGTGTCATTTACAGAGTGGAAAATATGTGCTTTTCAGAGGGCCCGGCATACTGATAAGCGTACTTTTCCACTCAGTGAGTTGTGGCAATGGTAAACCACCTCACTCTTCGTTTTACTTAGTAAAACCTCTACACGTTCAAACCAGCCTACAAGCTGATGATCTAAACAAACATGTAGATTTCAGTCGATTAAAAAAATTGTGTTACACAATTTCTATCGTTCAGATTTTTATAAATTAAATTATACATCATTTTTAAGAGAAAATTTAGGGTAATGTAATATATATATATTTTTTTCCCAAAATTCCTTCCGACTCCTCCTTTAAGGGGTTTTTATTTTATTTTTTGTTTGTCAACTGAAAACTATGGTAAGCATGTGTGTGTGTGTGTGTGTGTGTGTTAGTGTTTTAATTTTCTTGTTTGAATTGTAATTTTGGAGGAGCTTCAGTTTAACTTTTTGCCGTTTTTTTCTTAAATTGCTCCACTTCAGTACGTCGTTCTTTTGATATTTTTTTTTCAGTTGCTTTTTATCGTTTATTTGTAGATGTTTCTATTGACAAAGATTTTTTTTTTATCGCCAATATGTGTAAGCATTAGTGAAGAGCGTTCACTGTTTCAACCAGTCACCGTGATGACGGTGACAGTGATTTTGCGTTCACCGTTACTTTTAATAGTTACTAGTGATTTATCAATCAATGCGTATTTTCTTAGTACATTTTTCAGCTGTTATCATGAAATAATAGTAATGTTTTCGGTTGTTATTTCCTGCCTTAAACAGTGACCAGAGAATAAGTAAGCGATCTTTGTACCAGTGACTGGGGAACGAGAGGCTGTGCTATATTGTAGAATAGTACGGTGAACATTCACCGTGTCGTCCTGTCTTCCAGTGACAGAAGAGTAAGCGATCTATGTAACAGTGACTGGGGAACGGTTACTCACCTATCTGAATAACTGTGGTCACCGTGACTTATAAGTAACCGTGGCTCGTTCACAGTGACAGTTCTTTTCTCTCTTCTCTAGTAGGCATGCGATCTGTTCAATTTAATAACTAGCCAAGTAGCCGTGTGCACACTCATGCGCTTTCGCTTCTGCTAAGCACGTGCCTCAATGCAAGAGATGCATGCATCAACACATGCCAGATATGAATCAGAAGTAGCAGATTTCCATAGAGCACGGGTTACTAAGTATTATTATTAAGTTACATACCACTACCGGACCCGACACGAACATTTTCATCAAAATCGGTCAACCGGAAGTAGTAGTTTATTCGTGTAATTTTTCACTCTTTTGCGATTATCTCAAAAGCTGGTCCTTCGATTTTTTTTAAAAATTGCCTCGTTTACTTAATTTTTTATGCTCTACAAGATAGGGTAGGCGCCATGTTTGCTGAAATTCTTGGTCAGGCTGTTTTCATGTAAAAACGTTGGTTTTTTTATTATTACGGCTTTCATATGCATTTTAGCGCAAAAATTTATATAATAAAAAATGTAAAGAATTTAAAATTCTACAACTTTTACTTGAAACATTTTTTTGTATAACGCTTAATTTAGCGGTGATTAGCGTTTTTTTTTGTTTTTTCTCTCATGAAAACTCATCGATTTTTTTAAGATTTAGGCCGTAGTATGCATTTTACGACAAAAGTGTATATAATCAAATTTATAGGAAATGAAAAGATCTACAACTTTTATTTAAAGCATTTATCTCTACAGAGCCTAGTTTAGCGTGAAAGAGTGATTTTCCGTATTTGTAAGCCTAAATGAGGTCGATTTTCATTTTGCTTCTTTCACTCGTGATTAAAATTAGGTTAGTTTTTTGTTTATTTCTAATATTTCATTACTAATGTTGAGATTATTGGTCATTATTTACATTGGCAAGAGAAAGTTGTGTGAGTGTTTCACACCAGATTTTCTTGCATGTAAAGCTTGCGAAAACACAGCTGATATTTGAGTATTTTAAATACGTTGTGAAAAATTACAGTTAGTGTTGTGTATATATGAAAAGAGATTCCTTGAACTTTGATCCCTACCTCTTATCTGACATTTTTATCTTGAATAGAGTTGTTTTTGAAAGTGTTATGGTAGATTATTAATTTAGGACCATTTTACATAACATTAAGCGTGAATATTAAAAATTGAAGGAACCGTTTTAATAAATGGTATACATTTTACTTTCTCTTCCCTATATGAATATATAGGAAGGAAAGTATTGTTTTCATGTCGATTTTTCAAAATCGAGTTTTCACCGGATCTATACGTTTTCAGACCCCCTGAACCCAAAAAACATGTTTTTAGTGATGGGTCTCTCTGTGTGTGTGTGTGTGTGTGTATACAAAATATCTTAAGAATGGAACATCGTACGAACTTGAAACTAAAACTTAAGTTGCATACCACTACCGGACCCGACACGAACATTTTCATCAAAATTGGTCAACCGGAAGTAGTAGTTTATTCGTGTAATATTTCACTTTTTTGCAATTTTGTCAAAAACTGGTCCTACGATTTTTTTAAAAATCGCCTGGTTTACTCAATTTTTTTATTCTCTACAAGATAGGGTAGGTGCCATGTTTGCTGAAATTCTTGGCGACGCTGTTTTCATGTAAAAAAATTGTCTTTTTTTAAGATTACGGCTTTAATATGCATTTTAGCGCAAAAATTTATATAATATAAAATGAAGAGAATTTAATACACTACAACTTTTATTTCAAACATTTTTTTGTATAACGCTTAGTTTAGCGGTAATTAGCGATTTTGTGTTTTTTTCTCACGAAAACGTGTGAAAAATCGATTTTTTTCAGATTTCGGCCTTAGCACTTTATGACAAAAGTGTATATAATAAAATTTATAGAAAATTAAGAGATCTACAACTTTTATTAACAGAATTTTTCTCTACAGAGCCTAGTTTAGTGTGAAAGAGTGATTTTCCGTATTTTTAAGGCAAATCGAGGTCGATTTTCATTTTGGGTCTTTCACTCATGATTAAAATTAGGTTATGTTTATTGATGTTAGTTTTTTTGTTTATTTCTAATGTTTTATTACTAATGTTAGGTTTATTGTTAATTATTTGCATTGGCAAGAGAAAGTTGTGTGAGTGTTTCACACCAGATTTTTTATCATCATTTAATCTGGCAATCTTGTTTTAACCCTAGAAGCGGTAACTGTCGATCTGAGTGACAGTTGTGCTGTTAAATACATGTCGTTGTCGATTTGGTCGACAGATGCACCCACTCTTATTTTTAATCAGCAGGTTGTCCAACCTAGGTTATATAACTAATCATATGAAAGTATTTCATATGATCTATTTAGTTTCACAGTTTGCCGGTAGTTTCGTTCTCTCCTTCATTCGTGCGATTCTTTGAAAGTTGTTGTTTCGTAATGTCATGTTTCATTGTAATGGCGATCTGTTTGTTATGATAGATGTGTTGTTGTTTCATGTTATTAGTGTGTTTTAATTCGTTTTACTGTAAGTTTATTAAATATCGTGAATTATCTGTGATATTATTTTAGTGTGTGTTCAGGTTATAAATAAAACCTACGAAAGTAAATGTGTACTCTGTAAATGACATTGCGTAAACATAACCTAGATCTTTTCTCTACAGACCTTACCATTTTTTCACATATTATAATAACGAAAACAGATAAACTGATAATTCAAAAAAGTAATTATTCTAGAAAGATTGCTCTAAAAAATGTATATTTCCATTTTTACACATTTGTTTAGGTAAATCTGTCGCGTAGCTAAAAACACAAAACATAATTCTCAAATTTGTTATTATAAATATTTCATTAGTCCTGGTTATTTGGGAAATATTATCAGAAAACGAAAATAACAGTCAGGTAGAGCTATCTTTTCTGTTTATCTTTTCTGTTTAATTTGGTATATAATACGTACCTGATATCTGAAATACAAAAACAGTAAAAAATTGTTTTCGTAAGCATGTTTTTTTTGTTAAAAATGCTTGACACTTTAAGTTAAACCTATTACCACTTCTAGGGTTAATGCAAGTCTATTGAATTATTATTGGATGTAAACTTTTGGCAATGGAATGAGAGTTGTGTGTGTGTGTGTGTGTGTGTGTGTGTGCGCGCGTCACACGAGCAATATAATGGATATTTTATTGATAAGAAAACATGAGTCATTTGATTGTAAAATGAATTGTTTTGTTGTGTGTGCTTGGTTGTTTCCTGTGTACGATCGATTAAATATTGGCCTACATTTTTTATGATCATTATAATGATGATGATGAATTTGTGCTTGAATAGATTAGAAATTGTTTTCGTTTCATATGAATCCAACGTGTATTGTATTTCATTCAACCAGACTAATTTTGAATTTTCATACGATGTTGTGTCATTAAATGGCCATGTAAAATTGTTTGTATAAAATATAGATAAGGTTGCCTCCGTAGCGTAGTGGTAGTTGGTAGCGTGTTGGCCTACCAAGCAGAGGTCTCAGGTTCAGTTTCCGGCTATGGTCTGGATATTATGACAAGTCATAACCCGCTGTAGTCGCTAATGACAAAGCTGTTAATGCGACTTTAAATAAACTGAAACACAACTTTCTCTTGCCGATGTAAATAATTAACAATAAACCTAACATTATTAATAACATATTAGAAATAAATGAAAAACTAACCTCAAAAAATTGAATAAACCAGGCAATTTAAAAAAAAATCATAGGACCAGTTTTTGAGAAAATCACAAGAAAGTGAAAAATTACACGAATAAACTACTACTTCTGGTTGACCGATTTTGATGAAAATGTTTGTGTCGGGTCCGGTAGTGGTATGTAACTTAAGTTCTAAGTTTCAAGTTTGTACGATGTTCCGTTATTGAGATATTCTGTTTTCACACACAGACCAATCGTTAAAATCATGTTTTTTGGGTTTAGGGGGTCTGAAAACGTGTAAATCTGGTGAAAACTCGATTTGTTGTTGTGATCGACATGAAAACAGTACTTTCCTTCCTATACATTCATATAGGCAAGAGAGAGTAACAAAAAAATAGATAAGGAAAGTTTTATTTTTGTATCAAATTTTCAAAATAAGAGTTTTCACTGTAAATAAATACATATTTTCAATTTTCCTGCGCCCTGTGTGTGTGTGTGTGAACAAAATGAACTAAAAAACTGAAATTTATAACTAGTTGAAATTTGCAACTTAAGTTAGAGATCCCACGACAAGACCAGACATGAACATTTTCATGAAAATCGGTCGACCAGAAATTGTACTTTATTCGTATAGTTTTCAGTTTTTTACAATTTTCTCAAAAATTGCTTTTATGATTTTTATTAAAACTGTGCGTCGCTTACTTATATTTTATGCTTAATTTTATAACTAATATTTTATGCTTAACAAAATGGGGTTAGCAGTATGTCTCGGAGGAGGTATTTTTGGAGGTGTGCTCTCATGTTAAACGGTTTTCTAGATTGCGGCCATTTTCTAGATATGCATTTTAGGGCAAAAGCGTGTGTAATTAAAAGTTGTAGAAAATTTAAGAAAAACCTACAATTTTATTTTGAGCTCTGTTTGTACACAGTTGGCCTGCTTGGTTTAGTGTTAAATTGGTGATTTTCCTCAGCATTTTTCGTATAAAATTGTTTAAACAAGAAGATTTTATACGGGGAAGGATACTTGAGCAAATTTTTACGAGGTTTAAAAAGTAATCAATTGAAAAACATTTTGTAGTGTTAGAATTTTTTTGTAGATATTAAAAAAAATAATTAGCAAGTAAACACTTAAGATAAATTGCATGTTATTGGATAGAATTGATTAGAATTAGGCAATACACTTAACTTACTCAATCAAGTAAGTAAGTAAATGTAAGTAGGCGTTACATATCTTGGTTTATTCCATAGTTCCCGTCCTTTTACTTTCTCTTCCCTATATGAATATATGGGAAGGAAAGTATTGTTTTCATGTCCATCACAACAAATACACTCTTCACCCGAATATACACCTAAAAAGACACCCTCAACCCACACACACAACTGTTTTTTGCGTATTGGTCTGTGTGTGTGTGTGTGTGGGAACAGAATATCTCAAGAATGGAATATTGTATGAACTTGAAACTTAAAACTTATGTTACATACCACTACCGGACCCAACATGAACATTTTCATCAAAATCGGTCAACCGGAAGTAGTAATTTATTCGTATAATTTTTCACATTTTTGCAATTATCTCAAAAACTGGTCCTATGATTTTTTTTAAATCGCCTGGTTTACTAAATTTTTTATGCTCTACAATATAGGGTAGGTACTATGTTAGCTGAAATTCTTGGTGAGGCTGTTTTCATGTAAAAAAATTGTTTTGTTTTAATATTACAGCTTTAATATGCATTTTAGCGCAAAAATTTATATAATAAAAAATGAAGAGAATTTAATATACTACAACTTTTATTTCAAACATTTTTTTTATAACGCTTAGTTTAGTGGTAATTAGCAATTTTCTGTTTTTTCTCACGAAAACGTTCGAAAAATCGATTTTTTTAAGCCTTAGGATTTTTTTAGGCCTTAGTATGCATTCTAGACAAAAGTGTATGTAATCAAATTTATAGGAAATTAAACGTTCTACAACTTTTATTTAAAGCATATTTCTCTACAGATCCTAGTTTATAGCGTGAAAGAGTGATTTTCCGTATTTTTAAGCCAAACTGAGGTTGATTTTCATTTAGCGTCTTCCACTCATGATTAAAATAAGGTTATGTTTTTTTGAGGTTAGTTTTTTGTATATTTCTAATGTTTTATTACTTGTTAGGATATATCGGTCATTATTTACATTGGCAAGAGAAAGTCGTGTGAGTGTTTCACACCAGATTTTTTTGAGTAAAGTGGAAATGAAATTAATTTATTGGAAATTGCAAAAGACTTGAGCGCAGTTGGAGTGCAGAGTAGATAGTTGTGTGCGTCCGTTTTAATTGTTTTCTTTCGCGTTAATATTTGATGTGGTGCCAGAATTAAAAGATCTACTACTTTTATTTAGAGCATTTTTCTCTACAGAGCCTAGTTTAGCGTGAAAGGGTGATTTTCCGTATTTTTAAGCCAAACTGAGGTTGATTTTCATTTTGTGTCTTTCACTCATGATTAAAAATAAGGTTATATTTTTTGAGGTTAGTTTTTTGTATATTACTAATGTTGGGATATATCGGTCATTATTTACATTGGCAAGAGAAGTTGTGTGAGTGTTTCACACCAGATTTTTTGAGTAATGTGGATGCAATTAATTTATTAAAATTTGCAAAAGTCTTGAGCGCAGTTGGAGTGCAGATAGTTGTGTGCGTCCGTTTTAATTGTTTTCTTTCGCATTAATATTTGATGTGGTGCCAATCCGATCCGAAACGGATGCCAATTTTTGTGCCGCTTTGTGCTCGGACAACAGATGTTATACCTAAACAACTCCCTGTTCTTATTGTTCTCTCTCGTTTCATTATTATTACAATGTAATTTAATTTGAGCTTTTTTGTGCTCTGGTCATTTGTAATCATTACTGTCAGTGCCCCGGACCCCTTTGACGGGCAACCACCTCAAAACTGGTTATTATAAAAATTGTACGGAATGTAATAAATGAGTTACCTGGCTGCCTTTGTAGCAGATGGGTAACATGCTAGCCTACAATGTGGGGGTCCCGCGTTCGATTCCCAGCTAGGGTGTGAAAATTATTACTAGTCAAAACCCGCCGTTAAAGTTGGATAACCACGGTGTTGATACGACTTTAACTAAGCTAAAAATTAAAAAATCTGGTGTGAAACACTGACACAGCTTTCTTATGCCAGTGCAAATAAATTACAATAATCCTAACATTAGTAATAAAAGATTAGAAATAAACATAACCTAATTTTAATCATGAGTGAAAGACGCAAAACGAAAATCAAACCTCAGTTTTGCTTAAAAATACAGAAAATCACTCTTTCATGCTAAACTAGGCTCTGTAGAGAAAAATGCTCTAAATAAAGTTGTAGATCTTTTAATTTTCTATAACTTTGATTATTATTTTATTAAACATCCTATGTAGGATTTTTAAACAGCCGTATTATTTAAAACTGAAATATATATATATATTTAGATAATATTAAACCACCAGTAAACACACAAAATTAGCAAGAATGATCTTACCGTTAAGTTAATAAGGCCTTTTCAGATCCCTAGATCCATCATCAGTCAACTCACAAACACTATAAAATTCTTTCACTGGCAATGCATTGCCTTTGAAAGAATTTTATAGTGTTTGTGAGTTGACTGATGATGGATCCAGGGATCTGAAAAGGCCTTATTAACTTAACGGTAAGATCATTCTTGCTAATTTTGTGTGTTTACTGGTGGTTTAATATTATCTAAAATATATATATATATTTTTTTTTTTCCTAACATTTTTTTTTAAACATTGGTAAGTGTTTTATGTTACCGTATTCTGGTGGTTAGCAAATATATATTTCAACTTTGATTATATACACTTTGTCGTAAAGTGCATATTAAGGTGGAAATCTTAAAAAAACTTGATTTTTCACACGTTTTCATGAGAAAAGTGAGTGTTTCACACCAGATTTTTTGTTTTACGTTCAACTGTTGTGCAGATTAAGACTGACGCATTGGGTGAAGGGGGTGATACATGGAAATGAGGGATGATTCAGGTGGCAGAGGTGGCAGAGAGAGCCTCTTCACCAATGCATTCGATAGCATCAACTCAATTAACTATATAGTTAATCGAATTAGGAATAGAAAAAAAGATGCTTTTTAGAGGTTAAGTTTATTATTATTACTTGCTAAAATGTTTGTTTTGTTTGTTTGCAGCACTTGGAGCTGCATATGGAACGGCGAAATCAGGGACCGGTATTGCCGCGATGTCGGTAATGCGGCCGGAATTGATAATGAAGTCAATTATTCCCGTCGTCATGGCGGGTATCATAGCTATTTACGGCCTGGTAGTGGCTGTACTTATCGCCGGTGCACTCGACCAGCCAGTACATGGTTACACCCTTTACAAGTAAGTCAACCGTACCTATACACCTATACGTAATTGAGAAGGAAAATAACTATAGCCGATCGGCTATACTGTAAGAGCACTCCGCATGAGGCAAGCGGTTATACGCTTTTGTAAACGCAAGTTAGACTATTAGTATCAGACGAACAGCTAATGTCCCATAGCCGAGCGAGTGAGAGGGAGATATGTGGCATAACTACGCATGTGCTCAAACGTCTTTACCTTTATAATCTAAATCTGAAAACATACTACAGTCGTTATCTTGGTTGTTAGTTTACTGCGTGCATAAACACTTGCTCACAACTATGAGTAAAATTATACGACAATGTTATTGGAATGGCGCGTATTGCTTGTGCGAGTGAGAGTGTTATGGATTCATTCTCTCACTCCCACGGCTAGGGGACTGCAGTTCATCTGAATACTGTACAGTTCAGCCATTGTTAGTTTGCTCCTACTGTCAACAATCAAAAGCCACCTGCTACTAAAGGGTGCACGCTACACTCCACCACTTTACAACTATCCTATTCCTATTAAGTTAACTATGTTTTAAATTATAAGTACTTAAAGTACTTAAAACATCAGCCATGATATGATGTAGGCGTAACAATTTCATTTAGAAAAATACTTTTGAAAGTATTTTGTATTTAAATACTTTTGAAAGTATTTTGTATTTAAATACTTTTGAAAGTATTTTGTATTTAAATACTTTAGAAAGTATTATGTTGTTACTTTTTAATCAGCGTGTACACATTTTGATATAATGCGCGTGCTCAGTGACGTCATTATTTGTTTACATTAGGAGCAAACTAAGAAAGGCTATTAGATTATACACTAGTTACCGCGTATCTATCTCTCCGCCTGACAATTATCTCGCACTATGTTCCATCCAGCTAAAATAAACATTTCTCCTTTAAGCGTTTTCAATTATACCGTTCTGATTACTTGTTATTATTATTGTAGTTTCATAAAGAGACTCCTTAATTAATTATTTTAACCATTAAATTTAACAAAACAAATTTTTTCTACTTTTTAATGTTAACCGCTTTTATGTTTCAAAGACTCAACACTTTCACTATCACGCATGTTAACAAAACAAAGCTTACAAAACTTTTCAACTTCAGTCCACGAAGAAAATCGAAACGAACCGATACAATACCAAAAGATAACTGATTGAACTAAAAATGAGTTAAACACGGGCAACTGCAAACAGTTCTATTAAACTAGTTCTATTTACTAGCAGACATAATTTTACTGATATGAAATAAACAAACTGAAATGTTAAACAACGAATCACTGGAATTGTTTACTCTCCTTTTATAATTCAAACGCATTAGTCTTATATTACTTGTGACCAAAAATAAAATAAAACTGAGTCTATAATAAAAAACCTACTAATCATAAATAATAATGTAATACTAGTATATAATGTAACGAAAAATAACAATGTAAGAGGAGACAATAGTAAAGTTTTTAATTATTACTGGTAATTACTAATGTTAGATTTATAAAACATTTTCTAACGAATGAATTGAACGTGTTTTTATTATATTGAGGTTAGAGCGAATTAGTGTTGCATGGAATTGTTGTTTGTTGATCATGGTGTGCGTAGGTTTAATTAATGCGCATGCTCACTTGTATTGCTGGTTGCCTACGTCGGAGTACTCTTTGCGTAGACAGACTCTTGTTTTGTTTAGGTCATCAGCCTGGTTGGCTGGTTTGAACCTGTAAGGGTTTTACTAAGTAAAACGAGGAGTGAGGTGGTTTACCTTTGCCTTTTTCTGTTCTTAAATGATTCAGTCATTTAATTGGCTGACCATTTGATAAGAAACAGAACTATTTATTTTATTTGTTTTAAAATTAAAAAATTGAAATGTTTATTTTATTTGGTTGTATTGTCTCGCTAATAAACTAGGTAAGCGGTTTCCTGGCATTCTATTTGAATATTTGATCCATATGGCACGGTACAATTTTATTTTTTCGTTTGGAAAAATTCCCAATTCTTGTCTATATTTTTTAATTTCGTATTCTGTCTAGTCTTGTACAGACGTTAAGAACTTTGTATCTGCAGTTTGAATGTTTTCTTTCTCTCTTTTCATCGCTCAAGGCTGGAACTGCCCCACCGTCTTATAAACGTTAACCTTGTTTCGGGTGTTGTCTTTTGCCTCAGTGTCCTATGAATCTTGCCCAATATATCTGATTAAAATTTACAGTCCAGCCTCTCTTAGTTTGCTCCTAATGTAAACAAATAATGACGTCACTGAGCATGCGCATTATATTATCAAAATGTGTACACGCTGATTAAGAAGTAACAACAAAATACTTTCAGAAGTATTTAAATACAAAATACTTTTAAAAGTATTTTTATAAATGAAATTGTTAGACGTACATCATATCATGACTGATGTTTTTAGTACTTTAAGTACTTATAATTTAAAACGTAGTTAACTTAATAGGAATACGACATCCATAAAGTGGTGGACTCAAGTGTGCACCCTGTAGTAGGTGGCTTTTGTTTGTTGACAGTAGGAGCAAACTAAGAATGGCTCAACTGTAGATTACATACATTGCACTATTGTAGTACGTACATGACTGTATTAATGCAGACGCACGTTTTGCCCAGCGCTCTTCTTACGACAAATCACGCTATAACACTCTCGACATTGTTGTGGTACAATTTTTAATCGGACATAAATGCAATACAACACTAAATATTGTAAATGCTTTTGTCAGTACGCTGTTGCAGCAGGTAAATTTTTTTTTTTTTTTGCGCCCTGGATACTCCAGGAGGAGTATAGGACATGTCAGATATAACACCTGAAATATATATAAGAATCCCACAATGTAACACTACTATCAACAAAGAAATTCTTGTATGCTGTAAAAAGTTTCACCGATCAAGTAATTTTTCAGATTTTTTTTAAAGAAATTCAAATCCTCACAACACTTTAAAGATTGGGGTAATTTATTCATGAATTTTCTCCCTGCATAAGTAGGTTTTTGTTGAAACAATTTTGTGGAGTGATTAGCCTCATAATAATCATTCCTGTTTCTCGTGTAATGATTGTGAACATTGAAATTTTATATGAAATTATTTGCCTAACATACATAATCACCTTTAAAGTGTTTAAAGTGTCTGTGTTTAAAAGTCTTTAAAGTGTTGTGAGGATTTGAATTTTTTTAAAAAAAAATCTAAAAAATTACTTGATTGGTGAAACTTTTTATAGCGTACAAGAATTTCTTTCTTGATAGTAGTGTTACATTGTGTGATTCTTATATGTATTTCAGGTGTTATATCTGATCACATGTCCTATACTCCTCCTGGAGTATCTAGGGCGCAACAAAAAAAAACCCTCAAAAATGTAGAGAGAGGGAACTGTAAGCAATTTAAGCTGGTTAAATAGTGGTGTGAATGAGGTTAGCTGGTTAGCTCCCACCATACACCTAATAGGTTTCTTTTGAATTGTTAAAAACCCTATTCATATTACCCATGCTAGAATTACCCGATACTAAGATACCATAACGGATATGAGACAGAATGAGGCCATGATAAGCTGCCATTAGTAATTTTTTATCATTTAATCTGGTAATTTGTTTTAATGCAAATACCCCAGATGATATTTTACTGCAAACTTGATTGGTATAGAAATCCCAGGACAAAGATCTATCTAGAGTTACTGGTAGGAACTTCACCGTCTCTACATGCTCTAAATTATTATTATGAATAAATACATCCACTTCTCTACTTTCTTTAACGTTATTTTTATTTTTGAACTGCAAGTACTGACACTTTTTCCCATTAACTGTTAATAACATTTGATTCAAGAACTGTTGTACGGACTCTATGTTAACATGTGTATTTGCTTCAAGAGCATCTACCAGTAAACTGTTATTGATTACTGAAATTCCAAGCTATGGAAACGGTGAATCATGTAAAAGAAGTTGAAGAGGAAGAAATTACAGCTATGGGCTACCTGGTAGGCACGACGACTGTACTTAAACGGTGATTTGTAAAATAATAAGGTACTGGCCTTGGGTGGGAGCCTTGTTGAATCATGGACAGAAAATTACTGTTATGTGTAACTGAATAATAACAATGAATCACTAATTATAGCTCGTGTAATATGATGTAATTGGTCATTTTATTTGATATATAAGCCTACCAGTTTATGTAATTTTGTCTGTAATGATTCATATATATACTGCAGTTAATTATGTTTCGACCGCAAGTGTTATGTTCATTTTGATTTAATGTTTTTAGTATACTGTTACAACTCGTTATAGTAAAGTAAAATTGTAAACTTTAATTTAATTAATTCACATTTTTATATTTATTTAACAAAATTATTTGAAAAGAAAAAAACTAACCTTTACAAACGACAACAATGAATATATTAATGAGTTTATGAAAATAAGTTATTTAACAATTAAAACGATGTAATTCATGCAATTAATTAACAATTAAATTAAAATGAACAATATCCGTTACCAAATTAAACATTAAATACAATTACAATGTCTGTTGACAAAATAACAAACTTAACCGTAACGAAAAATCCCGTACAATTTAGACCACTAACACATCAGCCATTCAAACCGCCCCAACAATGGAAACCTTCGTTTTTAAATTTAATCAGCCAGCTGTTTATGACCAGCTGATTTTATTTTCGCCACTTATTATAACAATACTAATAAGTGTTTTGTTAAGGACGCAACCCTCATTAAGTTATAACAAGATAGAAGTACTAATACATGGGTAAATTTTCTCTCCCCCAATCGGTATGTACTCAAGGCCAACTACCTAACACAGTTAAAATGTTCCAGTCAACCATTAAGTCTGGTGACAGCAGTCATTTCGTTATATTGTGTCACCAATGGTTTTTTTTCCAACGAAGAACACGTGTTTATTGTAGAGACTTACATAGCGAGTAAATCTTACAAATGCCATGTCTACGCGATAAGGATGCAAATGTAACTTTTTCGTTGCTCTGAAAACGGTAGTTAATGTTAGCCCAGTTTGCGATGATAATCTTCTAAGCGATTTTTTTAGGTAATCGAGTCAAACGATTTTTCAAATCTTTGAGAACTTTTGCGGTTAACTTTGTTGGCTGGCAAGGTGGTTTTTCATCGAGTACACTCCCAGTTGTATGGAATTTATTTATTAAACGCAATATTGACGATTTATTCGGAACGGCAGAACAGGGAAATTTCAACTGAAACTTATCGTGCACACATTTGTAAAATACCATTGCTGACACAATATAACGTGTGGTGACTGGTGTCACCAGACTAATGGTTGACTGGAACATTTTAACTGTGTTAGGTAGTTGGCCTTGAGTACATACCGATTGAGGGAGAGAAAATTTACCAATTTATTAGTTCTATCTTGTTATAATCAGGGTTGCGTACTTAATAAAACACCCGTTATTTTCCACCCTGTAAATGACACGTTCACTTGATTCACCACAGTGTCTAGCTGTATAATGACTGTGTAGTGACCGTGGGTGCGTGAGTTGCACATTACAGTAGCGTTTGTATACTTTTGTGACTGTACCATCGTTGCATGGTGAGGGGCGAAGAGTGGAGTAGATAAACACCGAAACTGCGTGTGCCAATTTGAATTGTTCAACGTATACTGACGACGTGATAAAACCGTCACAGCATTGCCTGTTAAATCGTCTTGTCTGAAAAAGGAAACCCTGTTGAAGAACGGGGAGTGAATTTTATTGCAAGTCTTAAGCCAAGTTGTGTGCCCATAACAGGCAGGTGAAGTGTTAATATTTGCACTCGATCTACTTGCTAGTTGCTGCACGGCTACAAACAATAATTGTGTTTCTTATCACATAGTCACTCAGTTACAGGACAATAATAATATATTTATTGTCATATAACATTTGATTTTAGCGGATTTCCGCTCACACAGATTGATGACTTGTCAAAATCATAAACACTAAATTAATTACACGATACAATTTTATTTAAAATAGTAACACTAATTTAATAGACACATTCAATACATACCACATAAATATGAGACCGTCACAATCAGTTAACATGGTCAATGGTTTACGTCATTTATATACTCGTAAACAGAATAATACACTTTCTCCAAAAATAAATCGTTCACGAGTTTCTTAAATAATGAAAAGGAAGAAACTTTCCGAATGTTGAAACAGATGAATGAAGCATTTAACAAGAGAAGAGAGTAGAGGTGTAGTGTGACACCTAGTGACAGTTATCAGCTAGTCTATTTGATAATGGAGGAGGTAGTGTGGATGTGGTAGTAGGTGAATCAAGTGAACGTCTCATCTGCAATGGGAAACCACCCCTCACTCATACTCTTACTCAGTAAACCGTGGAGAGTAGTGATGGGAAATGGAGCTATTTTTTGATGTCGTGTTACTGAAAATAACAGAATTCTATAATCTGTTAGTAAAATAACAATGTTATCATCCAGCCTACAATGCAATGCAGTTGTAGGCAGTAGAAAACGACATTTGCACAAAACAAATGAACTGAATTATTCGTGAACAGGTAGATTTTCTGTACAAAGTTTATTGGTAGAGAAAATGGTAGTTGCGGCATGATAACTCGCTGGACGGTTTGTTTGTGAGTATTGAGTTGGTTTAATCGATGGATGGCTGCTCACTTCTCCACTCCATCCACAATCTGTGGTAACTGTAGTGTCAACAACAAGATGTTGTGTGTCTGTGAAACATTCAGCGTGACAGGCCACCCATGTGTTTGTGAAAAATTGCGTGTGGTTTGCCGTAGTTGTATCGGTTACAGGAAACAGTGGTGTTTGTCTTAACTTTGTGTCAGTGAGATTTATCTCCTTGTTTGTGTATTTATAACAGTACTAGCGGGTCCCGCGTGGTAAACAAAGAATCAGCTGTTTAACAGAGTATACTCTCTGTATTGCTTATGGGAGGGTATTTTTGTGAATTCTACCATATAAAATAAAAATTTTGCAAAATCCTTTCTTAGCAACAGCTTAGAAAACTTAAAATGATCTATAAATCAGGACATCACTTTTTATATAATAGATAGCGCCTCGTCCTGGCTTCGCCCATGCAATTTTAAGGCTATGATTCTGTATTTTCATTCGCTAATGACTTAAATCAAAAATATAATTTTTTTTGGAATTAAGTATAAAGTTCAACAATTCTGGAATTAATTCTGGTTAAAATGTAAATCCAGTGTTAGGTCAAAAGATTTAACACTATGTTTTTACAGTACAACATCCGGAGTGACAAAAGTAAAACATAGATTAAAATCGTGGTTTAAGTCAATTTAACTTCTGGGAAAATAGCTACAGTTTTGTAATTGATCTGCTATTTATGTACGATAAGAATATATACTGGATGCTATGGAGGGGGTAAATGTGTGTCGGAGAATAACCATTACATAAGCGTAGCGCTTTGCGCTCATTCCGCACCCTCACATCAATAGGGGGGAATTTTTGCAATTTCTTCCCTTTAAAATCAAAATTTTGCAAAATCCTTTCATAGTGCGTGCTTACACAACATAACAAAGCTAACTTAATTTCATGTCTCTAGCGTCAGTAGTTTCGGCTGTGCGTTGATCTATAAATGAATCACCCAGGACATGGTTGTCCTATTAATAGATTATAATGTAGTTAAACTTAAAAGTGTTGTTATTATAAATGATAACTAGATTTAGTTTTAAGAGTGAGAGAAGCGTCATTCGTGAATTGGCTTTGAATAAGGGTGTTAGGGTAGTAAGAGGTAAGAGGTAGTTAGATAACTACCTTATCCCGTTGTGTTAAATAAGCCTCATCACTAGTTCATGGTATTTTAATTATCCACGTGTTTTTCTGAGAGAGAATTCATAAATCAATCTATAAAGTAGCAACCGCGCGGACAAAAAGAAATTTTGTTCGTTTGAAATTCTTGTGGTGGTATAGATACTAAAGTCATGAGATTGCCTTTTGCATATGTATGGGCTATAAGGAAGGGAAGTGAAATATTTTTGCAGTGCTGCCAACCTCAACAGTGAGACACTACTTACACATTTCACTACCGTGCAGTTTCTACATACATTTTGTAAGCTGCGGTTTATTCCGAGCAAATGTTTTCTTCATAAACCTTATAAGAAATAAGTATGACATGTAATAATGCCTAGAGCTTAATTACATGACTAGAAATGTTTGATTTACTGTAATTACGAATGAATCGCCTTCATTACTATTGCTGTCATTGGTGTTTCCATTATCAGTCTCTCTAGTATCTACTTAACCGTTTTCTGTTTTTTACCAGGTGTCAACAAAACTGTTAATGAATAGCTCTTTACATCCTTAAATTCCTTCTTTATTTTTCGAATTGTAGAAAGAGAAACATCACAGTAGTTAGCCGCTCACTCACGGCTTTTGTTAAGAGGCACGGATACGCATCTTTTAGCTTCAACTTTACTACATTTTATTACATTGCGTTCAGCACTGTGAATAGTTCGACCACGTTTTTGAAAAACCGACATTTGTGTTTACAGTAACGAACAATTATATTTGTACAGTTAACCTAGAAAAGGTTCCGCGATATGCCTACTGTATATGCTCTGGGTATAGTACAAGTTGTAACGTTTGTCGTAGTGAATTAAAGCAGTAGTCGGGCATGTGCACCGATGCTTTTCCCTCTTTACCCCTCGTTGCAAACAAGGGCAAACTCGTGACTCACATGATTGCAGTGACGTTGTGTGAATGAAGTAGCTTTCAGGGCGCATCTCCCAACATTTTGTTTTATGTGAGCAGTTGAAGCGCACCCGTAAGCTGTCTACGTTTGATACATTTTGTATGATTTTTTTTACATGGTGTAATAATTGTGTTTTGTTTTGTGTGTGTTGCAGGGGTTTCCTCCACCTTGGCGCCGGTCTAGCCGTCGGTTTCAGCGGTCTAGCGGCCGGTTTTGCGATCGGCATAGTCGGCGATTCGGGAGTGCGAGGTACGGCTCAGCAACCGCGTCTGTTTGTCGGTATGATTTTGATCTTGATCTTCGCGGAAGTACTCGGTCTGTACGGACTGATTGTCGCTATTTACCTATACACCAAATAAAGATCATCCGCCCCGTTTCATTGTTCGCCGTTTGTACACGCCCCCCTGCGCTGCGATGATAAAATATTCTTCAACAACCAACAAACAATACAATTGTATATCGCATTGTCATCATCCGATGTATATTTTTACCTTTATCGCAATCGAAAAACAAAACAAATATAAAAAATAATAATAATAATAGAATAAAATGATGAAAAATACAAACGCAAAGACTTTTTTTCTTTTTGTTGTTGAAAAACCGCCACCACTGTTGTTGTTGTTGATGCTGCTGTAATTATCTCATTTTAACGTCTCTTAAATAAAAATCAAGCTAAAAATAACAAACTTATTTCATATATATTTATATATACATAAACGGATGCATTTAAAACATATACAAAGCTAATCTCGGTTGTTAGCTTTTTATTGTATGCCCCGATTTTTTATTTTACGAATTGAAAAAATTAAATTCGATCACCACCACCACCTCATATACCATCTTTAATTTTATTTGTTATTATTGTTACTATTATTATTTTTATATCTTATTTTAAATGTAAAATTTATAAAATTGAGTTTTTTTGAGCGACTCGATTTATTTTAAATTATTTTGTTTGTTTTTTAAATTTGAATTCTTAAACGTATATAAAAAGATGCATTATTATTGTATTATCAAAACACGATGATTATGTTGTCATTTTCACCCGGTACCTTCACTTTTGTGATTGTTTTTTTTTTATCAGTGTGTATATATGTTTTCTTCTTTTTTTTAATATAGTAGTCAGTGTATATTGTAATATAATTATTTTATTTTATCTGTTACATACGTACGTAATAATAATAATAATAAAAGTAATGATAATGATATAATGATGATGATGAAAAATGATGGTCGGTGTTAAAATGAAATGAAAAATAAAAAGAGAAGTATTATTCGTATAATGTGTACATAAAATAAAAATAAAAACGAGTGAATTCAAATTTGCAAATGTTATTTTTAGCCGCCGCATTTTGCAAGTAACTAACAAAAGTAAATTAAAAAAAAAAACAAAAATTATAAATTTTGTTGATGTATAATGAAGAAATATATATCGTGCATTATAATATGTATTTTAATTGATGTTATAATATATATTATATTATAATATTATTGTGCATTATAATATTGTAATGCGATGTATTTATATTATTATTATTATAATTAATTGTAATGACAAAAAGAAATAAATAAATAAAATAAAATTGAATAATTGGTAATTATATATTTATATAGGATTAAGTAATGTAGTTATGTATATTTAGATATAAATAAATAAATAAATAATAATAAATAAAAAGTGTTATTTAAATGTTATATATATAAATTTATTGTCATTTTTTTTTTAAATTCATCGTCCATTTTTTCGTGGTTGATTTCCCTCCATTTTTCATCGTGTTTTTTTTTCTTTTGAAGTTTTCATTGTAAATTATAATGTCATTTTCATTTGCGTTGATATTTTTGTGTTTGAGTTTTTTAATTTTTTTTTTTGGTCGATGATAAATAATAATTTTGAACCGGTATTTTATTTGATTTAATAGTTACATTGTACAGAAGAATAGCGTATCAGTAATTTCAAGAGTTATCAATAAATAAAATGAATATGCCTCATCGTTGTTGTTAGTTTGTTATTATTGAAAATTTATCAAAGTTTTTTCTGAAATTTAATTTTTAAAAAAATTGTCAATTTTTTTTTTCGTGCATAATTTTTATATGCGTATTTGTTGAAATTTTGTTTTAAGTTTTAAATTTGAATATCTGTATGCATGAGTAAATAAAAAAAGATTTATTAGTTTTAAATCGGTGAAAATGAGATACATTTATGTATTTAAAATAAAAAATTGTGTGACAATTTTTTTTCTGATATTTTTTTTGTAAAACTGAATAAAATTTGGTGTTCATATATATATAAATATACATATATATACAAGAAATATTAATCGTAAGGTAGAATTTTTGTCCCGACCCAATTATGTAGAGAAAAACGACGATGTTTAGTAATTTTTTTTGTTGTGATTAAATTTTTATTTGTGTCCGCAGATGTAATATCAATGGTGCACTTTTTATTATATAAATAAATAAATGTTATTATAAATGTATAAATATATTTTTTTGGATTTTTAAATTCAGTTTATTTGTGATATTAATGAAATTTATTTTTTGCACAATAAATCTATTGTTTGGTTTTCATTTTTTGCAGCTAATTCTTCTGTTTTTTCGCAGCTTTGTTTTTTAATAAATTACCGATTTAATTGATGGAATGTACTTAATGGCATATCAATTCTGTAGTAGCAAAAGTACTTTAAATAAATAAATGTCGAATAAATTAAGCGTGCACAAATTTATATATTTTTATTTTCGTCTTATGATTTGTTGAAAACATCGTTTAAACCATGCACTGAAAAAAAATTGTATTTTAAAGTAGAAGTGGAGAATTTTAGGCCTAAATAGGGCGTGTGTATGAATTTTTTTGTAATAGATTTTCTTTTCGTTTGGGATGTAAATAAAAAGATTTGGAGATATTAATCTTATCGATGGCTTTAAATGCAAACAAACATTCCAGTGTACTTTTAATTAATTAATATGCGCATTGATGATATCAAATTTTCATCTCCATAATCTATTGTAATTTTTTTTGTTACTCTGTCGTTTGTTATTTTTTGGACTGTTGTTTCTTCTATTTTTTAAAAATTTTTGTGGAATGTGTAAAAAGTTAATGATAAATAAAATGAATAGATTTATGATTAGTTTTGTTGTTTTTATTTTCTTTCATTTGCTTTGAACTTCACACGTCAACTCACGCTTAGTTGTCGTGTGATTGTTTTTTTATTCATCCAGGAGACTTGAAAGGGAGTATAAGACATGTCAAGATAAAACTGTGATAAATTCATCACTTACCACCAAAAAATTGTTTTTGCTACTGCTTACTTCAGTAGGCTAGTTATGAACCCCATTGAATCAAATATCACACATAATAAAAAAGTAAAACACAATGATAAATTCATCACTTACCAATAGTTTTTCCCCGCTACTGCTTAACTCAGTAGTCTTGTCATGAACCCCTTTCTATCAAATAGTACACAATATTTGTTTAATTAAAAGTTAAATATTTTTCAACCAAAACTATTTAGAAAGGAATTTGTGCACACTGTAAAATGTTTCATCAATCAAATATTGTTTTAGTTTTTTTTAAAATTTCTTAAATTGTCACAACTTTTTAAACCTTGTGGCAATTTATTGATGTATTTTCTACCTGCATAAGTGGGTTTTTGTTCGAACAATTTAGTGTTGTGATAAGCAATTTAGTGATGATGACACCGGTCTGTGTTATTCACTTCTGACAAGTTATTGGTTTGCTCTTTCTGGTATAGATACTGAAGTCATGAGATTACCTTTGCACGTATGGGCTGTGAGGAAGAGAAGTGAAATATTTGCCGTGCTGCCAACCTCAACAGTGAGACACTACTCGTACATTTCACTACCGTTAAGTTTCTACATACATTTTGTAAGCTGCGGTTTATTCTGAGAAAATGATTTCTTCATAAATTTTATAAGAAATAAATATGACCTGTAATATTGCCTACAGCTTAATTACATCACTGGAAATGTTTATATTATGTTTATGATTCCACCGGGTTGGTCTAGAGGTAAAGTCGTCGCCAAAATCAGCTGTTTAACAGCTGCTTTTTGGAGACGAAGGTTCCTCGTTCAAATCCTAGTAAAGGTAGTTACTTTTATACGGATTTGAATACTAAACAGTGGTTGTGGGTGTACTTTGATGGTTGGGGTTCAATTAACCATACTCAGTGAGTGTGTCTGTAGAAGACTACACAGTCTCATTTACACGTCATACACATCATCTTCATCTCATTGGGTCATCGGGTTGCTTATTGTTCTCAATTGAACAGATTGCAACGTACACAAAATTATGAATAAAAAAAAAGAAATGTTTGATTTACTGTAATTATGGATGAATCGCCTTGTTTACTATTGCTGTCACCGGCGTTTTCATTATCAGTTTCTCTAGTATCTACCTAACCGTTTTCTTTTTTTACCAGGTGTAAACAAAACTTTTAAAAAATAAGCTTCTTTGCGTCCTTAATTTCCTTCTTTATTTTTCGAATTGTGGAAAGAGAAACATGACAGTAGTTAGCCACTTACCTTATGGCTTTTGTTAAGAGGCACTTTTGATACGCATTTTTGTTTAACTTTAACTTCATAACATTTTATTACATTGCATTGAGCATTGTCAATAGTTTGACCACGTTTTCGAGAAACCGACATTTGTGTTTACGGTATCAAACAGTTATATTCTTACAGTTAACCTACAGTTGAGCCGTTGTTAGTTTGGTTCTACAGTCAACAAACAAAAGCTACCTCCTACAGGGTGCACGCTAGAGTCTGCGACTTTACGGATATCGTATTCCTATTAAGTTAACTATTTTTTAAATTATAAGTACAAAGTACTAAAAACATCAGTCATGATATGATGTAGGCTTAACAATTTCATTTATAAAAATACTTTTGAAAGTATTTTGTTGTTACTTTTTAATTAGCGTGTACACATTTTGATATAATGTGCATGCTCAGTGACGTCATTATTTGTTTACATTAGGAGCAAACTAAGAGAGGGTGGACTGTACAAAAGGTTCCGCGATATACTGTAAATGCTCTGGGTATAGTAAAAGTTGTTAAGTTTGTCGTACTGAAATTAAAGCAGTCGCACATGTGCACTGATGCTTTCCCCCCTCTACCCCTCGTTGCAAACATGGGCAAACTCAATGGGTGACTCAAGTGACTATAGTTTGAGTTTTTCATTAAATCTTGAAGTATCATTAGCTTCCTCATGAAAACGTGTAATAATTTTTTTTGTAAAAAGAAATCAGTTTTACCGAAATACGGATTTGGTAAATTTCAGAAAAGTTTTAAGTAATTTTGGTGTTTTTTACCGTAAACCAATAGTTTCTACCTTCTTGTAGGTGTCAGTTTCTGAGCATTTTACAAAACGCTCCACACTCATGACTGAACGTTACAAAACAATGTGTTAATTTTAGTTTTTCTGCAGTAGTCATTGAATAATTACTGGATTATAAATTATGAAAGATGGTTTAAATCGATTGAAGTTAAGTTTCTCCTGAAAAAACATTTATGTCTTGTGAAAGACACCATAGCTTTTTCCCCTCTACTTCTCTGGTGCTATTTAAAGTCCAGCCTCTCTTAGTTTGCTCCTAATGTAAACAAATAATGACGTCACTGAGCATGCGCATTATATCAAAATGTGTACATGCTGATTAACAAATTAACAATAAAAGTATTTTTATAAATGAAATTGTTAGGCTTACATCACATCATGACCGATGTTTTTAGTACTTTAAGTAGTTATAATTTAAAACATAGTTACCTTAATAGGAGGAATAGGATAGTTGTAAAGTGGTGGAGTGTAGCGTGCACCCTGTAGTAAGTGGCTTTTGTTTGTTGACAGAAGGAGGAGCAAACTAACAACGGCTCAACTGTAGATGGACACTGTGACATATTTGCTACCGTTTGGCATGTTTTTAAGCTGTCATTGTACTTTGGTACCGGGTGCTAGTCGCAGGGTATGTGAGAGAAAGTGCTAAGTGTACATTAGAGTTCCACTACTATTTTTTTTTCTGAAATGAGAAAAAAAAGAAAATTGGGAGGGGGAAAATTACACAATCAAACGGAGAACTTATTACCAATTCAAAAGTGAATCTTTGTAGTACATTGTTCAGCTTCTTATCAGTTGTAATGTAGAAATATTTTAACTGATCTTTTCAAGCTGCCTTGATTTCACTTGATAACATCGTCATCAAAGTATATAAAATATCAAATTGAAGAAACTAATCATTAATTGAAGGGGTCGGCAGAAGACAGTGCTAACCCACATCAACATAATTTCACGCAATGTAAATTTAAAAGTTTTCTGAAATCTACTAATTATGTTTTAGAATCTTCTGTTAAACATTTATTTTTTCTGTTTATCTCGGTTTGTAAGATCGTAAATATTAGCATCCTGTTTAAAACGTGCTGAACATTTTATTTTTACAGAATATTTTAGAAAAATCACGCGAGAAATTTTGTGGGTTAGCACTTTCTTCTCTTGACCCCTTCAATTGTAGTGAAGAATTCTTTCTGCTCCTTCACAGTCATCTGAATAAAACTTTCATACTGTGATGACGGTGGAGCCACCAAAACATAACTCAAGCTTTTATCCGAAATCATACATAAATAAAAAAATCAAGGTAGATACAAAAGGTGAGTAAAGAAATTACTAATTTAAATGAACCCACCGGGTTGGTCTAGAGGTAAAGTCGTCACCAGAATCAGCTGATTTTCGGAGACGAAGGTTCCTGGTTCAAATTCTAGTAAAGGTCTTTTATATGAATTAAAATAAATATAAATTTTATATTAAAGGACTTTTATACAGAGTTGAATACCAGACAGTGGTTGTGGGTGTAGTTAGATGGGAACCATACTCAGTGAGTGTGTCTGTAGAAGACTACACCACCTCATTTACACGTCATACACTTCATCCTCATCTCTTTGATTATTGTTCTAAATTGAACAGATTGCAATGTACAAGCGTTAGGAATTAGAAAAAAAAATTTAATGAATTTTGAAAAAGGAACCTAACAAAGGATTGATTTTTTTTAACATAAGTAGAAGAAATAGTAGTTTAGCCATCCTAAGGTAGCCTCGAACACCTTTTTTTAAAGAAAAAAAAGGATTGAAGAATGTATAAGGAAAGTTGTAATTATGTTTTTTGACTGAACCGAACTGTAGTAGCGTATTCACTCCGTTGTGCCTTGTGCCTTGTGCCAGGCCCCACTCAGCCATACTGTGGTGGTTCGTCGTGTTGTGCACGCACTGTGCCTGCTACAGATTTTTTCATGATCATGGACAGCATTCACGTTTTCTACTCACATGTACCATTGTCACATACCAACACAATTAACAAGAGACTATTTTAAGAAATTATGCTCAAAGGTAGTTTCCAACAATTTATTGAAAAACCCTTCTAATGTGTGCAACGGTGTGTTTAGAATATCAATGTACAGTCAATGGCCATTATGAAAGTCATTCACTTATAAAACAATGAGTCACCCATTTTTCTTCGCTTATAGCCGTATTCTTATCATAACTTTCACAAAGAAAGGTAATACAAGGAAAGTATAAGGCAATGTAAGTTGACGATTGCCAGCAAGAGTAAGACTGGACTATGCGGGGGTTGGGAAGTGCTACATCATAGCGACAGCTCTAACCATCACATCATGCTCTAGTTTTACTCTTACATTGATTTATTTATTATGTTTACAACTAAGTCGTTTTATAAACAACGTCCCATTCTAGTTTTTATTGAGTCTTAATAATTATCCTAAATAATAAACATTCGTTCTACTGCCAGTTGCCAAGCTTTGTGCAGCTGAGAGGTATGCATTACGTCACTACTACTACTGTGAGAGATTGTGTTAGTAGTAGTAACGTTTTACTTGTATTATGTTTGTAGTAGTGAGGGGGTACTATCCAAACTACATGGTATATTGTATTGTCATCTACAGGGAATAATGAAAACAACACCCACGTATGTCACCCCACTAGGCAGCCTACTGCCTACCGAATACCAATGAGATGATTAGTAAAGTGTTATGATGTAGCAGCAGTCTGGTACTTTGTCTGTACCCTTCATCCCCCAATCTGCACAAAGCTCACATTTATACAGTATAGTACATGTATACAGGGTGATTCACGAAGATATGCAGAAACTTTAGGAGCTCATTGTACATGTAAAAATAATGAAAAAAGTTTATATAAACATGGGTCCGGAAATGCTTCGTTTCCGAGTTACAGCTAGCGAAAGATTTTGCCCGGATTTCAGCTCACCAGGTGAAATGAGGTCTTTCTGAAATTCTGGTAAGGTAGATTAAGGGGCGAATTCAATCGTTTCTTATGGTTTTTGACCTGATAAATTGAATAGAACAGGTCCCAGAACTGTAAGTAAAATAGTTTTTAAGAAAACCAGTGTAAAATGCAAAAAATGCTGTGAAAAAAACATAATATTTCATCTTTGTTTTTCCGGTTAATTTTACTTTGTAATGTTATGAATAAAACTTCATTTAAACAAACATCTATTCGCTTTCTGTATACTTTATTTACACCGGTTTGTTCAGAATAAAATTTTCAACATGTTTTATTGAAAAAATTTAACTGTTTCTTAGTGAAATAACGGTTATTCTTGCCCAAAGATGAAAAAATGTGTTTTTTACTACATTTTTTGTATTTGACACTGGTTTTCTTAAAAACTATTTAACTTATAATTCTGGGACCTGTTTTATTCAATTTATCAGATCAAAAACCATAAAAAATGATTGAATTCGCCCCTTAATCTACCTTACCAGAATTTCAGAAAGACCTCATTTCACCTGGTGAGCTGAAACCCGGCCGAAAATTTCGCTAGCCGTAACTCGGTAACGAAGCATTTCCGGACCCATGTTTATACTATAAACTTTTTTCGTTATTTTTACATGTACAATGGGCTCCCAAAGTTTCTGGGTGTTTCTTCGTGAATCACCCTGTATACGTGTATATAATAACACATGTACAATGGGAATCTCGGTAATCCGGCCATGCAGTAATCTGGCTCTTAAAATATTAGCCCTAAAAGTATGAAACCTCACTCAGGACGGATTTTGGTAAAATATTTATTGGGGAAATATTAGGTAAATTGAATTGGGGGAATAAACTCGACCTAATTACGGCGGATTTAATATAACATATACGAGGTAGGGTCAAAAAGTTCCCGGAATTGGTTATTAAAAATTTATTAAAAATATTTATAACATTCTTACATTATTTCCCTTCAAAATACTCTCCTCCTGCATCTACACATTTATTCCACCGTTCATATAATTGTTGGAAACACTCTTGAAAGCCGTTTTTTGAAAGTTCCTTCAGCCGCTCCGTCGCATTTTCAATCACCTCTGACGAATCAGCAAAACGATGTCCCTTCAATGCCATTTTTAACCTTGGAAACAGGTAGAAATCTGGTGGTGCGAGATCGGGAGAATATGGAGGATGTTCCAGAGTGGTAACATTATTCTTGGCAAGGTATTGTTTCACCATTAGGGATCGATGTGCTGGGGCATTGTCGTGCAACAAATACCAGTCATTCTCTGCCCATTTTTCAGGTCGTTTTCGTCGAATTGCATCTCGTAGCCGTTTTAAGACCTCTGTGTACAATTCTTTATTTACTGTTCTCCCTTCAGGAATAAATTCATAATGAATCACTCCACGGTAATCAAAAAACACCTCCAACATCACCTTACCCCGGCTTCTGTCCAAGCGAAATTTTTGTTTTCTTGGTGAAGTTTTTGACTTCCATTCAGCGGACTGCCGTTTTGTCTGAGGGTCGTAAAGAAAGCACCATGTCTCATCACCTGTAACAATTTTGCGCAGGAAGCTGTCATCTGCATCAGCCATTTCAATCAAGTCCCTGGACATGGTCACTCTCACTTCCTTTTGCTCAGGGGATAACATTTTTGGAACAATGTGCAAGCAAACACGGTGCATGTTCAAGTCATTATGAAGAATGCTGTGAACACTCCCATGTGAAATACCAACTTCAGAGGCAATAGTATTGATGGTTGTTCGCCTGTCCGCACGCACAATTTGTCGAACGCGCTCAACATTGTCGTCTGTAGTGGAAGTGGAAGGCCGCCCAGTCCGAACGTCATCTTCAATTGTTGTGCGACCGTCGCGAAAACGCTTATGCCACTCGTAAACTGCTGTTTTCTTCATCGCAGAATTTCCGTATGCTTTTTTTAGCATCTCAAGAGTCTCCGAGGGTGATTTCTCCAGCAACACACAGAATTTAATATTGCCACGCTGCTCTAATGACGACATTGCACAATCCGACGAAAGACAGAAACTACGATCTACAATATTAAACACCGAACGCACGGAACCAACTACAACTGCCTGCTAACCTCAAAAGCACATTCACTACCAGTTATGCCAACCTCACAAACAAAAATTTCCCTTTCAGCTTACAAATACGTGACTGTAAGCGACCATTCCGGGAAATTTTTGACCCTACCTCGTATGTTTAGGATTTGATTAAAGAAATGAATAAGCAGACCTTAATTATTATTGTTCAATGGAATAATTTTTGGCCTTTTATTCAAAACCCAGAACCAGGCTATACTCTATACTTCATGCTGAATTGACAACGAAATGTAATTCTGAGAACACGAGCACCCCCACACCGCACTAGGCGATGTCAATAGCCAATAATTTTGTTCAGTACAATGACTACACCAGTACTCAGTAAACCTGTTTTAATTAGTTTATTTAATTTAAAATCACAAAGAAATCAATGCATATTCAATTTTTCTTTAAATTTATGATTTATAGTTCGAAAATAATTCCCAAAACGGGCAGGTGGAGTGTTATTTTAGTTGCACTCTATCTGTTTGGTCCAGGGCTAAAAATAATAGTTGTGTTTCTTATCACATAGTCAGCCACTTATATGACTGAACTATTTAAGAACAGAAGAGGTAGAGGTGTAAAAGATACTAATCACAGTTATCTCCTCTGAGAGTAATGAATTTCATAATACAGTTGGATTGTGTGGTGAATGAAGTGAACGTGTCATTTGCAGGGTGGAAAGTGAGCGCTTTTCAGAGGGCCTGGCATGCTGATAAGCATACTCTTTCAAACTCGGTGAGTTGTGGCAATGGTAAACCACCTTACTCCTCGTTTTTGCTTAGTAAAACCTCTAGAGGTTCAAACCAGCCTTTTGGCTGTTGACCTAAACAACAACAGTTCCAAAATTCCAACACATCCAGTAGTAATCGGGCACCCTCTCGGTCCCGAACAGGCCGTACTACAGAGATTCTACAGTATAGTGTATTTATTTAGCCACATGTTAACATGGTTAGATCAGTTTGTTGTGATTCGTATTTGGTGCAGGTTACCTTTGTTTGTCATGTTGTCAAGTTGGGGCAGTGACACCACCCTAAGACAGGATTATGCCGCCATTCTGGAAAGGTGGCGGATTAACCCTTTCTAACCCAGTGCGGTGGCATAGAAGTCACATTGGAGTGAAATAACAGATATAAAAATTTTAATTGTTAGCGACTACTTTTGATTAAAGAGCGCTGGGTGTGAAGTGTAATAATTTTCTGTACCCTAACCAGGAGTCGAACCTGAGACCTCCGCTTTGCACTGTAAGATGCTGACCACTATGCCACAGAGGTGACCATTAGTTTCTTTTTAAAGTTAATTTTAGTTTTAAATATTCGTGTTCATTTACTAAAATAAAGTAGCATTTCTTCGAGTATGTTGAATGTACATACAACAATATTTTTTACACTGTAAATAGTGATGTTATCCATTTTATCAGTATTTTTGAACTGTAAATGCTTTGATATTAAAATCATATTTAGTTTTTTGCTACAAATCTAAGTTAAGAGAATATTGTTTAGGAAGCCTGAACATGATTTTAGTTATTCATATTGTTGGGAACTTTGATATCAAGTCCCAATGTGACGTAGGCCTATGTGTCACACTTTTTTGTCAGGCCATCAAAAAGGCTGAGGGTCTAAAAGTGATTTAATTTCACTGAAATGTCAGTAAAATGTATGAAACAAACACACGTACACGTATTTACCACGTGGTACTTAATAGTGGTACACGTATTTAAAAAAATAGTTGAAAAATTTGGGATTGAAAGGGTTAACGCCAAGTCATAGTCTCATTATCTTCTTGCAATTTCCATTGTGTCGTCTATGAAAACAGACCACAGAGAAGGCGAAATGGACTCAAAAAGAGCTTCCGGCTGCTATGCAACAGGTCGCTGAAGGAAAATCTATTAAAAGTGATGCCATGCGTCGAGGGGTTAATGTCAAACAACACTATCTACAAAAACCTAATTTTTTAGAAGAGCCATCACCATTTATTTACCTTTGTTGTTGTTTTGGTAAACAGCCTGTAGGCTGGTTTGAACCTGTAGTGGTTTTACTAAGTAAAAACGAGGATTGAAATGCCATTGCAATGGCAATAGTCTTCCTCACCAAGTTGAAAGAGTATGCTTATCAGCATGCCAGGCCCTCCGAAAAGCACCCACTTTCCTTTCATTCACCACAGTGTCTGGCTGTATAATGAAATTCATTACTTTGAGAGGAGATAACTGTGATTAGTGTCACAGTACACCTCTACCTCTTCTCTTCTTAAATAGTTCAGTCATATAATTGGCTGACTATATGAAAAGAAACAGAACTATTTTTAGTAGCCCTGGAACCAACAGATCGAATGCAATTAATTTAACACTACACCTGCCCCCGTTATGGGCACATCTACCTTCTCTTCTTCATGTAGCATCTCCATTACGAAGGTGTGCTAGCATCATGGCAATCCTGACCTTGGAAACTGTAGCTCTAAATAGGTCGATGGATGACAAATTAAACCACTCTCGCAGGTTCCGTAGCCAGGAGGTTCTTCTTCTTCCAACCGATCGTTTGCCCATAATCTTTCCCTGGATGACAAGATGAAGGATTTCATATTTTGGACCTCTCAAGACATGGCCGAGGTACACCAGCTTTCTCTTCTTGATTTCGATCATCACTTCCATTCCCTTCTGCATCCTCCTTAGGACTTCCATGTTTGTGACTCTCTCTGTCCAAGATATTTTGTGCATCCTTCTGTAAACCCACATCTCAAAGGCCTCAAGTCTTCGTTCACATTGCCTATTGGTAGTCCAGGCCTCTGCACCATAGTACAGCACCGGAAAGATGTAACACCTCAGCACACGAATTCTCAAGTCCAGACTCAGATTGTGGTTGCACAGCATCCTCTTCATTTTCACAAATGCGGCCCGGGCTCTCTCTATGCGGATTTTGATCTCAGTAGAGTAATCAAGGTTACTGTTCACCGTCATACCAAGATAGCTGTACTTCATAACTCTTTCCAACTGCTCTCCCTCCACATACAGGTGTTCGTCATGTGGGACCACATTCTTGGTGATGACCATGCACTTTGTCTTCCTTGTGTTGAGGGTGAGACCAAAATGTTGGCTGGCTTCAACAACCTTATTCAGGAGTTCCTGGAGATCCTGCATTGTTTCAGCCAGCAAGACTGTATCATCTGCATAACGTAAGTTGTTGAGACGTATGCCATTCACCCGAACTCCTCCAACCTCCGTGTCAAGGGCTTGTCTGAAAATTTCTTCAGAATAAATGTTGAAGAGAAGTGGAGAGAGCACACAGCCCTGCCTAACACCCCGTTTGATGTCCACTGGGTTAGTAAAGGCATCCTGCACGCGAACAGTTGCTGTCTGGTTGAAGTACAGGTTGACAATTATTCGGATATCTCTCGAGTCAATATTTTTACGTTTCAACACTTCTATCAGTTGGTTGTGCCTGACTTTATCAAATGCTTTATTATAATCAATAAAACATGCATATATGTCCTAGTTAACATCCATACAACGCTGCATGAGGACATTGTAAGCAAACAGCGCATCTCGCGTACTGAATCCATTTCTGAAACCAAACTGTGTGTCTGAGATATCTTCTTCCAGCTTTAAAAATGTTCTTCGATGTATAATTTTCAAAAAGATCTTCAGTGTGTGACTCATCAAGCTGATTGTTCTGTACTCATCACATTTTTTCGCATTCTGCTTTTTTGGGATAGTAACAAAGGTTGACTTGAGCCACTCAGTCGGTATTATTCCCGTGCAATATATTTTGTTGAACAAAGCTGTGATTGTGTCAAGGTGTTCCTCCTCAATCAACTTGAGTACATCTGCGGGAATCTGATCTGGACCCAGTGCTTTACCATTTTTTGATGAATAAATTGCTCGCTGCACCTCTACTCTCAGAATTGGTGGGCCAGTCTCCTCTTCCTCTCTCTCGCCCATAGTCTCCTCTCTTTCATCCTCAAACAAAACTCTTATATAATCTTCCCAAAGTCGCAACTGATCTGCCATGTCCGTCACAATGTGTCCATCCTTATCCGTTAGTATATATGCTTTCTGTTGCCTTCCTGTGCCGTTAAACTCCTTGATCTTCTTGTGGAGATTGTGCAGATCCTGTCGTTTCTGCAGTTCCTCAACCTCCTCACATCTCTCTCTCACCCACACTTCTCTAGCCCGACGACATTCCCATCTTATTCTTCTCCTCAGCTCACGATACTTGTTCTGATCCTTCGACTTCATCAGCCTTCTCTCCTCCATGAGCCTGAGTATTTCGTCAGTCATCCAGTCCTGTCGCTTCACTTGTTTCTTTGGCTTTAAGTACTCCTGACATGGTTCCAGCACTGCCGATTTGAAGCTTTCCCACAAAAACTCAGGCTCCCTCTCAATTCCATTGTCCTCTCTCATCCTTGTCAAATTCTCATTTACTTTTTGACAGACCATTCCCCTCAACTTGACATCTCTCAAATGCCTTGTGTCAATCATGGAATCATGCTGGCGCTTCTTCAATCTTTTCAGCCTCACCCTCACTGTTGCCATCAGCAGATTGTGGTCAGAGTCCACATCCGCTCCAGGGTAGGTTTTGCAATTTCTCACCGAGTTTCTATACCTTTGCACATCTACCAATAAGAAGTAAATTAAATTATACTAAATTTATAGTTGATTACATAATATGTATAAATAACTGAAATAATAGGAAGAGAATCAGATTAGAAGTAGTTTTTTCGCTCTCCTGAAAAATATTTAAAAAATCTGGTGTGAAACACTCACACGACTTTCTCTTGCCAATGCAAATAATTAACTATAAACCTAACAATAGTAATATAACATTAGAAATAAACAAAAAAACTAACCTCAATAAACATAACCTAATTTTAATCATATAATATGAACGACGCAAAATGAAAATCAACCTCAGTTTGGCTTTAAAATACGGAAAATCACTCTTTCACACTAAACTACTCTCTGTAAAGAAAAATGCTCTAAATAAAAGTTGTAGATCTTTTAATTTTCTATAAATTTGATTATAAACACTTTTGTCATAAAATGAATACTAAGGCCGAAATCTTAAAAAAAATCGATTTTTCACATGTTTTCGTGAGAAAAAACAGAAAATTGCTAATTACCGCTAAACTAAGCGTTATACAAAAAAATGTTTGAAATAAAAGTTGTAGAATTTTAAATTCTCTACATTTTTTATTATATAAATTTTTGCGCTATAATACATATTAAAGGCGTAATCTTTAAAAAAAAACACTTTTTTTACGTGAAAACACCCTTACCAAGAATTTCAGCCAAGATGGCGCCAACCCTATCTTGTAGAGAATAAAAAATTGAGTAAACCAGGCGATTTTTAAAAAAAATCGTAAGACCAGTTTATGAGAAAATTGCAAAAAAGTGAAAAATTATACGAATAAGCTACTACTTTTGGTTGACCGATTTTGATGAAAATGTTCGTGTCGGGTCCGGTAGTGGTATGTAACTAAGTTTCAAGTTAAATACATACAGTAAAAGTTTCTTGTGCAAATTGTGTTATTTTTTTATACGACTCCTGTATTTTTATAAATAACCTCCATAGTCCGGAATTTCCTTTAATCCGGCAAGCTTCGAGTCCCAAACGTGCCGGATTAACGAGGTTCTATTGTATACCGTCAGGTTTCAGGAGGTTTAAAGTGGGGTGATTCGGGCGGTCTCCCCTATTAGGTTTCTGGCAAAATGAAATGTATGACCGGTGTGAAGAGCGACCGTGGGGTCTGGTTACACGCACGGCCAATGTAATTTAGCGTTTGTTATCTGAGCTATTAGGCCTCACTCCACCGATTGTTCTTATCTTATCTCTCTCTAATATAGAATAGGCCTACCTACTGCTTCAGGCCACTACTTGTACTTATTCACCCTAACATTTAAACATGATGTTCTCTTTCCACTGATCCCTGCCACTGCCACTGTTATACAAATTACGTCGTAACCAACCATCCAAAATATAAGCCTACCTCTATTTTTTTTTTAATCCCTAATGTGTGCACGTTGCAATCTGTTCAATTGAGAACAATAAGCAACCCCCCATGACCCAATCAGATGAGGATGATGTGTATGACAAGGAAATGATATGTAGTCTTGTACAGACTCAGGCCGACCATTCCTGAGAGAGTATGGTTAATTAAATCCCAACCGTCAAAGTACACCCACAACCACTGGTCTAGAATTCAAATCCGTACAAAAGTAACTACCTTAACTAGGATTTGAACCAGGAACCTTCGTCTCCGAAAATCAGCTGTTAAACAGCAGCTGATTTTGGCGACGACTTTACTTCTAGACCAACCCGGTGGGTGGGTGCGGCCTACCTCTATAACAAACCTACATTATAGTCTTGGGTCGGTTTTTACTTTCTCTTGCCAGCTATATGAATAGTCTATATAGGAATTAAAGTACGTATTGTTTTATGTCGATTTTAACAAATACACTTTTCACCGGGTCTACACGTAAACAGACCCCCTGAATCCAAAAAAAACATGTTTTTAGCGTTTGGTCTGAGTATGTGTGTGAACAGAATATCTCAAGAACGGAACATCATACGAAATTGAAACTTGAAACTTAAGTTACATACCACTACCGGACCCGACACGAACATTTTCATCAAAATCAATCAACCAAAAGTAGTAGTTTATTCGTGTAATTTTTCACTTTTTTGCAATTTTCTCAAAAACGGCTCTTACGATTTTTTTTTTAAATCCCCTGTTTTCCCAAATTTTTTGTGCTCTACAAGATAGGGTAGGCGTTATGTTTGCTGAAATTCTTGGTGAGGCTGTTTTCACGTAAAAACATTGTTTTTTTAAGATTGCGGCTTTAATATACGTTTTAGGACAAAAATGTATATCATAAAAGTTGTAGAGAATTAAACATCCTACAACTTTTATTTGAAACATTTTTTTGTATAACGCTTAGTTTAGCGGTAATTATCGATTACCTGTTTTTTCTCTCACGAAAACGTGTAAAAATCGATTTTTTTAAGATTTCGGCCTTAGTTTGCATTTTACGACAAAAGTGTACATATAATCAAATTTGTAAGAAAATTTAAAGATCTACAACTTTTATTTCAAAGACATTTTCTTTACAGAGCCTAGTTTAGCGAGAAAGAGTGATTTTCCGTATTTTGAAGCCAAACTATGGTCGATTTTAATTTTGCGTCTTTCACTCATGATTAAAATTAGGTTATATATATTGAGGTTAGTTTTTTGTTTATTTCTAATGTTTTATTATTAATGCTAGGTTATATTGGTCATTATTTACATTGGCAAGAGAAAGTTGTGTGAGTGTTTAACACCAAATTTTTTGATTGCTTTTCCTGCAACTCTAAGTCCATTAAATGTATTTTTTGTTACTTGTATGCACAGTGGTGGGATTTCCCCAGGTATCGGGGTAATTCCGCCATTCACTTGGGGATAATGTGCCACCTTCAATAAAACTAATGAATTAGCAGGAAATAAAATGAAACAAAACGTTTCAGGAAAACTTACTGAATAAGGGTATTCAATTTTAATAAACTTAATATTTTCAAGAATTAAGTTACTTAACAAGAAAAAGGTTAGTGCCGGCCGCATTGGCAAGAGAAAGTTGTGTGAGTGTTTTACACCAGTTTTTTTAAAAGTAAATAAACTTAATTGATTGAAAGTCAGGTAAATTGTCAGTCGGTAGGCTACTTGACTCTTAAGTAGGCCTATTAATACGATAACTCTCTCTCTCTCTCTCTCTCTCTCCACCCACTCAAAGTACAAGATATCATTGAGAGGACGAACATACTAATCTGTTATCTTGGTGTTAGACATGTGTAGGCCTTTGAAACGGAAAATCCCTTAATCATAGTAACCGTTTTTACACGTGACTCCCACAACGATACCTTTCCTTCCTTCTACTTAGTACAATTATTTAACCCTTTCAATCCCAAATTTTTAAACTGTACACAAAAGAATATGTGTACATTGTTTCATTCATTTTACTGGTATTTAAGTGTAAAAATCTAGTGTGAAACACTCACACAACTTTCTCTTGCCAATGCAAATAATTAACAATATAATTTAACATTAGTAATAAAACATTAAAAATAAACCAAAAAACTAACCTCAATAAACATAACCTAATTTTAATAATCAGAGAGAGACGCAAAATGAAAATCAACCTTAGTTTGGCTTAAAAATACGGAAAATCACTATTTCATGCTAAACTAGGCTCTGTACAGAAAAATGCTTTAGATAAAAGTTGTAGATCGTTTAATTTCCAATAAATTTGGTTATACACTTTTGTCGTAAAATGCATACTAAGACCGAAATCTTAAAAATGTCAATTTTTCACACGTTTTCGTGAGAAAAAAACAGAAAATCGCTAATTACCGCTAAACTAAGCGTTATACATAAAAAATTGAAATAAAAGTTGTAGGATTTTAAATTCTCTACAACTTTTATCATAAATTTTTGCGCTAAAATGTATATTAAAGCCGCAATCTTAAAAAAACAATTGTTTTACGTAAAAACAGCCTCACCAAGAATTTCAGCAAACATGTCGCCTACCCTATCTTGTAGAGCACAAAAAATTTGGGAAAACAGGGGATTTAAAAAAAAAAATCGTAAGAGCCGTTTATGAGAGAATCGCAAAAAAGTGAAAAATTACACGAATGAACTACTACTTCCGGTTGACCGATTTTCATAAAAATGTTCGTGTCGGGTTCGGTAGTGGTATGTAACTTAAGTTTCAAGTTCGTACGATGTCCCGTTCTTGAGATATTTTGCACGCGCGCGCGCACACACACACACACACAGACCAATCGTTAAAAACATGTTTTTTGGGTTCAGGGGGTCTGAAAACGTGTAGATCCGTTGAAGAGTGTATTTGTTAAAGTGGACATGAAAACAATACTTTCCTTCCTATATATTCGTATAGGCAAGAGAAAGTAAAAATGCAAATGAACCATAAAGTAGGTACTATGAGCATTTAAGCTAAATTACAAAAATTGTCATGGGAGTCAACCTGTTAAATCGGGCACTTTCCTAAAAAAATAATCAGCGTTTAATCCCAAGAAAAATTAAAAGATGTGATGTTAAAAACATTGGCTAACCGATTTCTATGAACATGTCTCGGTTATGAGTTGATTGGAACGATCAGGTGATATCTGCGGATTCTATTTCTGTTTATTTCATACAGATTTCTATTCGGGACTGGTTTTTAATAAAGTGATTTGAGTGACCGCAACGCAATCTCTCATCCCACCATCCTATAACAAATGCACTGTCGAATTTTAAGGGCGTTGTGCACGTGACTGTCTTCAGGCACGTGATATTTTCTACTAAGTTAGAAAAGGTGCGGTGTTTGCGAAAGTGAACTGCAGCGCAATCTGTGTGCTAAATCACATACTACTAACTAAACAACCGATCTCTGTATCAATCATTTTGCATGCCTTTTTGCTCAACCGCCTTTTTTACTTTCTCTTGCCTATATAAATATATAGGAAGGAAAGTATTGTTTTCATGTCGATTTTAACAAATCGAGTTTTCACCGGATCTACACGTTTTCACACCCCCTGAACCCAAAAAACATGTTTTTAGCGATTGGTGTGTGTGTGTGTGTGAACAGAATATCTCAAGAACGGAACATCGTACTAACTTGAAACTTAAGTTACATACCACTACCAGACCCGACACGAACATTTTCATCAAAATCGGTCAACCGGAAGTAGTAGTTTATTCGTGTAATTTTTCACTTTTTTGCGATTTTCTCAAAAACTGGTCCTACGATTTTATCCATTTTGGTCCTACGATTTCTTTTAAAAACGCCTGGTTTACTTAGTTTTTTATGCTCTACAAGATAGGGTAGGCGTCAAATTTGCTGAAATTCTGGGTGAGGCTGTTTTTACGTAAAAACATAGTTTTTTTAAAATTACGGCTTTAATATGAATTTTAGCGCAAAAATTTATACCATAAAAAATGTAGTTAATTTAAAATCCTACAACTTTTATTTAAAACTTTTATTTGTATAACGCTTAGTTTAGCGGTAATTAGCGATTTTCTATTTTTTTCTCACGAAATCGTGTAAAAAATCTATTTTTTAAGATTTCAGTCTTATTATGCATTTTACGACAAAAAGGTTTAATGAAATTCATAGAAAATTAAAAGATCTACAACTTTTATTTAAATCATTTTTCTGTACAGAGCCTAGTTTAGCGTAAAAAAGTGATTTTCCGTATTTTTAAGCAAAACTGAGGTCGATTTTCATTTTGCGTCTTTCACTCATGATTAAAATAAAGTTATGTTTTTAAGGTTAGTTTATTCTAATGTTTTATTTCTAAATTTAGGTTATATTGGTCATTATTTGCATTGGTATGAGAAAGTTGTGTGTGTGTGTTTCACACCTGATTTTTTTTGTACTTATGTATTTCTTAAAAATTCAATGGAAAATAGTACCTAAATTAAAAAAAATATATAGGGTATATATTTTTAAGTTAAAGATATGATAAAAACTGTGTTTTCGGGGTCAAATTTTTTAAATTTTCCGGGGGAGGACCCCCGGACCCCTCGTTGGCTTGGGGCAAGCCCCCTAGACCCCCCTATGCCAGTACATCAGGGGCGGTTTCAGGGAAGGGGCCATGGCCCCCCGAAATACTATGAAAACTTAGTTTAATATTTTCTATAAGCTATTATTTTTAACAAAACTGAATCCCAATACTCGTCGTACCTATCAATTAACAAGAATTATTTTAGTAGGTATAAAAATGAGTCAAACAGAAAGTAGGCTCTTTTTAAATAGTATTGTGTTTTGTGTAGTGGTTGCCTCCACTGGTTTGTTTAATATTATTAGAATATTAAACCTCCTTGACTTTAAATAGCTTAAAATTACAATTTTATCATGTTGGAATTGAACATTTATCAAGATTTTCTAGATTATTAAGGACTTTGACGTAACGAAAATTTCTCAATGAATTAAAATTATGGTTACAGCAATACAGCATAAAAGAGCACTTTTCAATGACTCAATTACAAACAGTAAGAGCTACATAAAAACAACATAGCCGCCCTGGAACCGCCCCTGCAGTTCATGCTAGACCCCCCTCCTTTATAAAATTCTGGCTACGTTACTGATGTATTCATATAAGGTAAGAAAATCTGGTGTGAAACACTCACACAACTTTCTCTTGCCAATGCAAATATTTAACAATATAACCTAACATTAGAAATAAACAAAAAACTAACCTCTAAAAATATAACCTTATTTTAATCATGACTGAAAGACGTAAGATGAAAATCGAACTCAGTTCGGCTTAAAAATACGGAAAATCATTCTTTCACACTAAACTAGGCTCTGTAGAGAAAAATGCTTTAAATAAAAGTTGTAGATCTTTTTATTTCCTATAAAATTCATTATATACACTTTTGTCGTAAAATGCACACTAAGGCCGAAATCTTAAAAAAAATAGATTTTTCACACGTTTTCGTGAGAAAAAAACAGAAAATCGCTAATTACTGCTAAACTAAGCGTTATACAAAAAAATGTTTGAATTTAAAGTTGTAGCATTTTAAATTCTCTACAACTTTTATTATATAAGTTTTTGCGCTAAAATTTATAATGAAGCCGTAATCTTAAAAAAACTATTTCTTTACGTGAAAATCATTCTTTCACACTAAACTAGGCTCTGTAGAGAAAAATGCTTTAAATAAAAGTTGTAGATCTTTTTATTTCCTATAAAATTCATTATATACACTTTTGTCGTAAAATGCACACTAAGGCCGAAATCTTAAAAAAAAATAGATTTTTCACACGTTTTCGTGAGAAAAAAACAGAAAATCGCTAATTACTGCTAAACTAAGCGTTATACAAAAAAATGTTTGAATTTAAAGTTGTAGCATTTTAAATTCTCTACAACTTTTATTATATAAGTTTTTGCGCTAAAATTTATAATGAAGCCGTAATCTTAAAAAAACTATTTCTTTACGTGAAAATCATTCTTTCACACTAAACTAGGCTCTGTAGAGAAAAATGCTTTAAATAAAAGTTGTAGATCTTTTTATTTCCTATAAAATTCATTATATACACTTTTGTCGTAAAATGCACACTAAGGCCGAAATCTTAAAAAAAATAGATTTTTCACACGTTTTCGTGAGAAAAAAACAGAAAATCGCTAATTACTGCTAAACTAAGCGTTATACAAAAAAATGTTTGAATTTAAAGTTGTAGCATTTTAAATTCTCTACAACTTTTATTATATAAGTTTTTGCGCTAAAATTTATAATGAAGCCGTAATCTTAAAAAAACTATTTCTTTACGTGAAAACAGCCTCACCGAGAATTTCAGCAAACATGACGCCTACCCTATCTTGTAAAGCATAAAAAATTGAGTAAACCAGGCGATTTTTAAAAAAAATTGTAGGACCAGTTTTTGAGAAAATCGCAAAAAAGTGAAAAATTACACGAATAAACTACTACTTCCGGTTGACCGATTTTGATGAAAATGTTCGTGTCGGGTCCGGTAGTGGTATGTAAGTTTCAAGTTTCAAGTTCGTACGATGTTCCATTCTTGGGATATTCTGTTCACACACACACCTTAGACCAATCGCTAAAAACATGTTTTTTGGGTTCAGGGGGTCTGAAAACGTATAGATCCGGTGAAAACTCGATTTCTAAAAATCGACATGAAAACAATACTTTTTTCCTATATATTCATATAGGCAAGAGAAAGTAATAAAGTGAGAAGCTTGACGGAGTGGTGGTGTAAAAGCCCTTACATGACGAAAAGAGTAAAAATTTACGAATCTGCTTTTTCCACTGTTCGTATAACAAAATTTTCAAGATGAAGAGTAACGCGTGAATTGTATTACGTCACGGCCATCCAATTACGGCGGGGAAGGCCACGGCCTTCGCTATTTCACTATCGCTCTCTAATCATATCTAGGCCTAATACGACCAGTAACAGTGTAACAACGACCCACCGTAACTGTTTTATGTTATCCGCTAATATTGTTTGTATTCGGCTAGCAGGGATTCCTTTTTCACGATTTCACCTTAAACTGCCATCATTGAATTCAACGATTGCTTCTCTCTCACTCTCTCTCTCTCTCTCTCTCTCTCTGTTTGTGTGTACTTTTCTCACACAGGCTCACAACTCTAACAATTGATAATTACAGTGATTTATCATGGGGCCTTACAGTAGACCTGCACACACTCCACTAACAAGACGTCTTCTCCATTTTTTTATTTTATTTTTATTCCTTATTTTTGTGTGCGTTGCAATCTGTTCAATTGAGAACAATAAGCAACCCCATCACCCAATCAGATGAGGATGATGTGTATGACGTGTAAATGAGACTGTGTAGTCTTATACAGACACACTCACTGAGTATGGTTACCATCTAACTACACCCACAACCACTGTCTAGCATATTCAAATCCGTATAAAAGTACAGTAAAACCTCCTTAATCTGGCATTATATAGTCCGGAATTGTTTATAATCCGGCATCAACGGCAATAGACAACAATTATAGAATTGCCTTCTTCACAATGAACATTTTAAAGTGAGCAACCCGACACACAAAGCGTCACGTTTGTAAAATTTAATGAGTCAAATAAACAATACAGTATGGCCGAACTTATGAACTTGCATATAATAAAAAATGATTTTTTAAATAAAATAAAATACCAGTCGTAAGAAGCAAGTAGATGTTAGATCTTTTTTTCAGCCATCTTAGCAACCAGTGCTGTTGCTAAAAACCACCAATAGTACTACAGTAGCCTACTGTACTGTATTCAAATTTATTTCATCATGTACTGTACTGCATTAAAATGATGCATTTTAATATTTCTCCTGTACTTATATATTGATTTATATTGTTTAAATAATAAATACATACAGTAAAAGTTTCTTGTGCAAATTGTGTTATTTTTTTATACCAATCCTGTATTTTTATAAATAACCTCCATAGTCGGGAATTTCCTTTAATCCGGCAAGCTTCGAGTCCCAAACGTGCCGGATTAAAGAGGTTCTACTGTAACTACCTTTACTAGGATTTGAACCAGAACCTTTGTCTCCGAAAATCAGCTGTTAAACAGCTGACTCACGGTGACGACTTTACCTCTAGACCAACCCGATGTGTTTCTCTTACCACATGGTCACCCAATTATATGACTAAACCATTTAAAAAGTGAAGAAGAGGAAGACATGTAAAATACACTATTCAAAGTTGTCTCCTATTTCATAATACAGGTAGGCCTTGTGGTGAATAGAAGTGAAGGTGGCATTTTCAGTGAAGGATGCAAAGTAGATACTTTTCAGTGAGTTGTGGCAGTTGTAAACCTCCTCACTCCTCTCGTTTTACTCAGTAAAACCTCTAGAGGTTTAAACCAGCCCAGCCTTTCCTCTGATCACTAAAACAACGATATACATGCATGGAGAGAGCCATACATTGCAAACACAGTTACCATTTCTAGATACAGCCTCCTAATATGCGCCCAACTGCTCTTGTTACACTCAGTTTCTGTTATCTAAATAAACATTCTATTGGTAATTTTTTATGCCCATAACAGACAGGTGGAGTGTAAAATTATTTACACTCAATCTGTTCATCGCAGGGCTAAAATAAATAGTTGTGTTTCTTAACACATGGTCACCCAATTAAATGAGTGAATCATTTAATAAGAGAAGAGGTAGAGGTGTACTGTGACACTAATCACAGTTATCTCCTCCTCTGAAAGTAATGAATTTCATTATACAGTTGGACCCTGTGGTGAATGAAGTGAAGGTGTCATTTGCAGTGTAGAAAATATGTGCTTTTCAGAGGGCCCGGCATGGTGATAAGTGTACTTTTCCACTGAGTGAGTTGTGACAATGGTCAACCACCTGACTCCTCGTTTTACTTAGTAAAACCTCTACAGGTTCAAACCAGCCAACCAGGCTGATCACCTAAACAACATTAGTAATTTAATATCAACAGTAATTTAATATTGAAGTTCAACGGTAAATTGCACAAATTGAAAATTAATGGCAGTTTGTCATTTGAGACAGTTTCAGTTGCGTTCTTTTAAATTGCAGATCTGCCTGTGGCAGCCCTCTCTCTCTTTTAGAGAAGTCCCACAGTTTCTAGGGTTCTAAGTTAGAGGACAGTTGCAAGTTTCTTTTTTAAAAAAATTTGGTGTGAAACACACGACTTTCTCTTGCCAATGCAAATAATGAACAATATAAACTAACATTTGTAATAAAACATTAGAAATAATCAAAAAAAGTAACCTCAAAAAACATAACCTTATTTTAATCATGAATGAATGATGCAAAATGAAAACCAACCTTAGTTTGGCTTAATAATACGGAAAATCACTCTTTCACGCTAAACTAGGCTCTGTTGAAAAAATGCTTCATGTTAAAGTTGTAGGTTTTTCAATTTCCTATAAATTTGATTATATACACTTTTGTCGTAAAACACATTCTATGACTGAAATCTTAAACAATCCATTTTTTTAGAGATTTTCATGAAAAAAAAAAACAGAAAATCACTAATTACCGCTAAACTAAGCATTATATAAAGAAATGGTTGAATTTAAGTTGTAGGTTTTTAAATTGTCTACAACTTTTATTATATAAACTTTTGCCCTAAAATGCATATTAAGGCTGCAATCTTAAAAAACCATTTTTTTTCTATGAGAGCCCAGCCTCCTCAAGAATTTCAGCAGATATGGCACTTATCCTATCTTATAGAGCAAAACTGTAGTAATTGAGGTGATTTTTAAAAAAAATCGTAGGAGCCATTTTTGACAAAATCGCAAAAAGTGAAAAATTACACAAATAAACTACTATTTCTGGTTGACCGATTTTGAGATGAAAATGTTCGTGTCGACTCCAGTAGCAGTATGTAACTTAAGTTTTAAGTTTCAAGTTCGTATGATGTTCCGTTCTTGAGATATCCTGTTCACACACAGACACACACACACACACACACACACACACACAGACCAACCGCTAAAAACATGTTTTTTGGGTTCAGGGTTTCAAACTAATATTTCTGGTTGACTGATTTTAATGAAAATGTTTGTGTCAGGTCCTCTAGTAGTACCTAACTTAAGTTTCAAGTTTTCAACTTTGTACAATGTACGGTTCTTGAGATATTTTATTCGCACACAGACCAATTGCTAAACACATTTTTTTTGCATACAGAAGACTCCATGAGGAGTATAGGGCATATCGTTAGATATAACACCTGAAATAGGCCTACATATAGCCTAAGAATCACACAATGTATCACTACCATCAACAAAGAAATGTATGCTATAAAAAGTTTCACCGATCAAGTAATTTTTCAGATTTCTTTTAAAGGAATGCAAATTATCACAACATTTTAAAAATTAGGGTAATTTTTATTCATGAATTTTCTCCCTGCATAAGTAGGTTTTTGTTCAAACAATTTTATGGAGTGATTAGCCACATAATAATCATTATTTCTGTTTCTCGTGTAATGATTGTGAACATTGAAATTTTGCCTAACATACATGGTCACCTCGAAAATGTAGAGAGAGGGAACTGTAAGCAATTTAAGCTGCTTAAATAGTGGTGTGGATGAGGTTAGCTGGTTAGCTCCCACCATACACCTAATAGCTTTCTTTTGAATTTTAAAAACCCTATTCATATTACCCATGCTAGAATTACCCCATACTAAGATACCGTAAGGGATATGAGACAGAATGAGGCCATGATAAGCTGCCATTAGTAGTTTTTTATCATTTAATCTGGCAATTTGTTTTAGTGCAAATACCCCAGATGATATTTTACTTGTTATATGTTTTGCTTTTGTACATTTTACTGCTTAACATGTTTTGTTGGGTTCATGGGTCTGAAAACGTGTATATCCAACATTCAAAAGTGTACATTTCTAAAGTGACATGAAAACAATACTTTTCCTCCTTTATATTGATAAAGGTAAAAGGAAGTATAGTCACTTGAGTCACGAGTTTGCCCTTGTTTGAAACGAGGGGTAAAGGGGGAAAAACATCAATACGCATGCGCGACTGCTTTAATTTCAGTACGACAAACATAACAACTTGTACTATACCCAGAGCATACAGAGCGTATACAGTAGGCATATCGCAGAACCTTTTGTAGGTTAACCGTATGAATATAACTGTTTGTTACTGTAAACAGAAATGTCAGTTTCTTGAAAATATCGGCAGACTATTCACAGAGCTGAATGCAATGTAAATAAAATGTGAAGTTGAAGCTAAACAAAAATGCCAATCCGTGCTTCTTAACAAAAGCCATGACCGAGCAGCTAACTACTGTGATGTTTCTCTTTCCACAATTCGAAAAATAAAGAAGGAAATTAAGGACGTAAAGAAGCTATTCTTCAACAGTTTTGTTGACACCTGGTGAAAAAAAGAAAACGGTTAAGTAGATACTAGAGAAACTGATAATGAAAATGCTGATGATAGCAATAGTAAATAAGGCGATTCATTCATAATATTATAGTAAATCAAAAATTTCTAGTCATGTAATGAAGCTATAGGCAATATTAAAGGTCATATTTATTTCTTTTGCCCATAACAGACAGGTGGAGTGTCAAATTATTTACACCCAATCTGTTAGTTGCAGGGCTAAAATAAATAGTTCTGTTTCTTATCACATGGTCACCCAATTAAATGACTGAATCATTTAAGAACAGAAGAGGTAGAGGTGTACTGTGACACTAATCACAGTTATCTCGTCTGAAAGTAATGAATTTCATAATACAGTTGGACCCTGTAGTGAATGAAGTGAAGGTTTCATTTGCAGAGTGGAAAGTATGTGCTTTTCAGAGGGCCCGGCATGCTGATGAGTGTACTTTTCCACTCAGTGAGTTGTGGTAATTGTAAACCACGTGACTCCTCGTTTTACTTAGTAAAACCTCTACACGTTCAAACCAGACTACAGGCTCATCACCTAAACAACACTTGTAAAATAGAATTAATTTCAAATTGGAGGATGCATTCATTATAAAGATTAATTTTCGATTATAACGTAGGCTAAGTATTTGTTGTCGTTTCACAATCATTCAAAATGTTTTGTTGTTTTTCTCAGATATTTTATGTGTTCATTAAAATTTGAAATGGGAATGGCAGCGCAGTTAAATTTGTGTGTTTATGGTACAGTATGTTGTGAGGTGGTTACTTTACAAGACGTGTTATTATACTATTTGCAATCTTTAAAGTTTTGCATCCCACCGGGTTGGTCTAGAAGTAAAGTTGTCGCCAAATTCAGCTGTTTAACAGCTGATTTTCGGAGACGAAGGTTTCTGGTTCAAATCCTAGTAAAGGTAGTTACTTTTATACGAATTTGAATAGTGGACAGTGGTTGTTGGTGTACTTTGATGGTTGGGGTTCAATTAACCATACTCTCTCAGAAATGGTTGGCCTGGGTCTGTACAAGACTACACAGCCGGCCGCATTGGCGTAGTTGGTAACGTGCTCGCCTTTCATCATGCAGTCTTGGGTTCGAATCCCATTCAGGCACGGCATATTTTCATACGTTACAAAAAATCATTTCATCCTTCACAGTCTGCATTTGCAGTAATTGCAGAACAGTCGGACATTAAACCAAAAAAAAAAAAAAAGACTACACAGTCTCATTTACACATCATACACATCATCCTCATCTGATTGGGTCATTGGGTTGCTTATTGTTCTCAATTGAACAGATTGCAAATTACACGCATTAGGAATTACAAAAAAAAAATCTGGTGTGAAACACTCACATAACTTTCTCTTGCTGATGCAAATAAATACCAATAAACCTAACATTAGTAATAAAGCATTAGAAATAAACAAAAAACCAACCTCAATAAACATAACCTAATTTTAATCTTATATGAAAGACGCAAAATGAAAATCGATCTCAGTTTCCCTTAAAAATATGGAAAACCACTCTTTTACGCTAAACTAGACTCTGTAGAGAAAGATTCTCTGATTAATAGTTGTAGTTCTTTTAATTTTCTATAAATTTTATTAAATGCACTTTTGTCGTAAAATGCATACTAAGGCCAAAAACTTAAAAAAATTGATTTTACACACGTTTTCGTGAGAAAAAAAAGAAAATTACTAATTACCGCTAAACTAAGCGTTATACAAAAAAATGTTAGAAGTAAAAGTTGTAGGATTTGAAATTCTCTACATTTTTTATTATACAAATTTTTGCGCTATAATACATATTAAAGCCGTAATCTTAAAAAAACACTTATTTACGTGAAAACAGCCTCACCAAGCATTTCAGCAAACATGGCGCCTACCCTATCTTGTAGAGAATAAAAAATTTGTAAACCCGGCGATTTTTAAGTAAATTGTAGGACCAAATTTTGAGAAAATCGCAAAAAAGTGAAAAATTACACGAATAAACTACTACTTCCGGTTGACCGATTTTAATGAAAATGTTCGTGTCGGGTCCGGTAGTGGTATGTAACTTAAGTTTCAAGTTTCAAGTTTGTACGATGTTCCGTTCTTGAGATATTTTGTACACATACACACGCACACATGCACTCACACACAGACAGACTAATCGCTAAAAACATGTTTTTTGGGTTCAGGGGGTCTGAAAACGTGTAGATCCGGTGAAAACTCGATTTCGAAAAATCGGCATGAAAACAATACTTTCCTTCCTATATATTCATATAAACAGACAGGTGGAGAGTCAAATTATTTACTCTCAATCTGTTAGTTGCTGGGCTAAAATAAATAGTTGTGTTTCTTATCACATGGTCACCCAATTAAATGAGTGAATCATTTAATAAGAGAAGAGGTAGAGGTGTACTGTGACACTACTCACAGTTATCTCCTCTCTGAAAGTAATGAATTTCATTATACAGTTGGATTGTGTGGTGAATGAAGTGAAGGTATCATTTACAGAGTGGAAAATATGTGCTTTTCAGAGGGCCCGGCATGCTGATAAGTGTACTTTTCCACTCAGTGAGTAAGGGGCAATGGTAAACCACCTCACTCCTCGATTTACTTAGTAAAACCTCTAGAGGTTCAAACCAACCTTTCGGCTGATGACCTAAACAACAACATATTCATATAGATAAATGTATAAAAATTTCCTTTTTGTTCTGTTAATGTAAATAAGCTTCAACCTATCTATATTTTTTTGTTTCAATTTGTTTCTCTTTATATCTTTTAATGTTTTAAAATCGTTCAGTTTTGTATTTAAGTTAAGTCAATGTATAATATACTTTTATTAACTTTTTCATTTGTGTAAGTGATGATGTTATCAAAACTTCAATGTTAGAATTTTTTGAGGAGGACCATCACTGGGTGGCCTCCTCTCTTCTCATACTTCATTTATAATCATTTACTTATAGTTACTTCGATAACTGATTGTAAATAAATAAATATGTTTCACAAAAAAAAAAAAATGTTCATATAGGCAATAGAAAGTAAAAATTTTGCGGTGGCGGGGGGGGGGTTGCCCCGCGCGTACCTGCGTTAGGCCGGTTCGGAAGATTACTATGTTATGCAGACTGATGTAGAATAATGCCACGCCCATTTAAATACTTTACCCAGACGTGTTTTTATAGTATTTACAATCTTCAAATTTTTGCATCCCACCAGGTCGGTCTAGAGGTAAAGTTGTCGCCAAAATCAGCTGTTTAACAGCTGATTTTCGGAGACGAATTTCCTGGTTCAAATCCTAGTAAAGTTGGTTACTTTTATATGGATTTGAATACTAGACAGTGGTTGTTGGTGTACTTTCATGGTTGGGGTTCAATTAACCATACTCTCTCAGGAATTGTCGACCTGAGTCTGTACAAGACTGCACCTCATTTACATGTCATGCACATCATCCTCATCTCATTGGGTGATGGGGTTGCTTATTGTTCTCAATTGAGCAGATTGCAACGTACATGCATTGTTGTTCAGGTCAACAGCCGAAAGGTTGGTTTGAACCTGTAGAGGTTTTACTAAGTAAAACGAGGAGTGAGGTGGTTTACCATTGCCCTTTACTCACTGAGTGGAAAAGTACACTTATCAGCATGCCGGGCCCTCTGTAAAGCACATATTTTCCACTCTGCAAATGACACCTTCACTTCATTCACCGCACAATCCAACTGTATAATGAAATTCATTACTTTCAGAGGAGATAACTGTGATTAGTGTCACAGTACACCTCTACCTCTTCTCTTATTAAATGATTCACTCATTTAATTGGCTGACCATGTGATAAGAAACACAACTATTTATTTTAGCCCTCCAACTAACAGATTGAGTGTAAATAATTTGACACTTCACTTGTCTGTTATGGGCAGGTACACGCATTAGGAATTACAAAAAAAAAAAATTTTGCGGTGGCGGGGCCCGGGGGCGTTTGCCCCGCTCGTACCTGCGTTAGCCCGTTTCGTAAGAATACTATGTTATGCATAATGATGTAGAATAATGCCACGCCCGTTTAAATACGCGATGAGAAGCATTAAGTGCCTGAGGAATGGCCGTGGGCCTGTCGCGAATCACGCGGTTCAAAGAAAAAAAGAAAGGAAGGAGTTGGTTTGGTATAGGCAGGCCTGAGAAGGTAGTTGAGATCACCTTGTACAGATAGCAGCACTCACCACGCCTTGTCTTATCCTCTGTCACGTGACCATTACCACCTGACTTTACCTTCAGTAACAACGCCCCAAACACGATCGCTCGTTATTATTTTGTTATTGCCATCATCGGTCGCCGTATGGTTCGAATCGCTCATCAACTTTGTTCATTCAATTTTACGTTCATTGTAACCGTTTCGTTCATAATACCGTCTGATTTTCATGTCATTCATATTACTTTCTCTTGCGGTCTTGGGTTCGATTCCCATTCAGGCACGGCATATTTTCATACGTTACAAAAAAATCATTTCATTCTTCATTGCTATCCACCGGGTTGGTCTAGAGGTAAAGTCGTCGCCAAAATCAGCTGTTTAACAGCTGATTTTCGGAGACGAAGGTTCCTGGTTCAAATCCTAGTAAAGGTAGTTACTTTTATACGGATTTGAATACTAGACAGTGGTTACCGGTGTACTTTGATGGTTGGGGTTCAATTAACCATACTCTCTCAGGAGTGGTCGACCTGGGTCTGTACAAGACTACACCTCATTTACACGTCATACACATCATCCTCATCTGATTGGGTTATGGGGTTGCTTATTGTTCTGAATTGAACAGATTGTAACGTACACATATTAGGAATTTAAAAACAAAACAAAAATCCTTCATTGCATAAAGGTTCCACCCGAACGTCGTCGCTAATGACCGTTGTAGTTGATGCGACGTTAAAAAAAAAATTGTTTTGTTTTTTTTGATTTAACGTCGGACTGTTGTGCAATTACTGCTAATGCAGACGGTGAATGATGAAATGATTTTTTTTGTAACGTATGAAAATATGCCGTGCCTGAATGGGATTCGAACCTAAGACCGCATGATGAGAGGCAAGCAAGTTACCAACTACGTGCCCGTCTAAAAAAATTGTGCAGTAAATAAAAAACAGTTAGCCTACTTTAATAAAATAGTTACTTTTATACGGATTTGAATGGTAGAGAGTGGTTGTGGGTGTAGTTAGATGGTAACCATACTCAGTGAGTGTGTGTGTGTAGAAGACTACACCACCTCATTTACACGTCATACACATCATCCTCATCTGATTGGGTCATCTCATTGCTTATTGTTCTCAATTCAACAGATTGCAATGCACACAAATTAGGGATTAAAAAAAAAATAATAATAAAGTAAAGTAAGAAGAAAAATGAATAAAATGTGATAAAAGTACGATGGCCCAGCTGTAAGTGTCACAAAATTTAGTGTGGCAGTCAACGTGTTAACGCATATTGTAGTTTCAAGTGGTATTTTTCACAGCTGTTGTTTAAGAGGTCACTCTTATTTATATTGTCTAAATAAAAAAGAAGAGGAGAAAGATGGCCACCGCACAAATCACAAATCACTCTCACTTTGTGAAATATCCTAAAAATTCACTCGACACAAACTACTGTAAACACGTCCACTCGGTGTGTGTGTGTGAAATTTCTTTCTTTCTTCTTATTTCAAGACTAAAATAGAACCAAGTTTGTACGATAGTTGCACTAAACAGCTTTAGTTTCTGCAAACTGGTCGTTCCCAAACACGCGTTCGTTTCAAATCTTTCTCCTTATTCCCCCCTCTCCGATAAATCTATTTTCGATGCGTTTTGTACTCCATGCCTCTCCATGTTACGCCGTTCTCTTTTTTGCGCTAATCGAGCCGTTTATTACCGATCGGAAAAAAATTTATTCTATTTCTCCCGCTAAAATTTCAACGGATCTTTATCCCATTTCATGAGATTCGCAAGCGTTCATTATTTAAAAAATCTGGTGTGAAACACTCACACAGCTTTCTCTTGCCAATGCAAATAATTTAAACAATATAACCAAACAATAGTAGATCTAATAAAACATTAGAAATAAACAAAAAACTAACCTCAATAAACATAACCTTATTGTAATAATGAGTCAAAGACGCAAAATGAAAATCGAACTCGGTTTGGCTTCAAAACACGGAAAATCACTCGTTCACGGTAAACTAGGCTCTGTAGAGAAAAATACTCAAAATTAAAGTTGTAGATCTTTTAATTTCCTATAAATTTGATTACATATACTTTTGTCGTAAAATGCATAGGCTACTAAGGCCGAAATCGTAAAAAAACGATTTTTCACACGTTTTCGTGAGAAAAAAAACAGAAAATCGCTAATTACCTCTAAACTAAGCGTTATACAAAAGAATGTTTGAAATAAAAATTGTAGGATTTTAAATTCTTTACAACTTTTATTACATAAATTTTTGCGCTGAAATGCATATTAAAGTCGTAATCTTAAAAAAATAACTTTACGTAAAAAACTGCCTCACCAAGAATTTCAGCAAACATGGCGCCTACCCTATCTTGTAGAACATAAAAATTTAGTAAACCAGGCGCTTTTAAAAAAATCTTAGGACCAGTTTTTGAGATCGCAAAAAAGTGAAAAATTACACGAATAAACTACTACTTCCGGTTGACAGATTTTTATGAAAATGTTCGTGTCGGGTCCGGTAGTGGTATGTAACTTAAGTTTCAAGTTTGTACGATGTTCCGTTCTTGAGATATTCTGTTAACACAGACCAATGTGTAAAAAGAAGTTGTTGTGTGGGTTGAGGGGGTCTGTTTAGGTGTATATTCGGGTGTTGAGTGTATTTGTTAAAATCGACATGAAAACAATACTTTCCGTCCTGTATATTCATACAGGCAAGAGAAAGTAATAAATTATTCTATTTCTCCCGCTAAAATTTTTTCGGATCATTTTCCCATTTCATGAGATTCCCAAGCGTTTATTAGAAATAGTACACATGAATACATGCATTCATTGTGTCAAGGAAGATGCAATTTATTAATTAACCTACATTAATAAAAGCGTTATGTCCTCAACAGGCAGCGTTATTTGCGTTTTTTACCGGCCGCATTAGCGTATAAATACATTACTTCATTGTGTCAAGGCAGATGCAATTTATTAATTAGTTTATGTTAACAAAAGCGTTATGCCCTCAACAGGCAGCGTTATTAGCGTTCAGTTATTTGCACTCGATCTGCTAGCTGTGTGTGTGATCACATGGCCACCCAATTATACGACTCTAGTATTTAACACCCTTCGGGTTGGTCTAGAGGTAAAGTCGTCGCCAAAATCAGCTGCTGTTTAACAGCTGATCAGGAATGGTCGGCCTGGGTCTGTACAAGACTACACCTCATTTACACGTCATACACATCATCCTCATCTCATTGGGCGATGGGATTGCTTATTGTTCTCAATTGAACAGATTGCAACGTACACACATTAGGAATTAAAAAAAATATATTATGTCGGACACCATCTGTTTGCGGTGAATAAAAACCTAAAGTGCAGCCTCTCTTAGATTGCTCCTAATGTAAACAAATAATGACGTCACTGAGCATGCGCATTATATAAAAATGAGTAAGCCTACACGCTGATTAAAAAGTAACAACAAAATCCTTTTAAAAGTATTTTTATAAACGAAATTATTAGGCCTACATCATATCACGACTGATGTTTTTAGTACTTTAAGTACTTTTATTTTAAAACATAGTTAACTTAATACAATTACGACTTTTATAAAGTGGTGGAGTGTAGCGTGCACCCTGTAGTAGCTGGCTTTCGTTTGTTGACAGTAGCAGCAAACTAAAGACGCCTCAACTGTAGAGAAATGTTGTTTTACTTGAACGCGGTATGATTGTTTACATGGAATTTGTGTAAATAGAGCCACGCAAAATGGGGCACTGTGTATATTTTTATCTGCGTTTCTTTCTATCGCTACTTAGCCCCCTCCCGCCACAGATTGAAAATATTTCTACACTTTGGTGTTTTTTTTCTGTATTCTTTCTCGTCAGAACCGACCGTTCGTTAGGAGTACGACCATCGGCATGAAGTGGAATGTCAGTTGCCTTTGTGCGAATCATTTTCACGGCTTTTCCTTATTTTTCGTATTGTTTTGGTAGTTGAGGTAAATTGTGTGACTTTTTTAAAACTTTTATACAATTGTGTGCAGCGAACAGTGACTTCGGTAAGTACACCTGCTAAATAAAAAGATTTGGTGTGAAACACTCACACAACTTTCTCTTGCCAATGCAAATAATGACCAATACAACCTAACATTAGTAATAAAACATAGAAATAAACAAAAAACTAACTTCAATAAACATAACCTTATTTTAATCATGGCTGAAAGGCGCAAAATGAAAATCAACTTCAGTTTGCCTTAAAAATACGGAAAATCACTCGTCCACGCTAAACTAAGCTCTGTAGAGAAAAATGGTTTTCATAAAATTTGTAGATCTTTTAATTTTCTATAAATTTGATTATATACACTTTTGTCGTAAAGTGCTTACTAAGGCCGAAATCTTTAAAAAAATCGATTTTTCGCACGTTTCCGTGAGAAAAAAACAGAAAATTGCTAATTACCGCGAAACTAAGCGTTATACAAAAAACATGTTCAAAATAAAAGTTGTAGAATATTAAATTATCTACAAATTCCATTATAAAAATTTTTGCGGTAAATGCATATTTAAGTCGCAATCTTAAAAAGAACAATCGTTTTACGTGAAAACAGCCTCACCAACAGTTTCAGCAAACATGGCACCTATCCTATTTTGTAGAGCATAAAAATTGAGTAAACCAAGCGATTTTTTAAGAAATCGTAGGACCAGTTTTTGAGAAAATCGAAAAAAGTGAAAAATTACACGAATAAACTACTACTTCCGGTTGACCGATTTTTATGAAAATGTTCGTGTCGGGTCCGGTAGTGGTATGTAACTTAAGTTTCACGTTTGAAGTTCGTACGATGTTCCGTTCTTGAGATATTTTGTATACTCACACACACGCAAACACACACACAGACCAATCGCTGAAAAACTTGTTTTTTGCGTTCAGGGGGTCTGAAAACGTGTAGATCCGGTGAAAACTCGATTTCTTAAAATCGACATGAAAACAATACTTTCCTTCCTATAACTTATATTCATATAGGCAAGAGAAAGTAAAAACAGTAGGCCTAATGCAGATATTTTTAAAAACTAAAATTCCCTTACCTCTAAAACGATCAGTTTAAATTATGAAAAATGTCATTGTTGGTGACGCGATAATTTTTATTGTGTAAACCTGCTAAAAACTTAATTTTTTCAATAAAACAATTTTTTTGACATCATAGGCCTATACGGGTTTTCTGTAAAATCTAGGTCTGAATTATTGAAAAACATAAAAAACTTTTTTTTTAGCTTTTTTTGTTATCAGGAACTGTTCATTGTTGACAACTACTCAATTTAATTGCTGCTTTTAGCTGTAATATTCTTTTGACGTGGATTAGACATGAGTTTGAACACGGACCTCCAGTACAGTTTGTTCTTGGATGGCTGTCAGCTGGTCATTATACAAAGTCGCTTGCCCAACCGGTGTTACTTAACAATAGCGACTTTCTACCAGCTGACTGACTGGGCGGGCGGGCCCACCCGGAGGCCGAAATAAAAAAAACTGAAAATCAAAATTTCCAGTCAAAACCATCATACACTCTGGTAAAAAACAAATCTGGTGTGAAACACTCGCACCGCTTTCTCTTGCCAATGTAAATAATGTATTAGCCATAACCTTTAGTTTATCATGAGTGGATGACGCTAAATGAAAATCAACCTCTTTCGCTTGGATTCCGATGAACAAAATTTCAAAATCACTAATTGACGCTAATATTTAAATATGGAACAACACGCTTGACGGAGATTTTTTTAGATATTAAAATAAATTCGAATGTAAAGTATTTCAGTTTGCAATAACCTACCTATAGTTTCATTCTTACAATGAAATAGCAATGAACAAGTTAAATTCCACTAAATGATCCAAATATTAGTAGGCTAGCTTCTTAACGAATCTATAGAAGTAAAAATAACTTATCTTTTTTACTTTCTCTTGCCTATATGAATATATAGGAAGGAAAGTATTGTTTTCATGTCCATTTTAACAAATCGAATTTTCACCGGATCTATACGTTATCAGACCCCCTGAACCCAAAAAACATGTTTTTAGCGATTGGTCTATGTGTGTGTGTCTGTGTGTGAACAGAATATCTCAAGAACGGAACATCGTACGAAATTGAAACTTAAGTTACATACCACTACCGGACCCGACACGAACATTTTCATCAAAATCGGTCAACCGGAAGTAGTAGTTTATTCGTATAATTTTTCACTTTTTTGCGATTTTCTCAAAAACTGGTCCTACGATTTTTCTAAAATCGCGTGGTTTACTCAATTTTTTATTCTCTACAAGATAGGATAGGCGCCATGTTTGCTGAAATTCTTGGTGAAAGTGTTTTCTCGTAAAAACGTTGTTTTTTTAAGATTACGGCTTTAATTATGCATTTCAGCGAAAAAATGTATATAATAAAAAATGTAGACAATTTTAAATCCTACAACTTTTAATTCAAACATTTTTTTGTATAACGCTTAGTTTAGCAGTAATTAGCGATTTTCTGTTTTTTTCTCACGAAAACGTGTGAAAAATCGATTTTTTTAAGATTTCGGCTTTAGTACGCATTTTACGACAAAAGTGTCTATAATAAAATTTATAGAAAATTAAAAGATCTACAACTTTTATTTATAGAATTTTTCTCTACAGACCCTAGTTTAGCGTGAAAGTGTGATTTTCCATTTTTTAAGCCAAACTGAGTACGATTTTCATTTTGCGTCATTTACTCATGATTAAAATAAGGTTATGTTTTTGAGGTTAGTGTTTTGTTTATTTCTAATGTTTTATTACTAATGTTAGGTTTATTGTTATTTATTTGCATTGGCAAGAGAAAGTTGTGTGAGTGTTTCACACCAGATTTTTTTATTTATTTGTTTAACGTCGTATCAACAGAGCACTGTAGGAAAACAGTTTAATATAAAAGTTGCACGTTTTAAAAATTTTATTTATGTACACATTTGCTCTAAAATTAATTAATTTAAGGCCGAAATCTTAAAAAAAACACTTTTTTACGACGAAAGTACAGTCTCACAAATTTCAGCTGATAAGGCGCTTACGCCATTTTGTAGAGAAAAAAAATTGTAAATGAGGCGATTTTTAACAAGATCGTAGATGTTATTGAGAAAATAATAAAATTTAAAATTACACGAATAAACTACATTTTCCGGTTTACCGATTTTGATGAAAATGTTCGTGTTGGATCCGGTTATAGTACTTAACTTAAGTTTTAATTTTCAAATTTGTACAATTTCCCTTTTTTGAGTTATTGTGACAAGTGTGTGTGTTTTGGCGTATGTCAGTCACTTTACTTTGTACCGAAAGAATGAAACATAGAAATTGCGACTAGGCGTAGGCGTATATCACATGGAGGTCTCTCTTCATCAGCCGCCGAACACATTTCTTCTTCTTCTTCACCTACTATAGTAATAATAACCCTTTCACTACCGACGTCCGGAAAACAGGACGTCAATATATTTTAAGTAGGTATAACATCCGGTTTACCAGACGCCCATAAGTTATGTACATGGTGCCAACATCCCCGGATAACCGAACATTTCCACAAAAATTATAGGTATAATGTATTTGGCGTAGTGATTAACGTGCTAGCCTACAAAGCGAAAGATCCCGGGTTCGATTCCTGACTAGCGTCTGAAAATTTTACCAAGTTAAAATCACCGTTAAGGTACGAAAACCCACAGTAGTTGCTAATGACCAAGCTGCTGAAAAGGCACAGATAGGCAAATATGCCTATTTTTGTTTAGCTTCAATTTCATAACATTTTATTACACTGCGTTCAGCACTGTGAATTCCGGGTTTTCAAGAAACCGACATTTGTGTTTACTGTAACAAACATTTTATTCGTATAGTTTTACTACAAAAGGTTCCGCAATATAAGTTACTGAACATGCTTTGGGTATAGTATACGTTGTTATGTTTGTCGTACTGAAAATAAAGCAGTCGCGCAAGCGCACTGATGCTTTCCCTCTTTACCCCTCGTTGCAAACAACGTGTCTTATTTTATTATATCTGTTTTATTTTTCGTATGTGTTGATTTAATTAAACATAATTTTTTTAAACTTTGTGTTTGTTTATTATTGGCCTTTTTTACATCATTCTCTTCAGAATTAAAATCTCTACAAGTTTCGCTAAATAAATTTACACATTTCGTAGCCTTTTAACACAGTTATTGTTCTTCAAACCTACAAAAACGTATTTTTATGGACAGATTTGTCCGTTTTTCATTGGATATTACAAAAACTACTGGAGATATGGTTCTGGAACTTATTTTATTCAATTTTTCTGGTCGAAATACATAAGAAACCATCAAATCTACTCATAAAATTGGGTTCCTAGACCTTTAGGATTACTTTATTTAGGCGTATGTTCTGAACCCAGGGCGAAAACTTTCGCTAGCCGTAACTCGCTAACGAAGCGTTTCCGGACCCATGTTTATATAAACTTTTTTCATTATTTTGATGAGGGGAACCACCTTAGAAGTTTATCGGGTTACTCGTGAGACACCCTGTATGTTGTTGTTTAGGTGAACAGCCGAAAGGCTGGTTTGAACCACCTCTAGAGGTTTTACTAAGTAAAACGAGGAGTGAGGTGGTTTACCATTGCCCCTTACTCACTTAGTGAAAAAGTACGTTTATCAGCATGCCGGGCCCTCTGAAAAACACACATTTTCCACTCTGCAAATGACACCTTCACTTCATTCACCACAGGGTCTGGCTGTATAATGAAATTCATTACTTTCAGTGGAGGAGATAACTGTGATTAGTGTCACAGTACACCTCTACCTCTTCTCTTCTTAAATGATTCACTCATTTAATTGGGTGACCATGTGATGATAAGAAACACAACTATTTATTTTAGCCCTGCAACTAACCGATTGAGTGTAAATAATTTGACACTCCACCTGTCGTCTGTTATGGGCAGAGACACCCTGTATAAGGTTATAAATGGTTGACTCCCTTTGACAATGTCCACGACGCGATTAATAAACAAAAAATATATTATTTGTGTTTGCGCGAATGTTGGACGGAGCCACCGATGCGATGTTTGTTTACAAAGAGAAAAACAGCTGCTGGCCTCTCGTCACAATCTATTTTTGACCGACCCGCCCCGCCCCGCCCCACCCCACGCGCTCACATCTCTCATTCGCTACACCATCTGTTTTTAACTGAACTATCGTTTGGGCTGGCCCGATGGAGTAGTGGTCAGCGCGGCCGGCTTCTGCGTCACGAGTCCCGGGTTCGATTACCGGTCAGCATTTGTATTTCTTCACCGAAGACATACGCGTGCCCTGCCGTCAGACAAAAGAAAAAACTTTATATATTTATTTTATACTTATATATTTTTAGTATATACTTATATACGAATTCAAGCATTCCAGTCAAAAAAATTACGCCTTATAGCAAAAGCACCTGTTTACGTTAGCAACAAAACCTTACATACAGATTTGAAAACACCACTTGTACAAAATTCCATCGAATTACAAACGCTTTCACGACAAATCAGACGAACACGAGAACCCACTGGTGGGTTCACTTTCCTCCGTCCATTTACCTGATAATCCCTCTAGACGCCTTAAAAGACGCTGGAGCAGTAACTGCAGAACAGTCAGACGTTAAACCAAAAAAAGACGCTGGAGTAGAGACCTGCTAATTTTATATAGAAATGTGATTGTTGGGGAGGCAGTGATGGGGGCCCTATCATCTCATTTACATTATTATCATAATCATCTCATTTTCTGGTTGTAAAATTTTACAGCTGTAAATAAAGAATTAAAGAGAAAAAAATATATATATAGGCCTATATATTATTTATAATTAGCGTAAATGTGTATAAAAGTCGGAGGTAAACAATAAAAAATTACGTTTTGCTAATTGTTAACCTATTTGTTAAATAACATATTGTAAACAAATAAAACAAACAGAGATGACGTAACCGGTTGTATAGATCGTTGTTTAATCCTTTCAGTGCCGAAACAATATTTAAAAGTTTGATGTAAAGTTCCATTTAACTTATAGGCTATAAGGGTATAAAAAAAGTGGCAGCACGCGTAAGCCTGCCATTGCCGACCAAAATTTCAACAATACAGAAAAATAAAATTTACTGTTAAAATTTATTTTTTATTGTGTTAAAAAAATCGTTCTAACACTAAAAACATTCAAAATAGTTTTTTTTAGTTTTTTTAACAAAAGCCGTGAGCGAGCGGCTACCTACTATGATGTTTCTCTTTCCACAATTCGAAAAATAAAGAAGGAAATTAAGGACGTGAAGATTCACGTCCTTAGCTATTCTTTAACAGTCTTGTTGACACCTGGTATAAAAAGGATACGATTAGGAAGATACTAGAGAGACTGATAATTAAAACGCCCGCTGGTGACAGCAATAGTAAAGAAGGTGATTCATTCGTAATTAGAGTAAATCAAACATTTCTAGTCTTGTAGTTAAGCTATAGGCAATGTTACAGGTCACATTTATTTCATATAAAGTTTATGAAGAAAACGTTTCCTCGGAATAAACCACAGCTTACAAAATGTATGTAGTGAAATGTACGAGTAGTGTCTCACTGTTGAGGTTGGCAGCACTGCAAAAATATTTTACTTCCCTTCCTCACGGCCTATTCATACGCAAAAGGCAATCTCGTGACTTCAGTGTCCAAGTGTTCATGACAGATGTACTGTTTTTAGCGTGTCCTCTGTTTCATTAAGGCGTTCAGCTGCAACCCGCACGTTATTAAAGGATATTGGATGAGGTGCCGGATTTGAATGGTAGATATAGGTTAAGGGTGTACTTTGATGGTAGGGGTTGAATTAACTACGTATAGTCTGTCTACTGTAAGAGTAATCCGCACGAGGCAACCACCTATACGTTGTAAACGAAAGTTATACTACACTAGTTGGCGCGTATCTACCTCTCTCTCCCTCCGCCTGACAATTATCTCGCACTACGTTCCATCATTAACATATCTACATCCAGCTAAAATAAACATTCCTCCTTTAAGCGTTTTCAATTACTATATCGTTCTGATTACTTGTAATTTTTGTAGTTTCATAAATAGACTCCTTAATTAATTATTTTAACCATTAAATTTAACAAAACAATTATTTTCTACTTTTTAATGTTTACCGCTTTTATGTTTCAAAAACTCAACACATTCACTATCACGCATAATAACAAAACACAGCTTACAAAACTTTTCAATCAGTTTTCGAAAAATATCGAAACGAACCGATACAATACCAAAATATAACTGATGAAACTAAAAATGAGTTAAACACGGGCAACTGCAAACAATTGTATTAAACTAGTCACAGGCATTAATTATTTTAATGATAAATGAAATAAACAATCTGAAATGATAAACAACGAATCACTGGAATTGTTTACTCTCCTGTTATAATGCAAGCGCATTAGTCTTATACTACTTGTGACCAAAAATAAAACAAGACCGCCTCCGTAGCGTAGTGGTTAGCGTGTTAGCCTGCCACGCGGAGGTCCCGGGTTCGATTCCCGGCCAGGGTCTGGAAATTTTCACGTGTCAAATGCCACAGTCAATGTTTCATAACACCCCCACCCCCCCCCACCGTAGTCGCTGCTAATAACCAACCAGTTGTTGATGCGACTTTAAATTAAATAAAAATAAAAAAAACCGAGTCTATAATAAAAACCTACTAATCGTAAACAATAATGTAACGAAAAATAACAATGTAAGAGTAACAATAGTAAAAGTTTTAGTTATTAATGGTAAACAATGTTCGATTTATAAAACATTTTCTAACAAATGAATTAAACGTGTTTTTATTATATTAAGCTTAGAGTGAATAGTTAGTGTTGTATGGAATTTTGTTTTTCATCATGCTGTGCGTATTTTCAGTTAATACGCAAGCTCATTTGTATGGTTGGTTGCCTACATCGGAGTACTCTTAACGTAGACAGACTCTACAAGTCATACATATCATCCTCATCTGATTGAGTGATGCGATTTCTTATTGTTCTTAAATTGAACAAATTGTAACGTACACAATTACGGATTTAAATTAAAAAAAAACTGTAGTCTGTCTACTAGTGGGAAATGAAACTATTTTTTGATGTTGTTACTGAAAATAACAGCCAGCTCGATAACAGGATTCAATAACCTGTTATTAAAATAACACTGTTATTATCATCCAGCCTACAATACAATGTAGTTGAATAATACGTAATAGCAGAATACATGCGGAATAGAACTAAACTAAATTATTCATGAACAGGTAGATTTTTTGTATGAAGGTTTGTTGGTAGAGAAAATGGTATAGCTTGAGTCGCAGCTGCGTGTAGTTGTTGTGGAATGGAGTGCGTGCGTTGTTATAGAAGTGGGAGAATGAATGAGTGTTAGTAGTGTTTCACAGCTGATGCATTTGTAGTGGTAGCATCTACTAACTAGACTAAAAAACATATTCTTATCATCCAGCGCATTAATTTAACAAATACCTCTATTGGGTTATTAACTTGGGTCTGATTCATAATATTTAACTTGCCAATTTATATCAAAATATGTAAGTAAATGAATGTAATAAATACAAACAAATATGTTAAATTGGGAAAGTTTGAAAACAAATGTTTTGTATCAGAGTAATAGAACAATCGTATTCCCAGCATGCATCACCCGTACCCCCTTCACCCCGCAACTACACCCAGCTTGGACCCAACCTATAGTTGGGACATAATGACTTGCTGAATGGTTGTTTGTGAGTATTGACTTGCTTTAATGGATGGATGGATGCTCACTTCTCCACTCCATCCACAATCTACAGTTGAGCCGTTCTTAGTTTGTTCCTAGTAGTGTCAACAAACAAAAGCCACCTACTACCCTGTAGGGTGCACGCTACACTCCACCACTTTACAACTATCCTATTTCTCCTATTAAGTTAACTATCTATTAAATTATAACTACTTAAAGTACTTAAAACATCTGTCATGATATGATGTACACCTAACAATTTCATTGATAAATATACTTTAAAAGGATTTTGTATTTAAATACTTTAGAAAGTATTTTTTTGTTACTTTTTAATCAGCGTGTATACATTTTTATGTAATGCACATGCTCAGTGACGTCATTATTTGTTTAGATTAGGAGCAAACTAAGAGAGACTGGACTGTATAGTAATTATAGCGCCTTGCTGTGTGTCTGTGAAACATTCACCATGACCGGCCACCCTTGTGTTCATGAAAAATTGTGTTTGGTTTGCCGTGGTTGTATCTGGTTACAGGAGATAGTGTTGTTTGTGTTAACTTTGTGTTCAAGTGATTTGCCACCGTTGTGCTTCTATTAATAACAACAGTATTATAACGTAGTTAAACTTTAAAGTGGTGTTATTAGATGAAAAGGTTAACAATAACTTAATTTCAGTTATAACAGTGTTATGCTGTTATAACAATCAGACAAGTGTCATTCACACATCAGCTTATTAAACAGCTTTGAATGAGGGTGTTATAAAGTGACAGGTTAGAAGGTGTTATTAGTAACCTCATATCTTAATCCAGTAACTGGCTCAATCCACTTGTAACTAATTCACTTGTAACGCGCTATAAGTTGACGACTGCTCCTACAATGCGGTGGGTGGGAGGAGGAGAGTATAGGCCTACTATCTCTATCCACTTACATAACACACACCCACATCTATCAACCACCCCACACACACACACACTCAACTAATACACTAACACTTCATCACCCCCCCTAACCACCCCCCCAACACTAAATAACTAACTAGTCATGTAATTATAACTTTACTGAAAATAATGAACTATGAAAACCCTAAACCAATACAATAACATTTTGAAATTACCATAAAACTAGTATTTCTAATGATACTAAGTTCACATTGATGGAACTCACAGACTAACTAGTCTATCATTACAAATAATGTCAGAGTGGAGTAATTCAGTTTACTGGTGATGACCAAAATGGATATTAAATATAGGTTAGGCTTAGTATTATGACATATTTACAATGAATGTTTATTATTTAGGATAATTATTAAGAATCAATAAATAATACAATGGGATGTTTATAAAATGACATAGTTGTAAACATACCCACCCGAGGGTTGGTCTAGAAGTAAAGTCGTCGCCAAAATCAGCTGTTTAACAGCTGATTTCCGGATACGAAGGTTCCTGGTTGAAATGCTAGTAAAGGTAGTTACTTTTATTTGGATTTGAATGGTAGAGAGTGGTTGTGGGTGTAGTTAGATGGTAACCATACTCAGTGAGTGTGTGTGTGCCTGTAGAAGACTACACCACCTCATTTACACGTCATACACATCATCCTCATCTGATTGGGTGATGGGGTTGCTTATTGTTCTCAATTTAACAGATTGCAACCTACACACATTAGGGATTACAAAAAAAACGTTGTAAACATAATAGGCCTAAATCAATGTAAGAAGAGTAAAACTAGAACATGATGTGATGGTTAGAGCTGTCGCTATGACGTATTTAGAAAAGCACATATAGTAGCACTCCCCCCCCCCGCATAGTCCAGTCTTCCTCTCGCTGACTTGATATTTTTCATGGTGATGTATTAATAATTGAGATGTTTGTTTGTACAGGTAGATGATGAGAAGATGGACACGGTGTATCCAGAGCCGGTGTCTAAAATCTACCACAGACTGGAGCGGAGGAAGGGCAGTGGGAGGCTCGCTTCCAGGTACAGGACGATGCCCGTCACATTCTCAGAGATACAGGTACGCCTTGCCTTGCCTTGCCTTGCCTTCCTACCTCCTTTTTACTTAATCTTGCCTAACTTATATGGATTTGCCTAAGGAAGGAAATTATTGTTTTCATGTCCATTTTAACAAATACACTCTTCACCCACCATATACACCTAAACAGACCCTATCAAGCCACACAACAACTGCTTTTTACCTATTGGTCTGTGTGTGTGCGTGTGTCTGAACAAAATATCTCAAGAATGAAACATCATACGAACTTGAAACTTAAGTTACATACCACTACTGGACCCAACACAAACATTTTCATCAAAATCGGTCAACTGGAAGTAGTAGTTTATTCGTATAATTTTTCACTTTTTTGCAATTTTGCTCAAAAACTGGACCTACGATTTTTTTTTAAATCCCCTGATTTACTAAATTTTTTATGCTCTACAAGATAGGGTAGGCACCATGTTTCCTGAATTTCTTGGTGAGGCTGTTTTCACATAAAAATATTGTTTTTCTTTTAAGATTGCAGCTTCAATATGGATTTCAGCGCAAAAAGTTATATATAATTAAAAATGTAGAGAATTTAAAATCCTACAACGTTTCTTTCCAACATTTTTTTGTATAACACTGAGTTTAGCGATTTTCTGTTTTTTTCTTATGAAAATGTGTGAAAATCGATTTTTTTAACATTTCGGCCTTAGTATGCATTTTACGACAAAAGTGTATAATTAATTTTATAGGAAATAAAAAGTTCTACAACTTTTATTTGAAGCATTTTTCTCTACAGAGCCTAGTTTAGCGTGAAAGAGTGATTTTCCATATTTTTAAGCCAAACTGAGGTTGAATTCCATTTTGCGTCTTCCACTCATGATTAAAATAAGGTTATGTTTTTTTGAGGTTAGTTTTTTGTATATTTCTAATGTTTTATTACTAATGTTAGGATATATCGGTCATTATTTGGATTGGCAAGAGAAAGTCGTGTGAGTGTTTCACACCAGATTTTTCCTACTTGAACCGCAAACCGAACTGACTTGACACTCACTGGCACAGCAAGGGATGGATCCAAAGAGGTCACACTGACAGCAAATGCCCCCCTCGAATTATTTTTTTTTCTTAGAAAAATGCAGTATTGTAGATTTTTTAGAACTACATGACAGTAGTTAGACATTTTAATTGATAAAGGCTAAAAAAGAATAAATTTCACGTGATGAGGTTATAGGCCATTACATAATTAAATAACTTAAAATATGCTTCACATAACATACTACTCACTTTTTACACTTCATAATGTTTTAAACTGCCCATAACAGCCCATGACAGGTGGAGTGTCAAATTATTTACACTCAATCTGATAGTTGCAGGGCTAAAATAAATAGTTCTGTTTCTTGTCACATGGTCAGCCAATTAAATGACTGAATCATTTAAGAACGAAGAGGCAGAGGTGTACTGTGACACTAATCACAGTTATCTCCTCTCAAAGTAATGGATTTCATTATACAGTTGGATTGTGTAGTGAATGAAGTGAAGGTGTCATTTGCAGAGTGGAAAATATGTGCTTTTCAGAAGGCCCGGCATGGTGATAAGTGTACTTTTCCATTCAGTGAGTAAGGGGCAATGGTAAACCACCTCACTCCTCGTTTTACTTAGTAAAACCTCTACAGGTTCAAACCAGCCAACCAGGCTGATCACCTAAACAACAACAACGTTTTAAACAATAGAAACTAGATTTCAGCTTCTCCTTATTTTTAGATTTTTTACACCTAAAATCGATGTTCAGCTTCACATTATTTAGTAATTTTGTGGGGGAACCGCCGGACGCCCGTCATGGCTCAGGGTTATTCCATGTCCTCTGGATTTCCCCTCCCCATAATACAGGGGCGGTTTCAGGGAAGGGGCCATGGCCCCCCCCCAAAATACTAGGAAAACTTAGTTTAATATTTTCTATAAGCTATTATTTGTAACAAAACTGAATCCCAATACTCGTTGTACCTATCAATTAACAATAATTATTTTAGTATAAAAATGAGTCAGACAGAAAGTATACTGTTCGCCTACTACGGCGGCATGTAGGGAGGGTAGCGGGACAGAGAGGGAACGTGTTGCGTCGGCCGTTCCCCTCAACTCATTTCAATCAGTGGAGGGTGTTCAAGCGCAATAGTGACAATACGCGGTACGGTAGGGCACTCTGCCGGCCAGTTTTGTTCACTACACTCTAACATGCTCATTTTTCATCAAAAGATTCTGAAAATATTACTTTCGCTTCCTAATGGATCTTACTTTATTACACTAAAAATTTTATTATTATACTCTAATATTTATATAAGATACGATCGTACAAAGTTAGACGTTTAAATCTCATCGCAGTTTTTGCGTATCACGTAGGCTAATATAACTTCTTTTCCAGGATTACATAATATGCGTTTTATTATTTTGTTATAAAATATAAAATTTTATCTGTAATTTGATTTATGTAGGGCAGAAAGAGAAATAATAAACGAGCTTGAAAAAATCATTTTTTGAAGGGAAGTCAAAGATAGATCATCGTGTCTGGTGTCTCCTTCCTGTTAATATTCCAAGAAGCTGAATCAATTTTAATAGTTGTGAATTTTATACGAAACATACGTCAAATTTTAGAAATCAACTACACATGCACAATATCAGTTGTTTGACATTTTAACAAAAAGAACCGTATAGTAAATATAACAGAATGAGGTTATGACGTACCTTCCTTTTGGGCCCGTCAAAACGTTATGGTAGATACATCATTTAGGAAAAAACTTATTGCCTATTACACTAAAATGAATCGCAGACATTTTCCCCGTATTTTGTGCGCGCGAAACTAATTTCGACGGCGTTCGGCTTTCGAAAACGACAGAAATGTCAAAACGATTACCACATGAACAGAACACAATGAGTAGTGAGTACTACTTTAGAGGCAGCCTGTATCTAGTTGACACTGTGGTGGGGGAGCTACTTACTGCGCATGTGCGGCCCGCATGCCACCCTAGTTGGTTATATTTATATCTATTTTTAAATAGTATTAAGATAACAATCAGTGTCAGTAGTGAAAAGCCACCCGCATCCAGTCAGCGCCTTGAAAATTTCTCTATGAATTAAAATTGTGGTTACAGCAATACAGCATAAAAGAGCACTTTGCAATTACTCAATTACAAACAGTAAGAGCTACATAAAAACAATATAGCCCCCCCCCCCAACCGAAAATCAGCCCTGGAACCGCCCCTGCCATAATAGCTCCCAGATCCACTGTTGTGTCAGAGTCAGTGTCAAGTCCAGATGATGCGCTTTGCACTATACACTGTCCACTAACTTATTTCCCAATGACTTTACTCAAATAATATTTACGCCTACAACACACTCTTAATTTATAATATTTATGAAGGTGTGAATTAAGTTTGTGGTGGGAAAATTAATCCACCTGACTATTATTTGCCTAGCTCACTAGTAACAGATCGACTGTACGGCATGTAGTACTGTAGCTAATGTGGAATTTTTAATGAAAACCACAAGTCTCTGTGTTTATTTTGTTGTTGATTACGTCATCAGCCTGTAGGCTGGTATGAACGTGTAGATGTTTTACTACAGCTGAGCCGTTGTTAGTTTGCTCCTCCTTCTGTCAACAAACGAAAGCCACCTACTACAGGGTGCACGCTAGAGTCTACGACTTTACTGATGTATTCCTATTAAGTTAACTATTTTTTAAATTATAAGCACTTAAAACATCAGTTATGATATGATGTACACCTAACAATTTAATTTAGAAAAATATTTTTAAAAGGATTTTGTATTTAAATACTTATGAAAGTATTTTGTTGTTAACTTTTCAATCAGTGAGTACACATTTTTATATAATGCGCATGCTCAGTGACGTCATTATTTGCTTACATTAGGAGCAAACTAAGACAGGTTGGACTATAAGTAAAATGCGGAGTCAGGTGGTTTACCATTGCCACAAATCACTGAGTGGAAAAGTATGCTTATCAGCATGCCGGGCTTTCTGAAAAGCACATATTTTCCACTCTGCAAATGACACATTCACTTCATTCACCACACAATCCAACTGTATAATGAAATTCATTACTTTCAGAGGAGATAACTGTGATTAGTGCCACAGTAGACCTCTACCTCTTCTCTTCTTAAATGATTCAGTCATTTAATTGGCTGACCATGTGATAAGAAACAGAACTATTTATTTTAGCCCTGCAACTAACAGATTGAGTGTAAATAATTTGACACTCCACCTGTCTGTTATGGGCAGGTGTTTACTTTAAAACCCTTAATTTTTAATGGAAAATACTCAAAACTTTTGAGTAAATGACTTTTTTTCATGTTTTTATTTTGTTTTTTTCTTATGACAGTTTTCTTCAGGATGTACAGGAAATTATGTAAGAATGCGGATGAATTCCGTAGCCACTGTGTGTACTAACTCACACAATTACATGAGTTATATCCAAGTACCTTACATATGCCTACTACTAACAGTAAATAAATTACATTCAACTGTCATCATTCATTTCATTTGCTATTATTTTTAAATTTAAATTTGTATTATACTGCTGAAATTCAACTTAAAAATGTAAAAAAAATTATAAATCACCTTTAATTTTTATTTTTTATTCCTAATTTGTGTAGGTTGCAATCTGTTGAATTGAGAACAATAAGCAACTGTATGACCCAATGAGATGAGGGTGATGTGTATGACGTGTAAATGAGACTGTGTAGTCTTATACAGACACACTCACTGAGTATGGTTAATTGAACCCCAACCATCAAACTACACCCACAACCACTGTCTAGTATTCAAATCCGTATAAAAGTAACTACCTTTACTAGGATTCGAACCAGGAACCTTCGTCTCCCAAAATCAGCTGTTAAAAAGCTGATTTTGGCGACGACTTTACCTCTAGACCAACCCGGTGGGTTACCTTTAATTTTAGTATCCAATTCTGTCAAAATTTTTCTATTAGAACCTAACGTTTTTTTTATTCAGCCATACTTATTTATTTTATAAAAAAATTACAAAAATTCCCTTTGTAAAATGAACAGAAGGACTAACGGAGGTAAGTAAACTAATCTGGAATGGACCACTTAAAGTTCAGCCGTTCTTAGTTTGCTCCTAGTGTCAACAAACCAAAGCCACCTACTAGAGGGTGCACGCTACACTCCACCACTTTACGGATGTCGTATTCCTATTAAGTTAACTATTTTTTAAATTATAAGTACTTAAAGTACTAAAAACATCAGTCATGATAATATGTAGGCCTAACAATTTCATTTATAAAAATACTTTTAAAAGTATTTTGTATTTAAATACTTATGAAAGTATTTTGTTGTTACCTTTTAATCAGCGTGTACACATTTTGATACAATGCGCATGCTCAGTGACGTCATTATTTGTTTACATTAGGAGCAAACTAAGAGAGGCTGGACTTTAGAGATGATATTCTGGCAAGTCTGGTGTTATTAACAAAACAAAAGAAAGAAAGATTTTCAACAAATGACAGGAACTGAGTTGCATGTTTTCAATAAGGCACACATATCACTCTGTGTGTCTCACCCACCCATTACTTTCTCTTTCTATCCCATCAGCATTCTTACTGTATGATGTAATCCATATCAAAAAATAAATCTTTATAATGCATCCTGCAGTTTGAAATTATTTCTATTTCATATAATGAATTAATATATAAAATTAATAATTTTACCAACCTTCTTTTTAAACTGCGTCGTCACCTTTATTTTTATTCTTACTTACACGTGTTTCACTGGATCTACCATCATCAGAGTAAAATAAACAAAATTGAAACTAAAAAATTGTTATCTCACTTATTTAAAACTTACAGAAGATGATACATCTTCAGTCACTTGTATAAAACTGTTATACAAGTATACACTTTGATACAAGTGACTGAAGATGTCATCTTCTGTAAATTTTAAATAAGCAAGATAAACATTTTTTAGTTTCAATTTTTTCATTTACTCTGATGATGGTGGATCCACCGAAACACGTGTAAGTAAGAATAAAAAAAAGGGTGACGCAGTTTAAAAAGAAGGTTGGTGACATTATTATATTAATTCATTATATGAAATAGAAATAATTTCAAAAAAGCGCCCTGCCTTCGTTGGCAAATAAAGAGAAATGTACAAAATGTAGAACGTAAGTTGTAAGTTGGGAGATGATTTAGTAGGCAAATATCTGTTTTGTTACAGGAAGTAGATGAGGAGAACATAGATGAGGAAGAAGGAACAGCGACCAAACAATCCGAGGAGAGGATAAACGTAGAAGGAGGTGCCAGTGGCGGAAGTGGTGGCGTGGTATCGAGCAGATCGGACCATGATCTCAAATCGATATTTTCAAATCACCCGACGCTGAACGAGAGGTCGAGAAGAACCAAACCGACATTAAAAAGCATTAATCGAAAATTATTGCAGGTCGATATTGGATCGACAAAATCGAAACCGACTATAGAGATTTCACCCGGTTCACCGGAGTCACCGGACGAGACGAGTTCAACAAAAACTGTTTCCAGAATGAACCTGAGTCTGCCTAGGACATCCATCTGATCCATTCACTCTTTTCTTTTAAGCGTACCGTCTGTTTCATCCAATCACCTGTACTCTACACTGTCTGTCAAATGTTTAACGACGCCATGAAAAAAAACAAAATTTGCCACATCACAGTGGTATTCACTGTGACTTGCGGCCCATTTTTAGATTTTCAAGTTAAGAAACCTAAAACTCGCTAACCCCCCGGGTTGGTCTAGAGGTAAAGTCGTCGCTACGAGTCAGCTGTTTAACAGCTGATTTTCGGAGACGAAGGTTCCTGGTTCAAATCCTAGTAAAAGTAGTTACTTTTATACGGATTTGAATACTAGACAGTGGTTGTGGGTGTAGTTTGATGGTTAGGGTTCAATTAACCATACTCACTCAGGAATGGTCGGCCTGAGTCTGTACAAGACTGCACAGTCTCATTTACACATCATCCTCATCTGATTGGGTCATGGGGTTGCGTATTGTTCTCAATTGAACAGATTGCAACGTACACATATTAGGAATAAAAAAAAAACAACCGAAAAACTTGCTATTAGTAAATTGAAGAAGATAAATGACAAGTGGCGTGGGGGGGGGAATCAGTTGTTGGTGAATGCTACCAGCTCCTCCTCCTCAGATACCCCCCCATTCAATGGCAATAACAGCTGTTTGAAATTAATACGGCGACAATTACCAACAAAGCAAAGTTAGAAAAACAGGTCTTTTTATTATCTGCAGAGTTAAAAAATTGATGCATTCAATACCCTGTGACCAAGATAAAATGTGTGTTTTTTTTCAAAAAAAAAAGAAAATGGCCCAAAGTGCCTTTCCTGTAAGTCCCAATTTGTTAGTCTGAGTGTAGCCATATGAAAGTTATAACATTTTTAAATTAAAATTTGACTTTTTTTTGAAACAGGAAAATATAATAATTAGTTGTATAAAAGATAGAGAAGTCAAATATGTGTTGAAATACTACTAATGTAATATTTTACTATTATATAGTTTAGCAAATGTGTAAGGGGACAAAACCCAATAATGTGAAAAGTAGTGGTGTCCTTAAACTTTTGACAGACACTGTACATAGGCCTACCCAAGGAGTATCTACAAAGCACACTCCATCATTGTATTTGTAAGGGGCTAGGCACCCACTTACCATTTTCAGCCGTACCTACTGAAATCTGATGGTAGAGATAACAAAATCGCACTATTTAAATAATTTTATAGTCACTTAAACAATGCATGAGAAATTAACATGTTTAACAAAGTGGCTTCATAGAAAAACCAAAGTGTTTCGATAACAATTACCGTATTGCATTGAATTTAAGACGCACCCCAAAATATAATCATATTTTGTGGGGAAAAATAAAGGAAGGTAAAATTAACGTTCTACACAAAAAGTAGGTCCCTATTAAAAAAAATTTAATTACGTGCTGAAAGTGTTGAAACCCACCAAGTTGGTCTAGAGGTAAAGTCGTCGCCAAAATCAGCTGTTTAACAGCTGATTATCGGAGACGAAGGTTCCTGGTTCAAATCCTAGTAAAGGTAGTTACTTTTATACGGATTTGAATGGTAGACAGTGGTTGTGGGTGTAGTTAGATGGTAACCATACTGTGTGAGTGTGTCTGTAGAAGAGTACACAGTCTCATTTACACGTCATACACATCATCCTCATCTGATTGGGTGATGGGGTTGCTTATTGTTCTCAATTGAACAGATTGCAACGCACACAAATTAGGAAAAGTGTTAAGTTGTACATCGCCTTAAAATAAATGGCAGTAATTGCAGTTAGTTTATAAACTTAATTAATTAATATTTGAAACTTTGATGATCCTGTTGTGAGTTCCAATAAGAGTCATAATTAGGTAATTAAAAATACAAAATATGGGAATGGGTTGAACAAGGATTCGATACAAACATGGATGTATTTTTTGAAGTTGGCCACTGAGACATTATTAAACCCACACAAATACACATTGTTGTTTAGGTGGTCATCAGCCACAAGGCTGGTTTGAACCTGTAGAGGTTTTACTAAGTAAACCAAGGAGTGAGGTGGTTTACCTTTGCCTTCCTCACTGAGGGGAAAAGTACACTTATCAGCATGCCAGGCCCTCTGAAAAGCATACATTTTCCACTCTGCAAATGACACTTTTACTTCATTCACCACAGGGTCTGGCTGTATAATGGAATCCATTACTTTGAGAGGAGATAACTGTGATTAGTGTCTTTTACACCTCTACCTCTTCTGTTCTTAAATGATTCAGTTATCTATAATTGGGTGACCATGTGATAACAAACATAACTATTTATTTTAGCCCTGCAACTAACAGATTGAGTGTAAATAATTTGACACTCCACTTGTCTGTTATGGGCAAATTAGGTAATTAAAAATACAAAATATGGGAATGGGTTGAACGAGGTTTTGGTACAAACATGGATGTATTGTTTTAAATTGGCCACTGAGACATTAGTAAACCCACACAAATACACAATATTATAACTGCTTTTTTCTTACATTTCAACTGAAAGTCAAAACTTGGTCTGCGTGTCGTCTGTGAGTCGTAAGTGTAGTAGTAAAGGTTCTGTTAACCAAAGTGGCCTAATTGTTTTATACATGTTGTTGTTTAGGTGGTCAACAGCCGAAAGGCGGCTGGTTTGAACCAAAGAGAGGTTTTACTAAGTAAAAACGAGGAGTAAGGTGGTTTACCATTGCCACAACTCACTGAGTTGAAAGAGTATGCTTATCAGCATGCCGGGCCCTCTGAAAAGCACATATTTTCCACTCTGCAAATGACACCTTCACTTCATTCACCACACAATCCAACTGTATAATGAAATTCATTACTTTGAGAGGAGATAACTGTGATTAGTGTCACAATACACCTCTACCTCTTCTCTTATTAAATGATTCAGTCATTTAATTGGGTGACCATGCGATAAGAAACAGAACTATTTATTTTAGCCCTGCAACGAACAGATTGAGTGTAAATAATTTGACACTCTACCTGTCTGTTATGACTTAACAGATTTAAGGCAGATTTAACATTCTATGAATCACTAAAAATTTCTCACACCACTCTCCTCTGTGATATTGTCACAGTACGTTAAGTAGATTCGATCGATTTTAAGATGCGTTTAATTAGAGGTTCTGTTATATTTGTGGGGTGATAATGGGTGCTGAAGAGACCAGACGGATTTTAGGCTGAAACCTTTATTTATTTATAATTTATACGCTTTTCTACAGTATTTTCTATCTTTAGGATTAAGCATTGTGCGTGTGAAAAATGTTCGTTTTATTAAAAAACATTTTGTAAAGATTTTTTTATTGAATTAAATAAACAATGATATACGAAACGACATAACATTGCTTTTCCTGTCAATATTAAAGAGTCAGTGGACAAATTTGCCATCTAATAAGAACGTTCAAAAACTGTGATGATTTATTAATTTTTACTTTCTCTTGCCTGTATGAATATATAGGAAGGAAAGTATTGTTTCATGTCGATTTTTCGAAATCGAGTTAACGCTTCCTGCAGTTTGAAATTATTTCTATTTTATATAATGAATTTATATAATAATTTCACTAACCTTCTTTTTAAACTGCGTCACCTTTATTTTCTCATATTTTTACTTACTGTGTTTCGGTGGATCCACCATCATCAGAGTAAATAAAATAATAATAAATTGAAACTAAAAAATTTTTATTTCACTTATTTAAAATTTATAGAAGATGATACATCTTCAGTCATTTGTATAAAAAAAAAATTTTTTTTAGTTTCAATTATTTTATTTACTCTAATGATAGTGGATCCACCAAAACACGTGTAAGTAAAAATAAAAATAAAAGTGACGCAATTTAGAAAGAAGGTTAGTGAAATTATTATATAAATTCATTATATAAAATAGTGTAATAAGTTAATTTGAGAAAATGGATGAAAGCACCAATTAAGATGAAGTTATTGTTACTGCAGTTGGTACTTGCTGAAAAGGAGGAGGAGAAAGAATAAAAGGTCAGGTTATGGGTGCACAATTCTTTTTTTTGCATCGAGGAGACTCTAAAGGGAGTACAGGACATGTCAAGATAAAACTGATAAACTGAAAGTTTATCACCAATGATAAATTCATCACTTACACCAAAAATTGTTTTTGCTACTGCTTACTTCAGTAGGCTTGTCATGAACCCTATTGAATCAAATATCACACACAATGAAAAATAAAAAAAATCAAACACAATAATAAATTCATCACTTACCAATAATTTCCTCCTGCCACTGCTTAACTCATCAGGCTTGTCATGAACCCCTTTGTATCAAATTGTACACAATATTTGTTTAATTAAAGTTAAATACCAAAACTATTTAGAAAGGAATTCGTGCACACTGTAAAATATTTCATCAATCAAATATTGTTTTAGCTTTTTTTTTAAATGACTTAAATTGTCACAACTTTTTAACCTTGAGGCAATTTGTTGCAAACAAGGGCAAACTTGTGACTACACCAATAATTTTCCCCCGCTACTGCTTAACTCAGTAGACTTGTCATGAACCCCTTTGTATCAATATTTGTTTAATTAGAAGTTAAATACATCTCAACCAAAAACTATTTAGAAAGGAATTCAACCCACCGGGTTGGTCTAGAGGTAAAGTTGTCGCTAAAATCAGTTGTTTAACAGCTGACTTTCGTAGACGAAGGTTCCTGGTTCAAATCCTAGTAAAGGTAGTTACTTTTATATGGATTTGAATGCTAGACAGTGGTTGTGGGTGTACTTTGATGGTTGGGGTTCAATTAACCATACTCAGTGAGTGTGTCTGTAGAAGAGTACACAGTCTCATTTACACCTCCCTCATACACATCATTCTCATCTCATTGGGTGATGGGGTTGCTTATTGTTCTCAATTGAACAGATTGCAACGTACACACATTAGGGATTAAAAAAAAGAAAGGAATTTGTGTACACGAGTAGGTGTATGGCAGACTTGAATAGCTTTCAACTGCTGCTGGAAACCGAGAGTGATCTTCAACACTTATAGTCCAGCCTCTCTTAGTTTGCTCCTAATGTAAACAAATAATGACCAAGTCACTGATCATGCGCATTGTATCAAAATGTGTACATGCTGATTAAAAAGTAACAACAAAATACTTTCTAAAGTATTTAAATACAAAATACTTTTAAAAGTATTTTAATAAATGAAATTGTTAGGCCTACATCATATAATGACTGATGTTTTTAGTACTTTAAGTAGTTATAATTTAAAAAATAGTTAACTTAATAGGAATACGACATCCGTAAAGTCGCAGACTCTAGCGTGCACCCTGTAGGAGGTAACTTTTGTTTGTTTACAGTAGGAGCAAACTAAGGACGGCTGAACTGTATACAGTTTCAGTGACACTTTTAGAGAAACAAATTGAAAAAGCTCACCTCATAGTGCTGCTATATATTTTCAAATTGAAGCTCTTTTAATAAACTCTCGTGGATTTATTATGCATGGTTTAACCCAAACATGTTTATTTTTCCTTTTCTTTTTCAATAATAAACTTATTGTAATAGCTACAAAATCTGGTGTGAAACACTCACACAACTTTCTCTTGCCAATGCAAATAATTAACAATAAACCTAACATTAGTAATAAAACATTAGAAATAAACAAAAAACTAACCTCAATAACATAACCTAATTTTAATCATATAATTATGTAAGACGCAAAATGAAAATCGACCTCAGTTTGGCTTAAAAATACGGAAAATCACTCTTTCACGCTAAACTAGGCACTGTACAAAAAATGCTTTAAATAAAAGTTGTAGTTCTTTTAATTTCCTATAAATTTGATTATATACGCTTTTGTCGTAAAATGCATACTAAAGCCGAAATCTTTAAAAAATCGATTTTTCACAAATTTTCATGAGAAAAAAAACAGAAAATCGCTAATTACCGCTAAACTAAGCGTTATACAAAAAAATGTTTGAAATAAAAGTTATAGGATTTTAAATTCTCTACAACTTTAATAAAATACATTTTTGCGCTAAAATGCATATTAAAGCCGCAATATTAAATAAAACAATATTTTTACATGAAAACAGTCTCACCAAGAATTTCAGCAGACATGGTGCCTACCCTATCTTGTACAGCATAAAAAATTTAGTAAACCAGGCAATTTTAAAAAATATCGTAGGACCAGTTTTTGAGAAAATCGCAAAAAAGTGAAAAATTACACGAATAAACTACTACTTCCGGTTGACCAATTTTGATGAAAATGTTCGTGTCGGGTCTGGTAGTGGTAAGTAACTTAAGTTTCAAGTTCGTACGATGTTCCGTTCTTGAGATATTCTGTTCACACACACACACACACCCAGACCAATCGCTAAAAACATGTTGTTGTGTGGGTGTGAGGGGGTCTATTTAGGTGTATAGAGTGGGTGAAGAGTGTATTTGTTAAAATCTATATGAAAACAATACTTTCCTTCCTATATATTCATTCATATAGGCAAGAGAAAGTAACAAGCATAAAGGTGAGGCGCCACTGGCTCCTGACTTGACTTGACTTGACCTGACCTGACTTGACTAGACATGAGTGAACATGCGCCACTGGTTCCGTACCGGACTTGACTTGAAATGCAACTGAGCTGCTACTTCAATTCAATTTCCTTCGTTACTAGTGATTGAGCGAAAACCATGTCCGCGGGTCTTCTATTATTAGATTTGAGTTCTGAATCTTCAGATTCAGAATTTGAATATCTTACTGAATGTATGCTAAAAGCAACAAAGAAAAGGAAGTGGTTGTCTCCATACGTGAAAGTACGAGAAAAATATGGCGAGTACCATACTTTAATTAAACAATTAACTGGTGAACAGTTTAAAAATTATTTTCGAATGAATGAAGGGAAATGATGGCAAAGTGGGGATAAATAGTGGTGGTGGGGGATCCGGACTCAGGATGCAACCCAACCCAACCCAGACCGGAGTCTTCCTGACTCAAGAAGCTTTTCTCCGTCCGGTCAAGTCAAGTCAAGAAGCAGTGGCGCACATTCTATTTAAAATTATGCGACTGCATTCGCTTCCGGACTCAAGTCAAGTCAAGTCAAGTCTGGAGCCAGTGGCGCCTCACCTTAAAACTGGTCAACATTCATTTTTAAAGGATGAAAACTTACAAGTAGTGTAGGCCTAATGTTGCATCAAATAAATTTCATAAAGAAAATATTATAAAATATTTATGTTAAATATATTTTATAGAGTTTAATAGGCCTTAGAATAATGTCAGGTAACTGTGTGCTAATCAACAATTATCTACGTCAGTAAAATACATTACTAGTTAACTTATTAACCCTTTGAGGAGGACTGTGTCTTGTAGGCCTATATGCGACGGCACTTACATGCCGAGGCTAGAGCCAACTCGCATGTAAAGTAAACTCATGTTCAAACTTTCCTGAAGAAATACTATGTTCCGCATTCTATTGACAGTACTTTATAATTATATTAAATGTTGACCGATTGAAATTGAAAAAACGAATTGGACGACATTTCTTTACCAAACTATATAATTAAAGAAAAAGAAGGTGTTTTTTCTCTTGGTTCTGAATTTTTTCTAAAATGAATATAGACGAAAGAAGTAAGTGAATATTTGATGACTATAGAATCTGATGAAGAAGAGTGTTAAAGAGGATAATAACAAATAACTTTGCAGGAATTGACGTTAACTATAGAACACAATTCTGTCACTGTCAACAGCCTTTGGCCGAAAGATGTACTAAAATATTTTTTCTAACATTATTTTAGATTTTAAATTACAGATTATTTTGTAATGAATACATACAAAAGTTAAGTTATGAATACATACATTAAAAGTTACAAAAAACATGAAAAATTCAAGACAAACCATGTAGTCATCACATTATGAAATGTCATGAAAATACCTAATCTCTGTGCAAGCTTTATTTCATGTAAAAACTCAGTAGTTAAAGGGTTAAAGTAGATTTCTCTCTTTTTTTAAATTTTTATTTGTTATCAGGAACTGTACATTATTGACAACAACCCAATTCGATGGCTGTCAGCTGGTCACCATACAAAGTCGCTTGCCCAACCGGTGTTACTTAACAAATAATAGCGACTTACTACCAGCTGACTGACTGGGCTGGCCCACCCGGAGGCCTATACTGTTGTTAAAAAAGATTATAATTATTCAAGTTACTAGTTAGCACCATAGAAGCAGAATCCATATCAATGTATTGTTTTTATATATTACTAACAACCCCCCGCTCCCTTCACTTCACAGCAGCTAATGTAGGCCTCATTAAATTATTTTAAAACCTCTCTCTCTATGTACAATATTTGTGGTTTTGTTGCCCTGTGGCAGCTAAATAAATTTTTTTACAGGACTTCCAGCTCTAAAAAGTCTGACATAAAGTTGTCCATGAATGAAGGAAACACTCTTGTCTCAAATTGATGCCCACCGTTTTAAATGTCTGTCCCTGCGATTTAACAGAATTGAATAGAATACATAAAATAAAAGAGACAGTTGATATTATGTGGGTGAGATAAGAGACAGTAATACGTGGGTGGGTGCGGTACGCAGAGTAATTGGAAATGTATGACTCATTCGCTCACTACCTGTCCAATGAAAACAAACTGTATATGAAATACTGTACAAAAATAAAAATTTTGAATATTTCCAAATTTTTAATGTTTTTGGAATCGAATGTTATACTTCACATTTTTCTATGAAATATAGAAGTTGAATTGTGCTTCTAGCCCAAAAATACACCATTCAAAGGACTTGGAAAAAATAAAGTGCTATGCACCGATATCGTCACAGTTTAAGTTGCTTAACTCACTTGATTAAAGTTACTTAAAGTTGTAAAATAGCCTATATTGATCAGGAAGCTCAAAGCTATGCAACAGTGAAAGATTTCTTTAAAATCAGTTGAGTAGTTTCTGAGATTACCTCACACAAACAAACAGACGTTTCTTCTTCATTATATTAGTATAGATAAAAACTTTTTATATTTACCTTATACTGCTTCTTATACTTTATTTCTTCAGATAATAACATATATCTTCTAAACACTTTATGAAGATTGCATCTGCCTTTGTTAAAGGTTTAAATCAAACTCTTACTCGTGAAAGTACTTGTAAAAAACAATGTATAAGAAGCAGTATAAACTAAATATAAAAAGTTTTTTACAATACATTAACATTGGTGGTTATACATGCAAAATGAGTTAAGGACAACTGAATACTACGGAATAAATAAAGCTAACTTACTCCATGTCCATTGTCCATGACTGACACCAAAAAGTAGAGTTTGAGAAACATTAGGCCCTATACTTAACATCACACGAGTTGCGACTCTATTATGAGTCGGTTTTTAACATAACTGTTGAAAAGTACTAAGACATGACGTCACTTAAAAAAAGATTGAAATGTTTTATTTCGATTCTTCAATTGAAAAAATGTATTATTAAAACCCGATTTTGATGCGGTTTTTCATATGAAATTACGTAGGCTACTATTCATCACTCATCACTAATTCTTAAATTTGGTGATAACGCAGGGAGGTGAAATAAATAGACGTAAACCGTTTGCATTTCGACCACCTGAGGTAATAGGTGACTTCCCGGGGAGTGTAGGAGATGTAAAGAAGTTATAACACCTGAAATTCAAAATACAATCACGCATTGATCTTATACAACTAGTATTTAAAAAATAAATTCTTGTAGGTTATAAAAAGTTTTACCAATCAAGTACAGTCGGACCTCCATATATCGAAATTGTAGGTTCCTCATAAAAAATTCGATATATAAAACTTCAATAAAGAGAAACGCTGTTTTATTTTTCATTATCACTGCTACTTATATTAAGTGAGATTACTCGACCGTAACCATATTGCCTAAAAACAGTATTTGTTTACAATAAAGTTTGTTTTAGTGTGAAGACGGATGTCCAGGGCAATTGTTCACAAAAAGAATAACTTTTCTCTTTTGCTTAGGCATGATTTTATCTCGTGTCAGTTTTAGGTACCCATTTAAAAACTTCTTTGTCGTAATTACATATTTTTGATCGTACATAGTATAAACGTATCACACTACTCTTGTTCGTGGACCACAGTGGTCAACGTACTAACGTACTGTATTGACATCTTGCTCTCACTCTCTCTCACTTTCTCTCTCAATGTTTTGGATTGACTAGTGTGTCATGGGAAGGCTATGTGGAGTTCTATTTATATTTTCACTAAAATTAAATTCGATATATAGAATTTGTTTTCGATATACAGAAGTATTTTTCATTTAAAATTTCACGGGACTCAGGAAATACTTCGATATAATAGAGAATTTCGATATATAGAAGTTCGATAAATAGAGGTCCGACTGTAGGTAATTCTCAGATCTTTTTTAAGGGAATGTAAATTATTACTACATATTAAAAACTGGGTAATTTATTGAGGTATTTTCTCCCCGCATAAGTAGGTTTTTGTTCAAACAATTTTGTGGTATGGTTAGCCACATAATAATGATTACCGTACAGGCTCCGCCAATGAAACCTCAGAGAAATGGTACATATATCAGATGAATTGATGTCCCATAGCCGAGCGAGCGAGAGGAAGATATGTGGCATAATACGCATGCGCCCAAAGGTCTTTACCGTTATAATCTAAATCTGAAAACATACTACAGTCGTTATTTTGCTTGTTAGTTTTTTTTTTAGCCCTTTTTACAAAGCTAAAATATTAGCTATATAGGCCTCTTCATGACTCCTCCACTCTTCTCTGTCCTGCGCCGTCCTCCTCCAGCTCTCTCCAGCGGTTCTCTTTATGTCATCCTCCTATCTTCTCTCCGGCCTTCCCCTTGATCTTCTTCCATCATATGGTCGCCAATCAAGGATCCTCCTTGCCCATATCTCTGGTTCCATTCTCGCCACGCGTCCCGCCCATCTCCATTTGCCTCTAGCCATCGCCCTGCCAACATCCTCCAGGCCAGTCTGGGATCTTAACCATTCATTCCTCTTTCTATCTCTCAGCCTGACTCCCAGAATAGATCTTTCCATAGCTCTCTGCTTTTTTTGCATTTGGTATACAATCTCTTTTGTTAGCTGGCACGTTTCTGAACCATATATCATTACTGGAGTGATACACTGATTGAAGATCCTAGCCTTGTTTTGTTAGTTTACTGCGTGCATAAACGCTTGCTCACATCAATGAATAAAATTATACGACAATGTTATTGGAACGGTGCGTACGGCTTGTGCGAGTGAGAGCGTTACGCATTCTCTCACTCCCACGGCTAGGGGACTTCACTTCATCTGAATACTGTAGCTTCCGTAAATATATAATGTAACATATAGGGATCAGGCACCTTCGCCCGTACGCAAAAATTTCTCCTGTGGATGGATGGTTCTAAGTTGAGGTCATTAGACAAGTTCAGGTGATGAAACCTTCTTTTGCGGTTTTCTGTATTTGATGTAATACGGGCAAACAGCCGTTGATAACTAAAAATTGTTCATTCAGTAGAAAATAATAGTGGAATCACTCAGTTAGTATGTGCGGGTTGTGAAACGCATGTCAAGCTTAAAGGTGAGGAGCAGCACTGACTGGATTTTAGTGCCCGTGTGTGGCCCCCCACATTCCTAATAATCAGTAACGCTGCGTCACTAAATTTTGTAAGATCACAAATGAGCAAGCTAGAATCAAAACTCACATGTTCCAAAAAAGTGGTGTTATCAGAAATCATGAAAAACCATTACAGGCACTTCCTGAAGCAAACTTAAAAGGAAGTGCACTATCTATAGTCCGACCTCTCTTAGTTTGCTCCTAATGTAAACAAATAATGACGTCACTGAGCATTATAACAAAATGTATACACGCTGATTATAAAGTAACACCAAAATACTTTCAAAAGTATTTAAATACAAAATACTTTTAAAAGTATTTTTCTTAATGAAATTGTTAGGCCTACATCATATCATGACTAATGTTTTAAGTGCCTATAATTTAAAAAATAGTTAACTTAATAGGAATACGACATCCGTAAAGTCGTAGACTCTAGCGTGCACCCTGTAGTAGGTGGCTTTTGTTTGTTGGAGCAAACTAACAACGGCTCAACTGTATATGTAATTCAGACTGAAAAGTGCAAATTCATAATCGAAATGGTCAGTTTCTCAGTAGTTTATATAATATTTACGAATTAAGTTTGGAACTAGTGAGTTTTGACCATTGCTATATCAGGTAAAATAGGTTTTATACAATCCATTATTAATCAAAATAACCTCAATTACATACAAAAATTCTTCAGGTACATTTTATAAATATTCTACTTGGAATAATTAATGAAAAATCGCACAGACTAACAAAACTCGTACCAGTTTAGTTAAACCACATAATCTCAAGAACGAAACGAAACAGCAGAATGGCGGTCTCTGATTGGCTGTCAGTACAGGTAGTCTGAAAACTCGCATGTTTCAATGGAACTTGTTAGTTTTGACACAATCAACGAAATTTATCCTTCATTTTATGTATGATCTACAGTTCAGCCGTTGTTAGTTTGCTCCTACTGTTAACAAACAAAAGCCACCTACTACAGGGTGCACGGTAGAGTTTACGACTTTACGGATGTCGTGTTCCTATTAATTTAACTGTGTTTTAAATTAGGCCTATAAGTACTTAAAGTACTAAAAGCATCAGACATGATATGATGTAGGCCTAATTTCATTTATAAAAATACTTTTAAAAGTATTTTGTATTTGAATACTTTTGAAAGTATTTTGTTGTTAGTTTTTAATCACCGTGTACACATTTTGATATAATGCGCATGCTCAGTGACGTCATTATTTGTTTACATTAGGAGCAAAATAAGAGAGGCTGGACTGTAGTTTGGTTATATTCCAGCCAATAGCATATTCAAATACTACGATAAAAATACTATAAGAATTCACTGCCACCTAAATTATTAACTTTTTGGAACATGTGAGTTTTGATTCTAGCAAATTTTAGCGTACTCAAATGATCGGCCTTAGACATATAGTCATGTCAGCTGAGTGATGTTTTTGATTTCAACATTTGATTTATCTAGAATATGAGTTTTAAGTATCCTGAAATTTACAGTTAAATTTAGAAATAGATATATCAACAATATCAACCCAAAATAGTGGTTGTTATTAACCGATTGACCGGAGGAATATGTCAATACTACTAGTGATAGTGAACCGCTGATGTTAAGGTAGCCTGAACACACCTCTGTGTGTTTTTAGGTTATGTGAATGGCCAATCATCCAGTAAAATTAAAAAGTGTCGAAATAATTGTAATCGGAGCTTTGAACGTCGATCTCACTTGGTAAGTTTAAAGAAGTACAGTAGAACCTCTTTAATCCGACACGTTTGGGACTCTAAGCTTGCCGGATTAAAGGAAATTCCGGACTATGGAGGTTATTTATAAAAATACAGGAGTCTTATAAAAAATAACACAATTTGCACAAGAAACTTTTACTGTATGTATTTATTATTTAAACAATATAAATCAATATATAAGTACAGGAGAAATATTAAAATGCACTTTTTAAGTACAGTACATGATGAAATAAATTTGAATACAGTACAGTAGGCCTACTGTAGTACTATTCGTGGTTTTTAGCAACAGCACTGGTAGATGGCTGGATAAAAGATCTAATATCTACTTGCTTCTTACGACTAGGATTTTTTTTATTTAAAAAATCATTTTTTATTGTATGCAAGTTCATAACTTAAGCCATACTGTATTGTTTATTTGACTCAGCAAATTTTACAAACGTGTAAAAAAGCTTACTGAGTTTACAAACCCAGAGCGTGATGCTTTGTGGCTCTTGAGTGTCAGGGGTAGCTGTCCGGTTGCTCACTTTAGATGGCTATGTGAATTGTCGGAACTGTAAAATATGGAGTACAATAAATCCTCATGCTTTCCATGAAAAAGTATTGCACTCATGTAAAATTGGTGTTTGGTGCGCAATTTCCCGCTGCCATATAATAGGGTTGTTATTTTTTGACAATACTGTAGATGGTATAGTTTATAGTGATTTAATCCAACAGTTCACTTCATTGGCTTTTAATATAGGGTTGCGTTCTTAATAAAACACCCTGTATATGACGTGTAAATGAGGTTTTGTCTTGTGCAGACTCAGGCCGACTATTCCTGAGAGGGTGTGGTTAATTGAAATCCAACCATTAAAGTGCACCGGTAACCTCAGTCTAGCATTCAAATCCGTATAAAAGTAACTACCTTTACTAGGATTTAAACCAGGAACCTTAAGTCTCCGAAAATCAGCTGTTAAACAGCTGATTTTGGTGACAACTTTACCTCTAGATCAACCCGATGAGTAAAATAACTATTAAAGTAAAATCTAAATTCTAAAATTAAATTTTAGACAGGTAATCACTGTCTAGCATTCAAATCCGTATAAAAGTAACTATCTTTACTAGGATTTGAGAAATATCACAGCGGTTAGCCTCTCGCTCATGGCTTTTGTTAAGTGGCAGAAAAAGGCATTTTTGTTTGGCTACAACTTCACAGCATTTTATTACACTGCATATTAGATTTTGTTCAGCACTATGAATAGTCTGCCCTTGTTTTTGAGAAACTAACATTTGTGTTTACGGTAACAAACAGTTATATTCGTTCAGTTAACCTACAAAAGCTGTAGGCCTATATGTATATGTCTGGGTATACGAGGGCAGTCCAGAAAGTCTGTCACGTTTTGCGTTGTAGCCGCTAGGGGCGGAGCTATCGCGGCCATTTTGGTACCGCGGCGTTTCTCCGTTCAGTGGCTATCCAGCCGTGGTAGCGAGAGGTCTGTGTCGCTCTTCGTTGTTTTTCAACAACAATTTAAAATGCGTGCCACAATTCAAAATCCCACCAGTTGTGAAGTATGGCGACTGTTTTTTGGGACAGGAAAGGAGTTCTTATCGATTTCTTGGAACATGGCACAACAATAACCTATGCGAGGTATTGTGAAACACTTGAAAAGTTAAGAAGAGCGATCCAAAACAAGCGCAGAGGAAAGTTGACTGGAAAAATTCTCTTTTTGCATGACAACACCCGACAAATCGAACACGAGAACTCCTGGATGCTTTCAAATGGGAGGTTTTCCCACATCCACCATCCAGTGATTATTACTTGTTCCTGATAATGAAGAGATGGCTTGCGATGCAGCACTTTGACAACAACACGGAGCTGCAGGAGGGTGTGACTAACTAATTAAAATGACAGGCGGTAGACTTTTATGACGCCAGCATTTCAAAATTAGTTGACCGCTATGATAAGTGTCTTAATTTGTTTGGTTATTATGTAGAAAAATAGCATTTTAGTTGCACTTTCAAATGTATAGCCTATAATAAAATGTTTTTCTTGTACTTAGTTTTTTTTATATCAAAACGTGACAGACTTTCTGGACTGCCCTCATAGTATAAGTTATTGTGTTTGTTGTCCTGAAATTGAAGCAGTTGCGCGCGCATGTGCACTGATGCTTTTCCCCCTTTACCCCTCGTGACTCAAGTTACTATAATTATTAGCAAAAATATAACACCATCTATAAGTTATTGAGTCAGTTTATGTTTTCGTGTACGTATTGTAACCATTATATTTTCACATCTGTCATTTGATTTTTGGTAAAGTGGCAACTGAATTTGACTTGTATTCATATATTTCAGCTACACGAAGAATATTCCTAGAAAAAATGGAGAGATAGTACTCGGAGAGAAATTCTACATTGGTTATGGAGGCAGAGGTGGTAATATGTGTGCTGCTGCGTCTATGCTAGGTGCTGAGTCAGCTATCATCGGCAGGGTCTGTCTCATTTATTCTATTGTCTGATTTTCATTTTATCATTTCTCATCAGGTGACATTATTATTCTGGTTTGTAAATTTGTATAAAAAGTAGTGAAACCTATTTATACTTTCTCTTGCCTATATGAATATATAGGAAGGAACGTATTGTTTTCATGGCAATTTTAACAAATCCAGTTTTCACAGGATATACACATTTTCAGACCCTCTCAACCGAAAACACTTGTTTTTAGCGTTTGGTCTGTGTGTGTGTGTGTGTGTGCACGCGTGCGTGTGTGTGTGTGTGTGTGTACTATTTTTTCTCTCATTTACTACATTTTTATGCTCTACGTGATAGGGTAGGCGCCATGACTGCTGAAATTCTTAGGGAGACTTTCTCTAGTAGAAAACAATTTTTTGTTTTAGATTGCGACCTTAATATGGATTTTAGCACAAAAGTGTTTATAATAAAAGGTGTCATAATAAACAGCGATCGGTTAAATTTAGGGAACAAATGAGGGTCAGGAAAGCCATGGTGATTTCGGACGCTGAGAGACTGAGAAGATCCGAAACATTGAAGAATTATTGGCGAAGAAGAGGAGAAGTACGGGAACGACAACTGCGGAGGCGTTTGGGTGGAACATCTGAAAGAGCTAGACGTTGAAAGATTGAACTTAAGTGGTCCTTTGTGGCCGTACCCTCAAAAAATAAAAAAAAAAAAAAAGGTGTCAATAATTTAAAACTCTACAACGGTTTTATTTCAAACATTTGTTGGTTTAATGCTTAGTTTAGTGGTAATTACTTATATTCTGTTTTTTTCTTCATGAAAATCTGTAAAAAATGAATTTTTTAAGATTTCGGCCTTTGTGTGAATTTTACTACAAAAGTGTATCTAATCAACTTTATAAAAATTTAAAAGATCTACAACTTTTATTTTGAGCATTTTTCTCTACAGAGCCTAGTGTTGTGGCAGTTGCTGATTTTCCCTATTTTAAGTTCTTCAGAGGTTGATTTTCATTTTGTGTCATCCACTCATGAGTAAAATTTCTTTTTTTTTTAATTCCTAATATGTGTACGTTGCAATCCGTTCAATTGAGAACATTAAGCAACCCCATGACCCAATGAGTTGAGGATGATGTGTATGACGTGTAAATGAGGTGTAGTCTTGTACAGACTCAGGCCGACCATTCCTGAGAGGGTATGGTTAATTGAAACCCAACCATCAAAGTACACCCACAACCACTGTCTAGTATTCAAATCCGTATAAAAGTAACTACCTTTACTAGGATTTGAACCAGGAACCTTCGTCTCTGAAAATCAGCTGTTAAACAGCTGATTTTGGCGACGACTTTACCTCTAGACCAACCTGGTGGGTTATGAGTAAAATTAGGTTATGTTTTTCATTTTACATTGTTTACTCATGATTAAACATGAGTTGAAGGGGTCGACAGAAGAAAGTGCTAACCCACAAAATTTCCAGCATGATTTTTTTAAAAATAATGTGTAAAAATAAAATGTTCAGCATGTTTTAAACAGGATGCTATATTTATGATCTTAAGAACCTAGAATAACATCAAAAACAAATGTTCAACAAAAAATTCAAAAACACGATTTTTGTAGATTTCAGTAAAACTTTTAAAATGACATTGCGTAAAATTATGTTGATGTGTGTTAGCACTGTCTTCTCCTGACCCCTTCAGTTATGGTAGACATGGTTCATTTTTTATATTGGCAAGAGAAAGTTGTGTGGGTGTTTGACGCTGTAGTTTTTACTTTCTCTTGCCTATATGAATATATAGAAAGGAAAGTATTGTTTTCATGTCGATTTTAACAAATACACTCTTCATTCGAATATACACCTAAACAGACACCCTCAACCCACACACACACAACTTGTTTTTACCTATTGGTCTGTGTGAACAGAATATCTCAAGAACGGAACATTGTACGAACTTGAAACTAGAAACTTAAGTTACATACCACTACTGGACCGACACAAACATTTTCATCAAAATCGGTCAACCGGAAGTAGTAGTTTATTCGTGCAATTTTTCACTTTTTTGCGATTTTCTCAAAAACTGGTCCTACAATTTTTTTTTAAAAATTGCCTGGTTTACTAAAAAATTTATGCTCTACAAGATAGGGTAGGCGCCATGTTTGCTGAAATTCTTGGTGAAGCTGTTTTCATGTAAAAACATTGTTTTTTTTAAGATTACAGCTTTAATATGCATTTTAGCGCAAAAATTTATACAATTAAAGTTGTAGAGAATTTAAAATCCTACAACTTTAATTCCCAACATTTTTTTGTATAACGCTTAATTTAGCGGTAATTAGCGATTTTCTGTGTTTTTTTCTTACGAAAACGTGTGAAAAATCGATTTTTTTTAAAGATTTCGGCCTTAGTATGCATTTTATGACAAAAGTGTATATAATAAAATTTATAGGAAATTAAAAGATGTACAACTTTTATTTATAGAATTTTTCTCTACAGAGCCTAGTTTAGCGTGAAAGAGTGATTTTCCGTATTTTTAAGCCAAACTGAGGTTAATTTTCATTTTGCGTCTTTCACTCATGATTAAAATTAGGTTATGTTTATTGAGGTTAGTGTTTTGTTTATTTCTAATGTTTTATTACTAATGTTAGGTTTATTGTTAATTATTTGCATTGGCAAGAGAAAGTTGTGTGAGTGTTTCACACCAGATTTTTTGAAAATAGTTTTCAGTGAGTGGATGATTTGTATTTTGCATTTTGCAGATGGGTTCGGACAATTTCGGTAAAGATTATCTGCTGAAGCTGCGCAGGTTGCTGGTGAACGTGGATGGGATAATCAAGACTAAAGACGAGACGACTGGGTTAGCTTCAGTCACTGTCACCAACGAGGGTCAGGCTGCCTTTTATCTTTCTTTTAACTACCTATAAGCTAACATTATACAGGGTGATTCACAAAGTATGCAGAAACTTTGGGAGTCCATTGTACATGTAAAAATAATGAAAAAAGTTTATATAAACATGGGTCCGGAAATGCTTCGTTACCGAGTTACAGCTAGCGAAAGATTTCGCCCGGATTTCAGCTCACCAGGTAAAATAAGGTCTTCCTGAATTCTGGTAAGGTAGATTTAGGGGCGAATTCAATCGTTGCTTATGGTTTTTGACCTGATAAATTGAATAAAACAGGTCCCAGAACTGTAAGTTATATAGTTTTTGAGAAAAGTGGAGTGAAAGAAAACACATTTTTACATCTTAGTTTTTCCGGTTAATTTTACTTTGTACTCTTATGAATAAAAATTCATTTAATCAGACATTTATTCGGTTTCTGTGTACTTTATTTACACCGGTTTGTTCAGAATAAAATTTTCTACATGTTTTATTCAAAAATTTTAACTGTTTCTTGGTGAAATAACAAGTTATTCTTGCCCAAAGATGAAAAAATATGTTTTTCACTCCATTTTTTGCATTTGACATTGGTTTTCTTAAAAACTATTTAACTTACAGTTCTGGGACCTGTTTTATTCAATTTATCAGATCAAAAACCTATAGAAATGATTGAATTTGCCCCTTAATCTACCTTACCAGAATTCCAGGAAGACCTCATTTCACCTGGTGAGCTGAAATCCGGGCGAAGCTTTTGCTAGCCGTAACTCAGTAACGAAGCATTTCCGGCCCATGTTTATATAAACTTTTTTCATTACTTTAACATGTACAATGAGCTCCTAAAGTTTCTGCATATCTTCGTGAATCACCCTGTATATAGACACTAAAGTCACGAGATTGCCTTTTGCGTATGGATGGGGTGTGCGGAAGGGAAGTAAAATATTTACAGTGCTGCCAACACCAACCGTGAGACACTACTCGTACATTTCACTACCGTTGTTAAGACATCTTCACTGGGGTGTTACTAGTTTTCGTCGCCACTTGCCGTGTTTCTTATGTTCCCGCCCTTACCCAATGCAGTGGCATAGAAGTGAAATAACACATTGGAGTGAAATAACAAACATAAAAACTTTAATTGTTAGCGACTACTTTTGATTAAAGAGCGCTGGATGTGAAGTGATTTTATAATTTTCTGTACCCTAGCCAGGAATCGAACCTGAGATCTCCGCTTTGCAGTGTAAGATGCTGACCACTACGCCACGGTCGCGACCATTAGTTTATTTTTAAAGTTAGTTTTAGTCTTAAATATTCGTGTTCATTTACTAAAATAAATTAGCATTTCTTCGAGTATGTTGAATGTACATACAAGTATATTTTTTAGGCTGTAAATACTGATTTTGTCCATTTTACCAATATTTTTGAATTGTAACCTTTTTTAAGTCTTAAATAATGCTTTGCTACAAATCTAAGCAAGAGAATTTTGTTTAGGAAGCCTGCACATGATTTTTACTTACTCATATTGTTGGGAACTTTTTGATACCATCAAGCCCAATGTGACATATGTGTCACACTTTTTTGTCACGCTATCAAAAAAAGGCTTAAAGTCTAAAAGTGATTTTATTTCACTTAACACTTTCAGGACGGCACCGGCATACGATACGGGCGCGCCATTTTGATTGGCTGGACGGCACCCGTATACGATACGAGCGCCTATTTCACTTGGTTGGTTTTATATCCATTGCTCGTATCGTATACGATTGCCGCTGTCTATGCTGTCACTTAATTTAGTTCATTCTGAATCTAATAGAGTACACTCATAGTCGTAATGTTGTCAGATTATCAAATATATCGACTTTTACAGTATCGATGTTAAAGAGTGTGAGCAAGCGATCTGCCGATACTTCTGCGTGTTGTTGTTAGTTATTAGTTCGTTATTATAATACTTAGATTTTTTTTAATTTTACTTAAGAAATAAAAAAGTAAATTGGTAATTAGAAATAGGCAATTAGTTTGTAAGAATTTAACTCATATAATTAATTTTACTATTCTTATGTATCATTATACGGTAAAAAAAATTTTAAATTCAATAAAACATACGGCGGTCTCTCTTCAGTCAAACATCTTTATCATTATAATGCAAGAAGTAATCTTAATCTTAATAAATGAAAAGAAATCTACTAATTATTATGATCTTTAATTTAATCTTTACTTTTTGAATTTATGACCAATGGTTTTGATTTGTTACAATTTTTTAAAAATCCCCGAAAAATGGCAGTCCACGGGCAAAAGTACAAAAAAAAAATGTCAGTCTTCAAAGTGTTAAATGTCAGTATAGTGTATTAAATTAAACAATGTACACATATGTACTGCCTATAACAGACAGGTGGAGTGTCAAATTATTTACACTCAATCTGTTCGTTGCGGGGCTAAAATAAATATTTCTGTTTCTTATCACATGGTCACCCAATTAAATGACTGAATCATTTAAGAACAGAAGAGGTAGAGGTGTGTTAGGTGACACTAATCACAGTTATCTCCTCTGAAAGTAATGGATTTCATTATACAGCCAGACCCTGTGGTGAATGAAGTGAAGGTGTCATTTACAGAGTGAAAAATATGTGCTTTTCAGAGGGCCCGGCATGCTGATAAGCATACTATTCCATTCAGTGAGGAAGGCAATGGTAAACCACCTCACTGCTCGTTTTACTTAGTAAAACCTCTAGAGGTTCAAACCAGCCTTCTGGCTGTTGACCACCTAAACAACACACATATGTGTTTGTGTAAAGTTAAAAAATTTGGGATCGAAAGGGTTAATGACATTGTGAACTAACAAATTGTAAATTGGGTCGGCGGTTTGTTTCAGGAGGTAATTGTCAGATAGTAGTGCCCGCTGCAAACAACCAACTCACCCCACGTGATTTGGAAAGATTCAGGTACATGTTCCATTCGGCCAAAGTAGCGCTCTTCTCTTTCGAAGTACCCAACGAGACTGTTTTAGCGGCCATGCACATGGCTAAAGAAGAAAAAATTGGTGAGTGCATTTTTATGTGAATCTCACCTCCTGTTGAACCAGAATTAATTATTTTTCTCTTCTTAGTAGGGAAGACCGGGGAAGGCTGTAACACCGTTCATAAATCGGGTATACGTATCAGGCGAACTAATGTCCCGTAGCCGAGCGAGTGAGAGGGAAATATGTGGCATAACTACGCATGCACTCAAAGGTCTTTACCGTTATAATCCAAATCTGAAAACATATAACAGTCGTTGAAATATATATTTCTAACCACCAGAATACGATAACATTAAACACTTACCAATGTTTATAGCGCTTTCGTGTATCTTGTACACATCTTCAGTAAATTAAAATTTATTTTACGTCAAAATTTAAAACTTCCTGCTCCTACCATGGTTGATTCTTATATTTAAAACAGTCTTGCCAACTTAATCAGTTGATTGTCATATTCAATCTGTGTGTTCATTCATTTTTCCTTGTTATTGTATTTATAAATATAATATTTTCCAAAATTTCAATTTCATTTTGTCTGTTATTTATTTCTAATATTTCTAGATTATTTTTTATACTCTATATATTATGTTTATTTTTGATCATGTGTTCAGTTACATTGGACAATTTTCAATTTCCTTTCTTATAGTTTAAATAGTGTTATGTAAACCGTTTTTTAAAAGATCTGGTGGTTTTACCTATATATATTTCATTACATTTAATTTTATAAATTACACATGAATTAAATTGATTATTTTCTTTTTCTTTATCGTTTACATTCATATTAATATTATGTTTTTGTAAAATAAATTTTATAGATAAAATTATTACAGTCGTTATCTTGCTTGTTAGTTTACTGCACGCATAAACGCTTGCTCACAACAATGAGTAAAATTATACGACAATGTTATTGGGTAGGCGCGCATGGGTTGTGCGAGTGAGAGCATTATGCATTCATTCTCTCACTCCCACGGCTAGGGGACTTCAAATCATCTGAATACTGTACCTTAAAAATACGGAGTGAAATACTCTCACAACTTATTTCTTTGCACCAATTATTGTGTTTTGTTTAAGATATCTCTGAAAGTATTGCATTTACAGCTCTGAAACCAATTTTATTCAATTTTTCAGATTAAAAAACATAAGAAACAATCGTATTTGTATCTTTGTAACTACCTTTAACATTTTTATAAGGCCTTACTTCACCGAGGGTACAGAGTTGTAGGTGAAATTTTTCGCTAGCCGTAACTCGCTAACTAAGCGTTTTCAGGCATATGTTTATATGAATTTTTTTCTTATTTTAAGCTATAGAATGAGATCCCAAGAGATTGCCGTTTACTTTTGAATCACCCCGCATAAAATAGAATTGATTTGAAGTTGCAGGATACATTATAAGAATTTATTTTTGTGTCACTTTGTATAAAGGGAGTACAACATGTGTGATGTGTGTGACAGGTTCATTGATTGTGTGTCCAAACCAAGCCAATCTGGATCCACTTTTCTACCAAATGGCCAGCATTGTAGTTGTCAATGAGACAGAGGTAAGTATAAGTACAACATTCTTCTATAGTTGTAACAAAGTGAGAAAAGAATGTTATCTACAGTTGAGCCGTTGTTAGTTTGCTCCTACTGTCAACAAACAAAAGCCACCTACTACAGGGAGCACGTTAGAGTCTGCGACTTTACGGATCTCGTATTCCTATTAAGTTAGCTATTTTTTAAATTATAACTACTTAAAGTACTTAAAACATCAGTCATGATATGATGTAGGCCTAACAATTTCATTTATTAAAATACTTTTAAAAGTATTTTGTATTTAAATACTTTTGAAAGTATTTTGTTGTTACTTTTCAATCAGCGTGTACACATTTTGATATAATGCGCATGCTCAGTGACGTCATTATTTGTTTACATTAGGAGCAAACTAACAGAGGCTGGACTATACACACACAGCCGGCCGCATTGGCGATGTTGGTAACGTGCTCGCCTCTCATCACGCAGTCTTGGGTTCGAATCCCACTCGAGCATGGCATTTTTTCATACGTTACAAAAAATTCATTTCATCCTTCACCGTCTGCATTAGCAGCAATTTGCAAAACAGTCGGACGTTAAACCAAAAAAAAAAAAAAAAATGGACTATACACACTGGCGGATGCAAAAGTTGAGAAGGTGACCAGGCAGTATCGAGTCTTAACGTAATCGAAGGTCGATACGGAGGAATTGCTAGCTCAACTTTGAGTAAATTCTTTCTTCTACTACACCTCCCTTCCCTGCCCCTCACTTCACCGGCGACTGCTCCTCTTCGGAGGCAGCAGTAAAAGGTGCTCGCTGCGTCGGCGAGCACCTTTAATAAAAGTTGTAGAGAATTTAAAATTCTACAACTTTTATTTCAAACATTTTTTTTGTATAACGCTTATTTTAGTGGTAATTAGCAATTTTCTGTTTTTTTTCTCACGAAAACGTGTAAAAATCTATTTTTTTAAGATTTCGGCCTTAGAATGCATTTTACGACAAAAGTGTTTATAATAAAATTTATAGAAAATTAAAAGATCTACAACTTTTATTTATAATTAGCATATTTTTGTTCAGTGCCTAGTTTAGCGTGAAAAAGTGATTATCCGTATTTTTAAGCTAAACTGAGGTCGATTTTCATTTTGCGTCTTTCACTCATGATTAAAATAAGGTTATGTGTTTTGAGGTTAGTTTTTTGTTTATTTCTAATGTTTTATTACTAATGTTAGGTTATTTTGGTCATTATTTGCATTGGCAAGAGAAAGTTGTGTGAGTGTTTTACACCAGATTTTTAAAGTTTATGTTGGTACAACTGTTGCTAGCATTTTGTTGTTGGCTGCTGTTACAACGACCAGTCTAACAAAATGGCCGCGACTCAAGCGGAGAAAGGTTATTGTGTTTTTGAATTAGCCAAAACAAACTCGGTTACGGTTGTGCGACGTCATTTCAGAATAAGATACGGTAAACCACCACCACCACCAAGGCAATCAATCTATGACTGGTATAAACATTTTGAGAACAGTGGATGTCTGCGTAAAAGGAAGAGTACTGGAACACCTTCTGTTACACAAGAACAAATTATTAGTGTTCGTGATGTTTATGTACCAAGGCCAGGAAAATCAACTAGATCAGCAAGTTTACAATTGTAAATTCTTTAACCGACTGTGTGGAAAATTCTGCGGAAACATTTGAAAATGACACATTATAAATTGCAGTTAGTACAAAGTTTAAATGCCAGTGATAAAGTTGTACGTAAAAAAATTTGTCTGGAGATGCAACATTGTGTTGAAAATGACGACGCATTCTTTAATCGCCTAATTTTCAGTGATGAATGTAATTTTCACATTAGTGGAAAAGTTAATAGACATAATGTTAGATATGGGGCACAGGAAACCCAAAAATAACTTTACAGCATACACGCGATTCCCCTAAAGTAAACATCTTTTGCACATTATCTCGTGAAAAGGTTTAGGGGCCGTTCTTCTTTCACCAAGTGTCAGTAACTGGAGTAATTTATCTGGACATGTTAAACCAATAGTTAGTGCCTCAACTCCAGGAAGATAGTGATAACTTCATTTCTGTACAAGATGGAGCTCCGCCTCACTGGCACTTACAGGTCAGAAATTATCTTGATGAACGTCTTCCTAGACAATGGATCGGCCGTGCAAGTGAGGAAAACATTGTGTTTACGCCGTGGCTACCTCGTAGTTCAGACTTAATGCCCTGCAACTTTTTCTTATGGGGTTATGTAAAAGACAAAGTTTTTGTACCACCGCTTCCTGTAGATATCGATGATCTAAAACAACGTATCGCAAATGCTGTTGCCACAGTTGACTGTCATATGCTTAATCGTGTGTGGGAAGAATTCGACTACCGTGTTGATATCTTTCATGTTACAAATGGTGCACACATTGAACATCGGTAAATATTTTCAATAAAACTTAATGGTTTCTTCTATATTATCATGTAAGTAATTACCTTAACTTTTCAAAAATAAATTTTCTATAAGTTATCGAAACTGTCTATTTAATTTATAATCACCCTGTTTTTGTGGGTATTTTTTTATTACAATGGTGTGGTGGTTTTCACATTTGCACACTTACCTTTACTTTATAAATATGTATAGAAATAAAAATCTGGTGTGAAACATTCACACAACTTTCTCTTGCCAATTCAAATAATTTAAACAATATAACCCTAACATTGGTAATAAAACATTAGAAATAAACAAAAAACTAACCTCAATAAACAGAACCTTATTTTAATCATGAGTGAAAGACGCAAAATGAAAATCGACCTGTTTGGCTTAAAAGTATGGAAAATTACTTTTTTACGCTAAACTAGGCTCTGTAGAGAAAAATGCTTGAAATAAAAGTCGTAGATATTTTAATTTCCTATAAATTTTATTGTATACACTTTTGTCGTAAAATGCATACCAAGGCCGAAATCTTTAAAAAAAAAACGATTTTTCACACGTTTTCGTGAGAAAAAAACAGAAAATCGCTAATTACTGCTAAACTAAGCGTTATACAAAAAAATGTTTGGAATAAAAGTTGTATGATTTTAAATTCTTTACAACTTTAATTATATCAATTTTTGCGCTAAAATGCATATTAAAGCTGTAATCTTAAGAAAACAATGTTTTTTTACGTGAAAACAGCCTCACCAAGAATTTCAGCAAACATGGCGCCTACCCTATCTAGTAGAGCATAAAAAAATTAGTATACCAGGCGATTATAAAAAAATTGTAGGACCAGTTTTTGAGAAAATCGCAAAAAAGTGAAAAATTACACAAATAAACTACTACTTCTGGTTGACAGAGATTTTGATGAAAATATTTGTGTTGGGTCTGGTAGTGGTATGTAACTTAAGTTTCAAGTTTCAAGTTTGTACAATGTTCTGTTCTTGAGATATTCTGTTCACACACAGACACACACGCACACACACACACACAGTCCAATCGCTAAAAACATGTTTTTTTGGATTCAGGGGGTCATAAAACGTGTAGATCCGGTGAATAGTGTAGGTTATTTGTTAAAATTGACATGAAAACAATACTTTCCTTCCTATAGTATATTCATATAGGCAAGAGAAAGTAAAAATAAATAAATTTATTTCAAACAAGTTTTCACTTGTATCTTGTGGTGATAAGGAGAAGCAGAGACAATGGTCATCTATGAAAATACTATCCAAATATAAGTAAATAAGTAATTATAAGCTGTTATTAATTAGTATATAGTATTAGTATTAGTTTTATAAATATATCTAAATTAAGTGAGGAGAGAGTTGTGAATCCTGAATCCTGGTTGAGAGGGCTGAGAAGCACTATGAAGGCGACATCGTGTTAAGGAACACCTGGTCGCTCGGGCAACAATTTTACCGAATAATTGCAACCTCATGAAATTTAGGGGAATTTTATAGTTTAAAAATAGGAAATAGGATTCTGGCTCTTGCGGGATTGGGACTGGGACTTTAAAGGAGGTATTGTATTTTAAGAAGTTACTCGTGGATGAAAATTTATATTAAGGGACAAGTGGGATTAAGAGCGGCTCTTTTCTTTTATTTTTGTTATTCAGTGGCCTTTTTTAGTTAAGTGGGAGTTTTATTGTCTTGGGGAGGGGAAGGCACGTACCGTACTTAACGTGGACAAATGTTACAATTTTAGGTAGGGGTTAGTTTATGATTTTAGGGGAGACGGAAAGGGTAGAGTTTGGCATAATCACCAGCCTTTTATTTTCTAAGTGTTTAATAATTTAAAATGGCGGCTCTTTTCACCGTAGTGGAGTGATTATGCATAGGAACATGGGGACAACTACCAACTGGGGGGAGTGAGTCATACAAGTAGATGAAGGGGCATGGGTATATAAGAGGAATACAGGGCGGAATAAAAATGTGGCAACTCTAAATTTTGATAAGTGGGTCATACTGGAATTTAGATAAAGTCATGGAATGGTAATGGCATAAAGACTTCGGGTGGATGAGGGCGTCGGTACAAGTCCTGAATGATCTGGGGTCCGTCAGTTTTCCTAGCGTCGTGTAGCCGTTTCGTGGTATTGTAAATAAAGTCCTCCATAGAGGGGAAGAGAAGGTGTTCGTGTACGATGCGATTGGAGATAAGATAGTGAAACTCTGTGATGCACCGGAGGACTTTGTTCTGGTATGCTGAAGTACGTGTTTTGTTGGTCTTGGAGAGAAAGGGCCACCATACCGGCGACCCGTAAGAGAGTTGTGATGTAATGTAGTAACGTAAGGGTGTTATTTGAATGTGCAGTTGGAGATAACGACAGGTGATGAAGTGAAAAGCATATCGGACGCATTTTACGCGCTCAAGAAGTTGATGGAGTTTGGAGCTGAAATAGCACTGGTCACTCTTGGCAGATGGGGCGCCCTCTATCTAGAAAAGGGTGACACCGACAATCCAATCAGAGTGATGGTCTCACAGGTTGACGAACCCATCGATACCACGGTAAGTTGTACCAAGGAAAGTTTTTTTTTATCCCTAATTATGTGTACGTTGCAATCTGTTCAATTGAGAACAATAAGCAATGAGATGACCCAATCAGATGAGGATGATGTGTATGAGGGAGGTGTAAATGAGACTGTGTAGTCTTATACAGACACACTCACTCAGTATGGTTAATTGAACCCCAACCGCAGTTGGTAACGTGCTCGCCTTTCATCATGCGGTCTTGGGTTCGAACCCCATTCAGGCACGGCATATTTTCATACGTTACAAAACATCATTTCATCCTTCCTTCACCATCTGCATTACCAGTAATTGCAGAATAGTCGGACGTTAACAAAAAACGTCCGACTATTAGAACCCCAACCATCAAAATACACCACCGGTAACCAGTGTCTAGTATACAAATCTGTATAAAAGTAACTACCTTTACTAGGATTTGAACCAGGAACCTTCGTCTCCAAAAATCAGCTGTTAAACAAAATCAGCTGTTTTTGGCGACAACTTTACCTCTAGACCAACCCGATGGGTTCTCTCTAGACTAACCCGGAAGGAAAGTAATGGGTGTTTTATTAAACCCCAACGCAACCCTGATTATAAGAAGATAGTAGTAATACATTGGTAAATTTTCTCTCCCCCAATCGGTATGTACTCAAGGCCAACTATCTAACACAGTTAAAATGTTCCAGTCAAGTATTAGTGTGGTGACAGCAGTCGTTTCGTTATATTGTGTCACCAATGGTTTTTTCCAACGAAGAACCGGGTGTTTTATTACGGACGCAACCCTATGTTAAAAGCCACAATCTACGGTATATTTTTATTTTCCGTACTTTATAAATTATTAATAAATCTAAATTTTTATTAAAACGGGTGTTTTATCAAGAACGCAACCCTATGTTAAAAGCCACAATCTTTTACTTGGAAAAAACCATTGGTGACACAATATAACGAAACGACTGCTGTCACCACACAAATGCTTGACTGGAACATTTCAACTGTGTTAGGTAGTTGGCCTTGAGTACACTGTTGCCAACATACCGATTGAGGGAGAGAAAATTTACCGATGTATTACTTCTATCTTCTTATAATCAGGGTTGCGTCCATAATTAAAAAACCTGTTATTTTAAAATGTTTATACTTTTTTGTGTGAGGGGTTTTTTAAATTGATAATTTAAATTGTTTCAGGGAGCCGGTGACTCATTTGTGGCAACACTCGCGTACACGATCGTCCATTATCCTGAAATGGTGTTCAAAGATAAAGTGAGAGTCGCATGCGAAGTGGCTCGCACTTCAATCACCAAACAAGGAACGATCGACAGCTATCCTCTGATGAAAGAAGTTGCACACCTCTTCCCTGATGAAGATTTTTGAATCACCTCAATTGCTTTGTCTCTCACAAATAAATAAATAAATAAATTGTGTATGTAGCCAGTGAATGATTTGACAACGCCGGCCGCATTGGCGTAGTTGGTAACGTGCTTGCCTCTCATCATGCGGTCTTGGGTTCGAATCCCATTCAGGCACGGCATATTTTCATACGTTACAAAATAATCATTTCATCCTTTACCGTCTGCATTAGCAGTAATTGCAAAACAATTGGACGTTAAGCAAAAAAAAAAAAAAAAAAAATTATTTGTGTTTTGGTCTAGAGGTGTTCGCTTGACCATTTCATTTATTTTCAATCACTGCAATGGTGTAGTCACTTTAGTCACGAGTTTGCCCTTGTTTGCAACGAGGGTAAAGGGGGGGGGGAAAGCATCAGTGCGCATGCGTGACAGCTTTAATTTCAGTACAATATGAAAGAAGTTGCACACCTCTTCCCGGATGAAGATTATTGACTCACCTCATTTGCTTTGTCTCTCGCAAATAAATAAATTGTGTATGTAGCCAGTGAATGATTTGTGTTTGGGTCCAGAAGTGGTCACTTGAGTCACCCATTGAGTTTGCCTGTGTTTGCAACGAGGGGTAAAAGGGGGGGGGGAAAGCATCAGTGCGCATGTGCGACTGCTTCAATTTTACTACGACAAACATAACTTATAATGTACCCAGAGCATATATATACAGGGTGATTCAAAACTATACTGCAATCTCTTGGGATCTCATTCTATAGCTAAAAATCTGGTGTGAAACACTCACACAACTTCCTCTTGCCAGTGCAAATAATTAACAATAAACCTAACATTAGAAATAAACAAAAAACTAACCTTAATAAACATAACCTAATTTTAATCATACATGAAAGATGAAAAATGAAATCGACCTCAGTTTGCCTTAAAAATACGGAAAATCACTCTTTCACGCTAAACTAGGCTCTGTAGAGAAAAATGCTTGAACTAAAAGTTGCAGATCTTTTAATTTGATTAAATAAACTTTTATCATAAAATCCATACTAAAACCAAAATCTTAAAAAAATCGATTTTTAACACGTTTTCGTGAGAAAAAACCAGAAAATTGCTAATTACCGATAAACTAGGCGTTCTACAAAGAAATGTTTGAAATAAGAGTTGTAGGATTTTAAATTCTCTACAACTTTTATTAAATACATTTTTGCGCTTAAATGCATATTAAAGCCGTAATTTTAAAAAAACTACTTTTTATGTGAAAACAGCCTCACCCAGAATTTCAGCAAACATGAAACCTACCCTATCTTGTAGAGCATAAAAAATTAAGTAAATAAGGCGATTTTAAAAAAAAATCATAGGACCAGTTTTTAAGAAAATCGCAAAAAAGTGAAAAATTATACGAATAAACTACTTCCGGTTGACCGATTTTGATGAAAATGTTCGTGTTGGGTTCGGTAGTGGTATGTAACTTAAGTTTCAAGTTACAAGTTCGTACGATGTTTTGTTCTTGAGATATTCTGTTCACACACACAGACCAATCGCTAAAAAAATGTTTTTTTTGGGTTCAGCGGGTCTGAAATCGTGTAGTTTCGGTGATTTGTTAAAATCTACATGAAAACAATACTTTCCTTCCTATATATTCATTTAGGCAAGAGAAAGTAAAAAACAAAACATTAATGTAAGTTATTTAAATACAAACAAATACAGTAATTCCATATTACTCTAGCTAGCTATCACAGAACTCAACTCAAGTTTGAGTTTTTCTTTGATTTTGAGTAATGTTGAATAAAGTTTGGTGCTACTATAGTACATGGCCTACCTTGTTATGTTTAATGAAATTTGTATTTGTTGATGTGGTACCACTGTCCGTCCACTAGCACTTTTGGTGCGTAAATATTCACATATTTTACAGGTTATGAGAACTACATTAGGTTATGGTTGTGAACAATAAGTTTTAAAAAATATTTAAATATTTTATAGGTTATGTGAACATTAGGTTACCTGCATTCAACTAATAACCATCAGCTAAATTATGTACAGTATTCAGATGAGTGGAAGTCCCTTAGCCGTGGGAGTGAGAGAATGAATCCATAACGCTCTCACTCGCACAACCCATATCCTCCATTCCAATAACATTGTCATATAATTTTACCCTTTGTTGTGAGCAAGTGTTTGTGCATATGCAGTAAACTAAGGCAGAGTGCACACCTATGCGATACGATATTTATCTTATGCGATTTATGTCTGCTTGCTCAATACAAAACACATTGCTGGTGAAAACTTGCCGCACTCCAGTGATACAGCGACATCTGTCGTAAGATATTTGTAGCGTACGATATGTTCAGCTTGTCTTATGCGATAAATATTTTAATACATTAGTTGCCCTGACACCACTGTTAAAACAACATACTATCGCGTATTCTTATTTTCATTGTTAAAAATTTGTTTTCATTATATTAGTACAATATGAAGGATGATCCTGTTCTTTGTAAATGAGGTACAAAAATATCCATGTATATGGAATTACCAATTAAAGGTAAAATAAAACAAAATTCTCAGGTATCATTCTGTATGTCTCCGTGAATTTATCTTCATGCAGCGATAGTTCTTTATGTACAATAGCTGAGCTTTGATGTGCATTGTGTAAATATATTACATGCATGAACCCAAAACCTTCTATTTCACCTTCTACGGAAATACCAACGGGAGATTACAATATCCTCTTCGCTTGAAGAACTCATTATATACTGAGGAAATTAGTAAGATTATATCGTACAAATAAAATCGTATCACTCTGGTGTGCATTCATGTAAGATATACGATAAATATCGTATCGCATAGGTGTGCACTTCGCCTAATAAGCAAGATAACGACTGTAGTATGTTTTCAGATTTGGATTATAAGGGTAAAGACCTTTGAGCGCATGCGTAGTTATGCCACATATCTCCCTCTCACTCGCTCGGCTATGGGACATTAGTTCGTCTGATACGTATAGATCCACTAACAGGAGCCAATACACAAGCAATTTAAAGATCGTGGTTGGACGCAAAACTAAACAGTCTTAAACAAAAAAAGGCATTCCGAAAGAATTATTTCATTCGCACCTTGACCTTATATCATGGAAAATTATGAGAAAAGTAGAACCTGATCTTTTTTTTGCTTATCTCAATGACATTCACAGTGTGACTAAAAATAACCGGGTGAATTCTTATCATATTATTAGTTATTGTATGTAATTTGTCCTTTTTTTTTTAATATCACATAACCTGTAAAATATGTGAATATATATGCGCCAAAATGTTAGGGGACAGTGCTACCACATCATCCAGAAATACAAATTTCACTTAACATTTTTTTTGCGCCCTGGAGACTCCAGGAGGAGTATAGGACATGCCGTCAGCTATAACATCTGAAATACATATAAGAAACACCATGTATCACTACTATCAAGAAAGAAATTCTTATACGCAATAAAAAGTTTCACCAATCAAGTAATTTTTCAGATTTCTTTTAAAGGAATTCAAATCCTCACAACATTTTAAAAATTGGGGTTATTTATTCATGAATTTTCTCCCTGCATAAGTAGGTTTTTGTTCAAACAATTTTGTGAAGCGATTAGCCACATAATAATCATTTCTTGTTTCTCATGTTATGATTGTGAACATTGAAGTTCTGCATAATATTATTTTGCCTAACATAGGATCACCTGAAAAATGTAGAGAGAGGGAACTGTAAGCAATTTAAGCTGCTTAAACAGTGGTGCGGATGAGGTTAGCTCCCACCATACACCTAATAGCTTTCTTTTGAATTGTTAAAAACCCTATACATATTACCCATGCTAGAATTACCCCATACTAAGATACCATAACAGATATGAGACAGAATGAGGCCATGATAAGCTGCCATTAGTAATTTTTTATCATTTAATCTGGCAATTTGATTTAGTGCAAATACCCCAGATGATATGAGGGTTATCCAGAAAATACCCTCAGTTTTGAAATAAAAAGTCAACGAGTGAAGATACAAAAACTTTCTTATATACATATTAAACTACAGTTTTTCTCTATTTTTCGACATACGAGGTTTGTTCAAAAAATAATGGGAATTTTCGTTTTTTGAAAAAAATATTTATTTATTCATCTACATTAATATTTTCGCCTTCAAAGTAGTCCCCTTCGCATGCAATACACTTGTGCCAACGCTATCTCCAATCCTCGAAACACTTCTGAAACTCGATCTTTGTGATAGCTTTTAGCTCTTTCACCGATTCGCTTTTAATGTCATCTATGCTTGTAAAACGACGGCCTTTTAATGTTCTCTTTATTTTTGGAAATAGAAAAAAGTCATATGGAGCCATGTCTGGCGAATATGGAGGCTGGGGCATCGTTACAGTTTTGTTTTTGGCCAAAAATTCACGAACAAGCAATGAAGTGTGAGCAGGTGCATTATCGTGGTGCAAAAGCCATGAATTGTTTTGCCACAAATCCGGGCGTTTTTTTTCGGATTGCTTCACGCAAACGGCGTTGAACTTGTAGGTAGTACTCCTTATTGATTGTTTGACCTTGTGGCAAGAATTCATGATGCACTATGCCATTAAAATCGAAGAACACAGTGAGCATAACCTTCACATTCGACCGCACTTCTCGAACCTTTTTCGGTCTTGGCGATCCAGAATGCCTCCATTGGGACGATTGAGCCTTAGTTTCGACATCGTATCCGTAAACCCATGTTTCGTCACCTGTTATAACACGTTTGAGTAGATCCGCATCGTTGTCGACTTCATTTAGTGACTCCGGAGCAACTTCCATTCGCCGCTGTTTTTGTTCGAAATTCAACAATTTTGGAACAAATTTTGCTGCCACACGTTTCATACCCAAAACATCCGAAAAAATTTCATGGCATGAGCCAATCGATATGCCAACATCATCACTGACTTCTCTGATTGTGATTCGGCGATCGTTCATAACCATTTCTTTCACTTTTTTCACGTTTTCATCGGTTGTTGATGTGCTTGGACGTCCGAGTCGTTCGTCATCTTCAACGTTTTCGTGGTCATCTTGGAAACGCTTATACCACTCGTAAATCCTTGTTTTACTCACAGCAGACTCACCATATGCCTTTGTTAACATTTCACACACTTTATTACACTATTTCATTTTTCACGCAAAATTTAATACAAATTCTTTGATCCATTTTTACTTTCTCTTGCCTATATGAATATATAGGAAGGAAACTATTGTTTTCATGTCGATTTTTCGAAATCGAGTTTTCACCGGATCTATACGTTTTCAGACCCCCTGAACCCAAAAAACATGTTTTTAGCGATTGGTCTGTGTGTGTGTATGTCTGTGTGTGAACAGAATATCTCAAGAACGGAACATCGTACAAACTTGAAACTTGAAACTTAAGTTACATACCACTACCGGACGCGACACGAACATTTTCATCAAAATCGGTCAACCAGAAGTAGTAGTTTATTCGTATAATTTTTCAGTTTTTTGCAATTTTCTCAAAAACTGGTCCTACGATTTTTTTTAAAATCGCCTATTTTACTCAATTTTTTATTCTCTACAAGATAGGGTAGGCGCCATGTTTGCTGAAATTCTCGGTGAGGCTGTTTTCACGTAAAAACGTTGTTTTTTTAAGATTACGGCTTTAATATAAATTTTAGCGCAAAAACTTATATAATAAAAGTTGTAGAGAATTTAAAAACCTACAACTTCTGTTACAAACATTTTTTTGTGTAACGCTTAGTTTAGCGGTAATTTGCGATTTTCTGTTTTTTTTCTCACGAAAACGTGAGAAAAATCGATTTTTTTAACATTTCGGTCTTAGTATGCATTTTACGACAAAAGTGTATATAATTAAATTTATAGAAAATTAAAAGATCTACAACTTTTGTTTAGAGCATTTTTCTCTACAGAGCCTAGTTTAGCGTGATTTTCCGTATTTTTAAGCCAAACTGAGTTCGATTGTCATTTTGCGTCATTCACTCATGATTAAAATAAGGTTATGTTTTTGAGGTTAGTTTTTGTTTATTTCTAATATTTTATTAATAATGTTAGGTTTATTATTAATTATTTGCATTGGCAAGAGAAAGTTGTGTGAGTGTTTCACACCAGATTTTTTTTTAACAAACAAAAATAGCCGTGCTCGAAAAACACGTCTAACCTTAGCGGCTACCACTTAAGAACTAAGCAATGAATATTGTTGAAAATTTTATCGTACGTCAGGGGCATGTGTACCAACATAATAAAAAAAAAATTTTACAATCAGACTATCCAAACCCGTGAAATTTAAAACTTCCGTTACTTTTTGAACACACCTCGTAGTTGCCAAACAGATTCAAGCACTTGTCGTACCTTGGAACAGTCTTTGAAATACCCTCTGCATAAAAATCTGCCGCCTGTGAATTCACGGCGTTTTGAAGCTCTTTGTCATTGGCGAACCGCTGAGATGCAAGCCACCGCTTCATGTTCGGGAACAGGTGAAAGTCACTAGGAGCCAAGTGTAATATTTTACCAGAAAAACGAGTTTTTTTCATTTTTTTGGTAAAATACGAGGGTAGGCTGATAAGTAATGCACACATGCTTGTAGAAGACGAACAAAAAGAAATAGCAAGATGGGGTAAATAACAAATTAAAGTACAAATCTTAACCTACCAAATTATCTATTTATTTTTCAATATAGTCACCGTTAAGCATTACACATTTCTCCCAACGTTTAACAAGTTTTTTCATTCCGTCACTGAAAAATTCTTCCGACTTTCCTCGAACCCAGGACGCAATAGCTGCCTTCACCTCATTGTCCGAGCTGTAATGATTACCCTTAAGGTCTCTCTTCAGTAGAGGAAAAAAATAAAAATCGCAAGGCGCAAGGTCGGGAGAATACGGAGGGTGTAAAATTGGTTGAAACTTCAGGTTTCTCAGAGCCTCTCCAGTTGCACGCGAAGTGTGTGGACGAGCATTGTCGTGTTGCAAAATTATTGGCGCCAGGTTGCCTCTAACACGACAAACTCGACGTCGGAGGTGTTTCAGAGTCTGTATATACTGAGCAGAATTTACCGTTGCCCCTCGTTCCAGATAATCAGTCACATAAACTCGGCGAGCATCCCAAAACACAGTCAAAAGAATTTTTTTTGCGGACGGTTGTGTTTTGAACTTTTTCACAACAGGAGAATGTGGATGACGATATTCAGCGCTCTGCCTTTTTTCTTCGGGATCGTAATGATGAACCCATGACTCGTCCCCCGTCACAATATTCAAAAGAAAGTCGTCTCCTTCGTCACGGTAGCGCTTCAAAAGTTGTTCAATTCGCGTTGTTTAATTCTCGTTGACATAGCACCAGAACACGACGCCATACTTCCACTACTCAAAACAAACTGAATGAAAGCAACGCCTTCAAACTGCGCAGACTTGTAGAGGAGAAATAGTACTTCCACATGCCACCAGGCGCGCTACTGAAGTTTATTTAGTTGTCTTCTACAAGCATGTGTGCATTACTTATCAGCCTACCCTCGTATTAATAATCCGTTTCATTTTTAAATGATTTTATACTTTCAAAATAAAATAATTCTTTTTATTCATTCAAGATATTTTATTCAGTTTTTATTCTTTAATTATATTTCATAAAACGTTTTTAGGCCATATATTTTTTTCCTTTATCGCATTTGCAGTCAAGTTAACTAGTGGAATGTGATGAGTCTGCTCGTCCACCACTCCCCCTCTTGACCCGCGCAGCGCTTCCACATAGTTTTCCTTCTCTTTCCGTTAGAGAGAGAAATTACACGTGTTCCTCGCTCTCTCTCTCTCTCTCGTTGCTCAATTTCTATAGGAGTGGGGATTTCTTTCCGTTCGCCATGCGAATGCGCTTTCCCTTTGTCTCGTGTTAGCTATCCTTGAGTCAACAACTGTTTGTTCAGGTAACCTAAATTTTATCATGTTTTGTTTCAAATTCCTAAAGTTTAAACCTCCTTAATAATTTTTTTTTAAATAAAATATATTGTTTGGTGGAAACTATGGGGTAGTTATTTTAACAAATATAGATATATATTTTAAAATTTATTTATTTTATATTATGTAATTTATGGGTTCCAGAAAGGGATTTTGTATGCATGAATTTCCACGTGGCATCAAATTTTTCATCTTCCTAAGGGACTATGCGTCTCCCAAGTTTCAGTAAATAAAATCTTCGTTTTAACTTAAATTTAATTTTCAATTATCTTTTCCCGTATTTTTTTTCCGTTTTTTCCCCTCATAAATATTTATTCAAAGTAACCTTCCCTAGTGTCTTATTCCTTCGTTATTTTTGCTCCAATTTGTCAGTGTCCGTTATTTGTATTCTTCGTCAGCACATTTGTTCAAATATGAAAACCCAAATTATTTTTTTCGTTTAAAATTTTTACGCTTCCTTACCAAGTAATGTGCAGTGGGTTCTATGTCATTTCTTTTGCAGTAGTTTTTATTCACATCAAATCCACGTGTAAATTCATGTGTACAGGATTTCTCCCTTGCTGAAATTCTTGTTTATTATGATATTTATATTTTAATTCTGTTTAATCATACTAATAATAAATTTAAATTTGGAATTTAATCAGGGGTGTACCTAGGATTTAAGATATAGCACACGAGATCCGTGAAGTCTTTTTTATTTGTATTTATTTCTATTTATCACTAATGTAGTTTTTTTTTGCTTCATGAATAGACCTTTTATTTACATAATTTTTTTTATATCTAATGAAGGAATTTCATTACTGAAGTTTCTCCATCTCAGTTTTTTTATTATTTTACCATTTTTGGAAATTCTACTGTTCTATTTTTAGACTATAGAGTTTTTCATTTATCTCTGCTTAAGCCTGGCTGAGGCTAAAAAATTCTGCCAACACGTTTACTAATAATTGTTTTGTTTTATGCGTCTGTTTGAGAACCGATAGTTAAGCGATTTTTCCCAGTAAAAGGGTCAGGTAGATTTATTTTAGAGATTTCTCATACGTTAATCCTTTTTTTTTACATTTTTTTAGATAATTTTTTTTAAATTCTTCCTGATTATAAAAAAAGTACATTTTTCTTTCCAAAATTTTTTTTTGATTTAAATTTTAAGTCCTTAAGATCTAGTTGTGTGTTTGTTTTTTTTTTGAAGAATTAATTAAATTTTATAAATTATAATGAAATGAATTATTTTAAATTGAATTTGAAATTATTTTAAATTATTTTTAAATTGAATTATTTTTTTTGAAATTAAATTTATAACTAATAAAAAATTAAGTAAATTATTAAATTCTTTTTTTTAAAACCGCGTGGCTATCGATTTTCAGACGGAGGCTTAAACAACAATTTTTTTAATTGGTATTAAGATATGTTTTGTTCATACATAATTACCTTTCTAAGTTTAATGGGTTTTTTTTACGATTCATTATAAGTACAATTAATTTTTTTTTTATTTATATCTCTTGCTCTCAGGAATGAGAATTTAACGTTTTTTTTTGTAAAAAAAAAGAAAAAATATGATTTGCTTGTTTACAAAGATTCTGTTAACGTTTTTGTTGGATTTATATATTTCAATATGTTTTGAATTAAAGTAGTTTGTTTTAAATCCATTTTTGGGTGTCAGATTATAATTTATTTTTCTACCATTTGAACCGGCACAGATTTTCTACAATCTCACCCTCGCAGTATTTAGAGCGAGACTTGAATATCATTTGAGCTACGTTGGTTGTTTTTTCATTGGGATTTCCACAACCCCTGGGTCCAGTTTCAGATTCTGGCTGGTCTCAAAAATATCGTGGATGGTGGATGCCCCCATACTTATTTGAGTTTCAGCGTCTTCGTGGGGTGAGCCGTTTTTTCCCTTTTATTCGTTTTGGGGCGGACCACTTTTGGAATTCTCCCGGTGGAGAATTACAACAGTGTTTCGTCCGCTCCGAAGTCTAGTGAAGGGGAGGGTTCGGTCTTCGCCGCGGGGCGTTGTGGCTTAAATAAATTTTTTTTAGTTTTTTTAACTAAGAAAAAAAAACAGTGTCGTTTCGACACACGCTACTGCTTACAAGATTGGTGAAGACACCGTGTCGTGTCATCCTTTTTCACCTTACAAAATTGGTGGAGGCTTCGTTTTTCCATTACACAAGTCCAAAACAAGCGTCGTGGCCTTCTGACACGCGGTGTTGTGTTTGTGCATGACAACGCTCGCTCTCATACAGCTCGAAGAACAAATGAACTTTTGGCCAAGTTTAAATGGGATGTTTTCGATCATCCCCCATACAGCCCGGACTTGGCTCCTAGTGACTTTCACGTGTTCTGGAACATGAAGTGGTGGCTTGCATCTCAGCGGTTCGCCAATGACGAAGAGCTTCAAAATGCCGTGAATGGTTGGGGCTACATTCACAGGCAGCAGATTTTTATGCAGAGGGTATTTTAAAGACTGTTCCAAGGTACGACAAGTGCTTGAATCTGTTTGGTGACTAAGTCAAAAAATAGAGAAAAACTGTAGTTTTAATATGTATATAATAAAGTTTTTGTATCTTCACTCGTTTACCTTTTATTTCAAAACGGAGGTTATTTTCTGGATAACCCTTGTATTTTATTTTACTACTAACTTGTAGTAAAAGTACATAATGTGGTAGACCACGTACTATAGTAGCATGAAAGTTTAAAGGGGTGTCCATGTTAACACAAAACAAATTTACTATCAAGGTAGAGGGTATAATGAAACATGAGAAATACATAATTATAATCATATATTATAATACATAATAAACAACAGGTACTTGTGAAATACAGTTTCATAAATTATAACCAAATTAAATCAAATCGATCGTTATATAACAACAACAAAAGAAAAGTTAATCATAATCAAGTCTTTTATGACAATTACAATATAAAATTATTAAACAATTACAATAATTAAAAAATATATCGTACAATATATGCATACCAGCAGTTGTTGTATTTATTATTAAATTAAACACAGTATATTCAACAAGTTTCACAACTGATTTATTTAGGTGGCGCTGCTGCTACCTATCTTTTATTTTATTATTTCATTGCCGACTATAAGAATTTCAACGATAACTTGATTTAGTAGCCATCAAAAGTAAAAATAGTTCAATACAGCTGCCATTCAAATTTTGTTTTTTAAATTCGATAAAACCGACACGGAAAAGTTAGAAAACTTGAAAAAAAAACTGGGTACGGCACGATGAGTGTTTTAATTGAAACGAGGCATTTGAATTGATATTCATGATTTAAAAACGGTCACCAGTTGTAGGAAGACAATCCACTTCCATTACGGATATACGTAGCCACATTTAATATGTCGACTGAGCACAGAATATTAACGAAGGAACTATTTTACACGATAATCTTGGCAAAAGAAAGATTTGTTCCAGACACGCTAACAGAATACCAGGAACAACAGTGTGTGTTAACCCAGTTTTTGGCTAACAAATCACCCACCATACTTGCCGGATCTGACCCCAGCCAATGTTTTTCTATTTCCTTATCTGAACGTTGCTATCACAGAGACAATTTAACGAAATGTGAGACGTGCTGCTGCTTTAAAGCATTTAATGACTGCAAAGGCTCTACGTTCAACAATGAATGAAAAGCTTTGTTATAACATCGTCAGCGTCACAACTTTTCAAATAAACCGTACAATTCAGATATAAACATAAATGACGGGTGGGTACAGTCACTTCTTTCATTCACTTCAACCATGCTACCGATTGTCAAGAGAAAAACAATTCCAAAAATTATCTTTGAATACAGGGGGGGGGTACAGCTAGCAAATGGATATGGTCAAAGGTCACCCGAGCAGGTACTACTACTGAACATGTTACTGTTGCAACCAGCGTACGGGCATTGTGCGAATGTACTGCCCGTTGCCAAGCTTTGTGCAGCCGAGAGGTATGAATTACGTCATTACTACTGTCAGAGATTGCGTTAGTAGTAGTAACGTTTTACTAATATTATGTTTGTAGTAGTGAGGGGGTACTATCTAAACTACATAAAATATATTGTGTGTCGCCGTCTACAGTGAATAGTGAAAACAACACCCACGTATGTCACCGCACTAGGCAGCCAACTGCCTACCGAATAGTCATGGGACGGTGGCACAGTAAAATAGGTGAGCTAGCACACCCTGCTTCGCACACTTGAGTCTACGGCACAGAGCGTGCCACCGTACAATTGAATGATGAGATGAGGTGAACTGTGTGGCAGTGAGCTGGTAGATTCTAATACGTACACCACTCAGCTCAGCTATCTCAATAAACAGACAGTGAGTCGAGCCGAGGGTGACTTTCGCTTGCTCACAGGCAGAGTTTGATACGATATGTATACTTTCCATGCAGTGTTTAGATATAGGTAGCCGTTGCTATGATGTGACTAGAGAAAAGTGATTTAGTCGTGGAGGGGATAAACAAGTCAGCTCTGTGCGGAGAGCATGTAGCGTGGGGAGAAACACTCGGTGTGAAAAGAGGTGGTAGTAGCTCACCGCTCAATTAAAAGAGGAGCTCGCTCATGAGCGTCACATCACTACTACCTGATTAGTAGAGTGTGTCCCCCCCTTCATGCCCCACCTCCACCTGCACAAAGCCACCCTCATTGAATAAGGCAGATAGTTAATGTACACAGTACACATTCTTACCACACCATTTTCATTTTCTTGTTACATATGCATTATACTTTGATGCGTGGTGTGGGTGCATCCTTTACCATGATACAGGCAAACTGAGGCGATGATTGTACAAAAATATCCACTTCTATTGGAAAGGATGGGTTCACATTTTCACTCTTCTCTCCCACACCCAGTCTAACTGTGGTCAAAGGTATCTATTATATTTTTTTGAGAATACAAATTATGATTATCTTCTATTCACTGATGTATTAAAAAAGGCTTTCGATAGGGAAATTGTCGATTCATACAGTACATGGCCTCACACGCTCATCATCTTTAGCAAAACCGATGATGGTAACATTGAAACAAATTGGTGACCACAGTCATAAAACATTTCATTTCAATCATAGTTAAACAATCAGGGCAGCATCTGAATTCATGGGAACCGATAAAAAAAAAAGTGCGACACATCCTTCCTGAAAGTTTAAGCATGAACAAAGTTCGGTCGTCCAAATAGTCTCTACCCAGACAGACATCTTGAAGAAACATTTCTTCTGATATCCTAGAAAATCAATCACTTGGTGAGGAATCCTCATTTATTACTTACGATTCAGAGAAAAAAAAAGCTTCGATAACAGAATCAAAATTCAAAGCCATGATTATTGGTTTTATTTTTTTCATATAAACATTCTGACTGTTGTTAGTGAAGGGAGAAAAGAAGTCATTTTAACAATGGCCGAACTCGCAACGCTTTCTTTAGTGAAGACATTTTCGGATTAGCACAACACCTTCCCACCCTATTCGCGTGATCTGTGACTTTTTTGTTCCTTAAAGTCAAGTTTGAAAATTAGTGTTGACGGAAAATGACTGAGATTGAAGAAGAAGCTGTACTAAAAACAATGAAAGGAGTAAGATATAGTATGACAGAGAATCAGCTGTGACATCCCACCTCTGTTGAGCGAAACATGGAGATGGATAAAGGAAGAGAAAAACACGCTCACTTTCAAGAAGATGGAACGGGTTACATGACCTTCGACCTTATAATCTTCATTTACTCGCTGTAACAATACTAAATGCATTGCTATTTGAAAATGTATATTTGCCAATTTATTCTTCAAAGAGAATTCTACAATCGTACATTTTTAGCTGAGCGGGTTTGTTTTTTTAGAGAACAGGTTTCCACCAATGTTACTGCCTGTTAACGATTAAAATTGAAATCAATGTCCACAAATTTTTCCACGGATGCTGGTGACGATGATCAAAAAGTGAAATGACGGTTTCTCTCCTTACAAAATGAATAATACTCTCCCCAAAATTTTTCTATAGCGTTCAAAATTTTGATGTTCCGATATAATAATAATGCCTACTATGTCGATTGCGTATTAACCAGCAGACGGTAAATTTTGGTAGCCCTAGTGAAAGCAACTCTACCAATTAATAAATATCTTAATTTATTGCACAATGATAAAATCTAACAAATACGTTACAGAAACAGCATTTTTAAAACCATTGATCGGTTCGAATCACATTAAAAATATGATCGTTTAACAACATAGTATCAGCTTCAACTTTACATTGTTTGTTCTACATGCATATTTCCCCTTATCATAACCAACAATTGCCGTCTTCAGTTTCAATGATTATATTCATTTCATGCGTACGTTAACATGTATTTATCGTATTTAACCTCTATCTTGGTAATATACTAAAGGTAAAACCACACTGCAGCCAACAAAACGGTCGCAAAACGTTTGAAGAAGTTCAGAACCAGCAGAGTGGGCAAGAAATGCGTGTTCTCAACATTTCGGCTGGTTCTGAACATCTTCAAATGTTTCGCAACTGTTTTGTTGGCTGCAGTGTGGTTTTACCACACAAACAGCCTCAAAATGCACAATTTCACATCTAATTTAAATAATATGCGTGGAGGGGGGGCCCAAACACCCCGGTAAATCCTTCTTAAAAGAAATTTCTCTGAACCTGCACCACAAACATTGGTGTGGCCCACGACTTGACCCAAAGATTGAGTTTTGCCTCCCCCCCCCCAGTGTTGTAAGTTGGACAGCCCTGATATACAATATAGAATAATGGTGTGCAAGTAGATAGTAAATAAAGATGAAGGCAGCTGAAAATGTTAGTCAAATTTATATTTTTAGTTTAATTACACGTTTTTATAATTATATACAAATAATTTTCTTTTGAAATTTAAATAAATACGACATTGTAAAGAATAAATGTGTGAAAATCGAGTAAATGGATACGTTTTCAAATTACTCCTATTATTATTTTAATTGGGTATCCAAACAATTACAGGCTGTACAATTCATCAGCTGTAACAAGCCTTAAATTTTTCTTTTTCAAAATTGACTCGCAAACAACATTTTACTGAATATTGTTGAAATAAATTCTCAACATGAATTTGTGAAATACAGACAGACAGGCAATGATTCAATACCACAACTGTCTCGTTCTACGCCCTGTATGTGAAGCTTTCCAACATTTTCAGAAAAGTTCTGCAAATACATAAAAAAGAAAATGACCCGAAAACTGAGAGAAGTGCTAAAGTGAGATTAATGTTACCGAATGGGTGGTTAACAGTCAAAACAGAATACTTTCTTTATGAAATCAGCACTAGAATAACTTAATAGTACAAAAACTGTACAGTACATGATTTTTGTACGGGTGTAATTAGAAACTGTATTCTTATTATTAAATTCTCAACATGAATTTGTGAAATACAGAAAGGCAATGATTCAATACCACAATAACCGTCTTGTTCTACGCCCTGTACGTGAAGCTTTCCAACATTATCAGAAAAGTTCTGCGAATACATAAAAAAGAAAATGATCTGAAAACTGAGACTAGTGCTAAAGTAAGGTTAATGTTATTGAATAGTCAAAACAGGATACTTTCTTTATGAAATCAGCACTAGAATAACTTAATAGTTATTCTAGTGCTATTAATAGCACTGTTATTCTTAATAGTTATTTTTGTACAGGTGTAATTAGAAACTGTATTTTCATTATTATTATTATTTGTGTTTGACCTGTAACATTTTCGTAATTTCACTTTAAATTTACATCATGTTTAAAGCCGAATCAACATTTTAACATTATTTCCATTCTTCCTATAGAGCGAGTAGTTATATACATGTAAGTAATACAATGTAATCTTACTGGAAACATGCTCTTGATCAATGCGATCAAACAGTTAACCAAGGGATCATGCTTGTATCAGCAATATTTTATTCTCATTACAACTAATTTATTCTCATGAAAAATGTACTAATGGTAACATACTAAAATAGTTACGGCTGTTTTTTAATTTGTGTTTCCGTGAAAAAAATTCATAAGCGCAATATATTTATTTCTTTTATAATCTTACAATATTTGGTAAGCAGCTTTGAGGCCAAACCACTTTTAGAGATTTAAAAAATTTTAAAATGTTGCTTTCAATATGGCTACCGAAATGTACCGACACATTAATACGCGATGATAGCTATTACTCTAAAACACGAGCGGGTAACACACGTTGTTCATTTACAACAACGTAAAAATACAAAGATATGGAAAAACATTAGAGGGAAGAACACATTCTATACCCACCTGCTTTTTTTTTTTACATGCACACAGACACGCACGATTCGAATTGGTTATTTTCATTTAAGAACGACGACAACATGACTGTGTTTTCTTCGTCTCGTGGTGGTTTTTGTTTCGAATGAAGCGCAGCGAAGAGTGTTCAGAGCATGCCGAATCCTTTAGAATAGTTGATTGCTTTGATCAGTCTATCGTGCAGCTTTTCTTTGCTTTCATATTCCGGTAACAGTAGCACGTTGAAACAAGTGTGAGCAGTTGGTAACCTGCAATACAGACAGACACACATTATTCCACTATAAGCTTTCATCTTCACACAGTCATATATTACTTTACATAACCAATTATTATTACGAAGTAGAAATAACTATATTATTTACATATAACAAATACAGAATAACTACAAACCTCATATAACTAAAGAAAAAATCACAACAAAGTACACATGTACATCAACAAAAACATAACCTCAAACACGACTCAATGTTTTTCTACATAGTTCACAAAATATTCGGTAAGATTTCGCTGCAAGCGTTGAAAATTAAACTAAATAAAATATAGAATGAATCTGTGCAACCGAAGCCAGATTTAACCTCGTCTGAATCTTACTAGAGAATTTAATGTGGCGGCCCGAGGTATAGTCGGGCTTCGGACAACTGTAATTTAAGCTCACCCCGAGCTATACTCAAGCTTAGGCTTCAAAGTGTTAAGATTGCAACCTTAATATGCATTTTAGCGCAAAAGTATACAACAAAAATTGTAGACAATTTAAAAATCTACAACTTTCATTTCTAACATTTCTTTGTATAATGCTGTTTAGCAGTAATTCGTGATTTTGTTTTTTCCCCCATGAAAATCTGTAAAAAAATGAATGTTTTAAGATTTCGGTCTTATATTATTTTTCAAAGCTAATGAGCTGTGAACGTACACAGTGCCCCCCCCTACCCACTTCATAGCTAGCCAATCACTTACCACCAACATTGCCAATACTTGCTCTCGTAACACTGTTATATATTTGGTCTTTTAACCCTTTAGGTGCCATGAGTGAATTTCCGAAATTAGAAAATGTTATTACCAGACCTAAAATGTACAGATTCAACAAAAATGCCAGGCCTAAATACAGTAATATTACTTAGCTGCGTTAAAAATGCCTCACACTGAGTAATATTTTGAATATTTTAACATATTAGGCATCAAAATGTACAGCTTTTTTGGGCTAGAAAATCATTAGTTATATGAATTGGATTCCGCCACAAAAAAATTTAAGTTAAAACAACTCTGAAAGAAACGAAAAAGAAAAAAACAATTTGAAGAATTTTCCATTTTACCTACTACTAAACAAAAAATAATTTATCAGTGGGAAATTTGCTAATTTCAATCTATATACTGTTTCTTAGAACTCTGCAAAGTTTTAAATCATTTGGTTGAAACATACAGATAAAAATGTTGTTTGTTATTGTTACATGAATGTTACATTTTTTTAGAGAAACATCAGTTATCAGCTTATTTATAACATAAATAAGGTTACAAACAACCCTTTTCACCCCAAACACCATTGAAAATTATAAGAAACATATTGTATATAATATACAGTTGTTCAAAAAGCTTATATCTGTAAAAAATAAATTATATACATTACAAATACACGGTGGCGATGGATCGTCACCATGGCACTTTTCGTACGGATATCGGGTGGTGATCTATCGCCACCGTGGCACTTCTTGCATGAAAATCAAATGGCGATCTATCGCCACCGTGGCACTCAAAGGGTTAATAACAATTATAAGCTATAAACGTACAATCAGCTGATTATATTATCAAGTATTGCATGCTAACGCGCTCTATAATCTACGTTCACACACATTATTCCACTATAAGCTTTCAATCTATTATTTATTCAGTTTCAATCTATGTTCAGTACGAGATGCAAGACGAGAGTGAACTATTGCGGCTCTTATACGCGCATGCGCACGTAATGTATGGTGTATGCATATGTATGTATGGTGTACATTCCCGTTTACAATTCGCTAGTGATCCAGTTTTTCGCCATTTTGCGAAAACTTGTTGTATACTTCTCTTTGCTGGTACTGTAGAATTAGGAAACCTTTCAGAGAAATATGCGCGTGTTCGTTTAATGAAATTTGTGCGCACGTAACCCTCAACTAATGCAATTCTTTCGTGTAGTGAAAATGGCATTTTAATAACACAATAAGTAAACGATGCGTTGTACACTACTAATCTCACTGAAACTTTACAACAGACTGACGTGCCTCTCTGTTCAAGGCCAGTCCATCACATCGTAATCAGTGCTGCCAATACAGCATATGAAAATTACTCGAGCGGCGGGCTACTTTTAAATGAATCACCCTTTAGATGAAAACACATTTTTCGGGTTAAAGAAACCTGAAAATGTGTATTTTTCGAGAAAAATTGACATGAAAACAATACTTTCCTTCCCTATATTACATATATAGAAGAGAAAGTAAAAAATTATACAAATTGTTAATGTTAATCCATTTTTAGAATAAGAGCAAAGGAAGGGTGCCATTATTACCTGTCTGAGTCGGGGCCATTGCGAGCTATGATCAGTTTCAATTTGCTCAGCCCACCAACTGGGACACGATCACTGCCCGTCGCAAACTGCAACAGTTTCCGCTGGCTATCGATGGGCAGAGAATGTGCGATCTCCCAGAATTGTTGCACGATCGGCGTGTCTTGTGTATAACCACCATCGTATTCAGTCGCTTCTTCCAGTTCCTTCAGGTCAAATTTCTGAAACAAACACGACATTGTATACATCCACTGACATTTTGAGACAAAAACAGACATTGTATACATCCACTGACATTTTGAAATAAACGGACATTGTATACATCCACTAACATTTTGAAAAAAAAAACGACATTGTATACATCCACTGACATTTTGAAATACAGACATTGTATACATCCACTGACATTTTGAAAAATAAACAGACATTGTATACATCCACTAACATTTTGAAACAAACAGACATTGTATACATCCACTGACATTTAGAAAAAAACAGACATTGTATACATCCACTGACATTTTGAAACAAACAGACATTGTATACATCTACTGACATTTTGAAACAAACCGACATTGTATACATCCACTGACTTTTGAAAAAAAACAGACATTGTATACATCCACTGACATTTTGAAAAAAAAAAACAGACATTGTATACATCCACTGACATTTTGAAACAAACAGACATTGTATACATCCACTGACATAATGATCGCTTTTTAATACCATCAACTGAAGCCCGGTTGTGTCCTGTACTTTTAGTCTCAACACCAAATTTTACTACTTTTCCATCACCTTGAAAGACTTGAAGTTTGATAAATTGAGAAAACGATTGAGCGCATGATAACATGAATAATGCAAAATATGAGGAGAAAGTATTATTTTTGGAGCGATCATCAATTATTAGGTTACCGATTTGTATCACAAGTTTCTAATTAATTTGTACATATACTATATATTCTTTAAAACCACCAGTAATACAGTAAAATACGTTCCAATTATAGCGCTTTTGTGCATAAAATACACATCGTCAGTAACTTTACAGTCACGACGGCACATCTGCCATGGCAGAAGTTGAAATTATCATAAAATACGGCTGTAAAAAATACCTACATAGGATGTTTGATGAAATATACACAATCAGTATGTCAGAAAAATGTATACACATTTTGAACGAATCTACTAATTTCAAGAAAGCACTTACAGCTTTAAAACCTGCATCAGGTGACAATTTACAACAGTCTTAGGCGGAGTGCACACCTATACGATACGATACGTAACATACGATATTTATCTTATGCGATAAATGTCTGCTTGCTCAATACAAAACACATTGCTGGTGAAAACTTGCCGCACACCAATAATACAGCGACATCTATCGTAAGATATTTGTAGCATACGATATGTTCGGCTTGTCTTATGCGATAAATATCTTAAGACATTAGTCGCCCTGACACCCCTGTTAAAACATCTTACTATCGCGTGTTCTTATTTTCATTGTTTAAAATTTGTTTTAATTATATTTTTACAATATGAAGGACGATCCTGTTTTTATGATATTCTTTGTAAATGAGGTACAAAAATATCCGTGTTTATGGAATTACCAATTAAAGGATTACAGTAGAAGAGAAGTGTCAGATCTGTGATGGCCATCCTGTAGCGAGTATCCTTTTTCTCTAAATCGGAGGAAACAAGATTTAAATAAAATAAAAATTCTCAGGTCTCATTCTGTATGTCTCCGTGAATTTGTCTTCATGCTGCGATAGTTCTTTATATACAATAGCTGAGCTGTGGTGTGCATTGTGTAAATTATATGGATGAACCCAAAACCTTCTGTTTATCCTTCTATTTCGCCTTCTACGGAAATACCAGCGGGAGATTACAGCATCCTCTTCACTTGAAGACCTCATTATATACTGAGGAAATTGTAAGATTGTATCGTACAAATAAAATCGTACCGCACACTCAAGATATACAATAAGAAATACGATAAATATCGTATCGCACTGGTGTGCATTCATGTAAAATATACGATAAAAATTGTACAAGATAAATATCGTATCGTATAGGTGTGCACTCCGCCTAACTCATTGTCATCATTCATCTCGTTTAGTATGAGATAAACATGGTTGAATTCAGTTGCCTTTTCATCAACGTAAATGCGGTTGAAAGAGTTACTGGAAGACTGAGAATGTTGAAAAGGGTCAAAAACAATGGCAAATGGAATTTCGAACCTCCAACGGAAATATTTCTATTTCATATAACGAATTAATATAATAATTTCACTAACCTTCTTTTTAAACTGCGTCACCTTTATTTTATTCCTACTTACACGTGTTTCGGTGGATCCACCATCATCAGAGTAAATAAAAAAATTGAAACTAAAAAATATTTTTCATTTATTTAAAATTTACAGAAGATGATACATCTTCAGTCACTTGTATTTAGTTTTATACAAGTGACTGAAGATGTATCATCTTCTGTAAATTTTAAATAAATGAAAAAAATTTTTTAGTTTCAATTTTTTATTTACTCTGATGATGGTGGATCCACCGAAACACGTGTAAGTAGGAATAAAATAAAGGTGACGCAGTTTAAAAAGAAGGTTAGTGAAATTATTATATTAATTCATTATATGAAATAGAAACATTTCAAACTGCAGGATGCATTATAAAGATTTATTTTCCAACGGAAATATTAATTGTTTTGATATTCTGAACAAGAGTTTTACCTCAACTTGTAATTTTCTGCAGTTGGCTGGTCAACATTACAATGAATTTTGTGACCAAAACAAAAAGCCAACTCTCTCGACCCCTGATTTTCTAAAAAGAATGAAACACAGACAGATGGACAACTTTGTCACTTGAGTACTGAAGTCACAAAATTGCCTTTTGCGTATATAGTGGCTGTGAGAAGGGAAGTGAATATTACAGTACTTATTTAAATGTTTACTGCCAACCTCAACAGTGAGACACTACTCGTACATTTCACTACCGTGCAGTTTCTAGATACATTTTGTAAGCTGTGGTTTATTCCGAGAAAATGTTTTCTTCATAAACCTTTTAAGAAACAAATATGACTTGTAATATTGCCAATAGCTTAATTACATGACTACAAATGTTTGATTTACTGTAATTACAAGCTGTCTTATTCGATTGGAACAAAATTTTTGACGAATGAATCGCCTTCTTTACAATTGCTGTCATCGGCGTCTTCACTATAAACGCCGATGACAGCAATAGTAGAGAAGGCGATTTCTCTACTATTGCTGTCATCGGCGTTTTCATTATCAGTCTCTCTAGTATCTACCTAACCGTTTTTTTTTTACCGGGTGTCAACAAAACTGTTAAAGAATAGCTTCATCACGTCCCTAATTTTCTTCTTTATTTTTCGAATTGTGGAAAGAGAAACATCACAGTAGTTAGCTGCTCGCTCACGGCTTTTGTTAAGTGGCATGGATACGCATTTTTGTTTAGCTTCATCTTCATACATTGCGTTCAGCACTGTGAATAGTTGGACCACGTTTTCGAGGAACCGACATTTGTGTTTACGGTAACAAACAGTTATATTCGTACAGTTAACCTACAAAACGTTCCGCGATATACTCTATATGCTCAGGGTATAATATAAATTGTTTGTCGTACTGAAATTTACGCAGTCATGCATGCGCACTGATGTTATTCCCCCTTTTACCCCTTGTTGCAAACAAGGGCAAACCCGTGACACAAGTGACTATAGTTGAGGCGTCATTTGTCTGTGAATACGTTTTCACCGCGTGACCTGACACGAACAAATATACAGACCTTGCTACCACAAACAAGCTGCTCCACTTCTTCCGGCCTGAACAGCCTGTGCAACGGTGATTCGTCGGTGACCATCTGGAAACCTCTTCTGAACGCCCAAAACTGCTTCTCCACGGAACTGTTCAACAAGAAGTCCGCGTACAAATCCACAAACTCCTGCAACATCACACAACATGGCATACGTCAATCTTCTAATCTATACAATTTAATATACATTATAAATGTGACCGCCCATGTCAAAAGTAAGGATACGAGTGTTTCTTACAAACACCTTTATGCTGAAATTGGCATAAACTAAAAATTCACATTCTGACAATGTTATTGATTTTCATGTTAAGTGAGGAGGCACCAATTTTCACTATTTTCTTGGAAGGATATTCTCCAGTGCTTTCTTACTTTTTTCATGTTTTGAACCAGAACTTTTAGTTTTTCCCTAGTCCATTTTCTTTTAATTTCCTATAAATTTAATTATATAATACACTTTTGTCGTAAAATGCATAATAAGGCCAAAATCTTTAAAAAAATCAATTTTTCACATGTTTTCGTGAGAAAAAAAGAAGAAAATCCCTAATTACCGCTGAACTAAGTGTTATACAAAAAATGTTTGAAATAAAAGTTGTAAGATTTTAAATTCTCTACAATTTTTTATTGTATAAATTTTGCACTAAATTGCATATTAAAGCCGTAATCTTAAAAAAAAAACAACATTTTACATAAAAACAGCCTCACCAAGAATTTCAGCAAACATGCCGCCTATCCTATCTTGTAGATCATAAAAAATTTAGTAAACCAGGTGATTTAAAAAAAAACATCATAGAACCAGTTTTTGAGAAAATCGCAAAAAAATGAAAAATTACACAAATGCACTACTACTTCCGGTTGACCGATTTTGATGAAAATGTTCGTGTCAGGTCCGGTAGTGGTATGTAACTTAAGTTTCAAGTATCAAGTTTGTACGATGTTCCGTTCTTGAGATATTTTGTATACACACACACGCACACAGACCAATCGGTAAAAACATGTTGTTGTGTGGGTTGAGGGTGTTTGTTTACGTGTATATTCGGGTGAAGAGTGTATTTGTTACAATTGACATGAAAACAATACTTTCCTTCCTACATATTGATATAGGCAAGAGAAAGTAAAAATGCACGATAGATTCACGATTACAGACAAAAATCCAACACCATTACAGGTAACAATATGTGAGGTTTTTTTTTTTTTTTTGGTTTAACGTCTTTTTGTAACGTATGAAAATAAGCCGTGCCTGAATGGGATTCGAACCCAAGACCGCATGATGAGAGGCGAGCACGTTACCAACTATGCCAATGCGGCCGGCATGTGAGGTTGCTGGCCACTGTATTTGCATTTTGCACACACATCACAAATTACGGTAATATATTAAGACTGGCGTAACGCTATCGGTAAAAAAATACATAATAAACAAACCTTTTTGTTTTCTTGCGTGATGTATATTTTATCACCGTTTGGTTTCAATTCGTGATAGAGTACTGTTCCGAATACATCTGTGTAGCCTACTTTAAACGTCTGCATGAACATCTCTTCCATGTCTTCGCCTTCGTACTCTAACATCGCCTTCAGGCTGTTGTACAGTGTCTGCAACCAAAAACACATTCATTTATGTTCTAGCTATAGTCCATCTACTGTAAGAGTACTCCGCGTGAGGCAAGCGCCCGCCTATACGTTGTAAACAAAAGTGTAAACACTAGTTGGCGCGTTCCGTCATTAAAATATCTACATCCAGCTAAAATAAACATTATCTTTTCAATGTTTTCAATTATACCGTTCTAATTACTTGTAATTATTGTAGTTTCATTAAGAGACTCCTTAATTAATTATTTTAACCATTACATTTAACACAACAATTTTTTCTACTTTTTAATGTTTACCACTTTCATGTTTAAAAAAACTCAACCATTCACTATCACGCATGTTAACAAAACACAGCTTACAAAACTTTTCAACATCAGTCTACAAATAAAATCGAAACGAACCGATACAATACCAAAAGATAACTAATTAAACAAAAAATGAGTTCAACACGTGCATGTACAAACAGTTGTATTAAATTAGTCACAGACATTAATTATTTCAATGATATGAAATAAACAATCTGAAATGATAAACAACGAATCACTGGAATTGTTTACTCTCCTGTTACAATTCAAGTGCATTAGTCTTATATTACTTGTGACCAAAAATAAAATAAAACTGAGTCTTCTATAATAAAAAACCGACTAATCATAAATAATAATGTAATACTAGTTTATAATGTAACGAAAAATAACAATGTAAGAGGAGACAATAGTAAAATTTTTAATTATTACTGGTAAACTAATGTTAGATTTATAAAACATTTTCTAACGAATGAATTGAACGTGTTTTTGTTATATTAAGCTTAGAGCAAACAATTAGTGTTGTATGGAATTGTTGTTTGTTGATCATGGTGTGTGTATTTTTAATTACTGCGCATGCTCATCAGTTGTATTGGTGGTTGCCTACAATGGGAGTACTCTTAGCGTAGACAGACTCTGCACACATATGCATACACATAACTTGTATAACTCTATTTTCCCAAACATCCTCAGTAGGATTTTAAACAGCCGTATTATTTTAAATTGAAATACGTATATATTTCAAACCACCAGAATACGGTAACATAAAACACTTACCAATGTTTATAGCGCTTTCCTACATCTTGTACACATCTTCAGTAAATTAAAATTTAAAACTTCCTGCTCCTACCATGGTAGATAAGGAATAGTAGATTCTTATATTTAAAACAATCTTGCCAACTTAATCAGTTGATTGTCATATTCGTTTAATACACATTAAGTTGGCAAGATTGTTTTAAATATAAGAATCGACTATTCCTTATCTACCATGGTAGGAGCAGGAAGTTTTAAATTTTAATTTACTGAAGATGGGTACAAGATGTAGGAAAGCGCTATAAACATTGGTAAGTGTTTTATGTCACCATATTCTGGTGGTTAGAAATATATTTCAATTTCAACTTTTATAACATGTACACTAGTGGTAGAGGCGAGTGGTACGAGGGTAATTATTTGGACCAAGTGTCAATCACACATGCCCTAATGTTTAATTATTTACACCTCTTTATCACATGATAGTCACCCAATTATATGAGTGAACCATTTAAATAACACAACATGTACAGTTGAGCCGTCCTAAGTTTGCTCCTCCTCCTCCTTCTGTCAACAAACCAAAGCCAACTACTACAGGGTGCACGCTACACTCCACCACTTTATCAATGTCGTATTACTATTAAGTTAACTATTTTTTAAATTATAACTACTTAAAACATCAATCATGATATGATGTAGGCCTAACAATTTCATTTATAAAGATACTTTTGAAAGTATTTTTTTGTTACTTTTTAATCAGCGTGTACACATTTTGACATAATGCACATGTTCAGTGACGTCATTGTTTGTTTACATTAGGAGCAAACTAAGAGAGGCTGCACTTTACAGGTGTACTGTGATACTAGTGACAGTTATCTTCTGTATCATAATACAGGTAGACCCCCCTTTTTTTTTTTTTTTTTTTTTTTTGGTTTAACGTCCGACTATTTTGCAAGTTGCTGCTAATGCAGACGGTGAAGGATGAAATGAATTTTTGTAACGTATGAAAAAATGCCATGCCCGAGTGGGATTCGAACCCAAGACCGCGTGATGAGAGGCGAGCACGTTACCAACAACGCCAACGCGGCCGGCTAGGTAGACCCCCCTGTGGGGTGAATCAAGTGAAGGTGGCAAGTAGACACTTTTCAGATAAGCATACTTTTTTAGGAAAATTTCCTTAAAACATTATGTTTGGAGTGTAGCATTATACGGGAGTGAAACGTGGGTGATAGGGGCTGTAGAAAAGAAGAGGGTAGAAGCTTTTGTGAAATGTGGTGTTATAGGAAAATGTTAAAGATTAGGTGGGTGGACAAAATAAGTAATTTAGAGGTTCTTAAACGAGTGGATGAAAAAAGGAGTATATGGAAGCATCTTACTAGAAGAAGGGATAGGCTAGTGGGGCATATCTTAAGACATCCATCAATAATGGAGGGTAATAATGAGGGAGTAAATTGTAGGGGGAGGTAAAGATTAAAATATGTAAAGTAAATTACAAAAGATGTAGGGTGTTACAGGCATGTAGATATGAAACGACTTGCGCTAGATAGAACAGCTTGGAGGCACCCGTATCATATATTTGTATTTGCATTAAAACAAATTGCCAGATTAAATGATACAAAATTGCTTATAGCAGCTTATCATGGTTTAATTTTATCTCATATCAGGTATGCCATATTAGTATGGGGTAATTCATCACAGAGTAACATGGAAAGAGTTTTTAAAATACAGAAAAAAGCTATTAGGTGTATGATGGGAGTCAACCACCTTACCTCATGCAGATCACTATTTAAAAGAGCTGCAATTGCTCACGGTTCCTTCTTTGTACATTTTTGAAGTGATAATGTACGTAAAGAAAAATACCTTTTTACAGAATTTAGATGTTCACAACCACTACACAAGAAACAGAATCGATTATTATGTTGCTAATCACAACACTAAATTGTTTGAACAAAAACCAAATTATGCAGGTAGAAAATACATCAATAAATTGCCTCAAGGTTTAAAAAGTTGTGACAATTTAAGTCATTTTAAAAAAAAGCTAAAACAATATTTGATTGATGAAATATTTTACAGTGAGCACGAATTCCTTTCTAAATAGTTTTGTTATTTAACTTTAATTAAACAAATATTGTGTACAATTTGATACAAAGGGGTTCATGACAAGCCTGTTGAGTTAAGCAGTGGCAGGAGGAAGTTATTGGTAAGTGATGAATTTATCATTGTGTTTGATTTTTTTTTTATTTATTTGGTGTGATATTTCGTGGGTTGGAAGGTAAAAGGGGATAAGTCAGTTTATACAGTTTTCGGGTAATTGAAAAAAACTGTTTCAATCACTCTGTTGAATGGTTTTCTTTGATTGCATATTTTTTTTAATATATAATAATTAGGTACTTTTGAAAGTAGTTGAAAAAAAACTTAGTATATATAATACAAGGGCATAAATTGACTTACCTCTATTTACACATAAAGAAAATTGACTTAACCCATTTTGCACAGAACAATATTAAGTGTTACTGTTGTTTAGAAAACACTAGTAAATACAATTTTATAACATAAATCTTTGTTTTCCTCTCATATAGTATACATTTTCACTTATTATTCAGTAATAAAAACAGAAAATTACTTAAATAAAAATTAAAATATAACTAGTACACCAATAAAAAACTAAAATTTTGTATTATAATCCTATTCATCACTATCTTGTTCACCAGCAACATCTGGAAGGAAGTTTCTTGATTTTTGTGAAGTCTTTAAATTTCTGTAGAGTCCTGGAATATTTCTGAAATAAATGAAAGTAAAGACAAAAAAGATCTTTCTTTTCTTCTGGTGTTATAGAAACGGGTCCATCATACGCTACGACTGGTACTAGAGCCTAATATTTCTGTTCGCCCTCGTCTTCTGAAATCTAACGATCGGAATGGAGTAGACTGTTCCAGTGTTGTCTTAAATTGAAATTTACCAGGATTTTCTTTCAGATAATATAGCCATTTTATGTTCCTCCAATTAACCTTTTGCTTCTCTTCATCAATTTTGCGAATTTGCAATGGTCTATTCTTCAGCAGCCCAGAAAACGAAAAGAAATCTACTGTTTTCATCTCATACACTATAAATGGTTTCTTCTGGCTAGCGACTCTAACAAGTTGAATCCAATCCTGTGGGTGTTCAATAGGTGCACTGTTTTTTTTTTCATTTTTTCTATTAGACTGTGGTCACTGTCGCATTCTAAACGAGTATGTCCTGGTATCAGATATTTGTGACTGATTTTAACGTTGGTGAATTTTGTAATGCCACCATGCACATGGTGCTGAAGTGGCTGTTACGATTCTGGCCCCCGCATGTATCACTGTACATGGTTATATGTTCAATATTTGGGGGTAGAGAGACCAAATATTTATAAACATATGATGAATTTCATTTCCAACCCTTGCAGCAACAGTCTTATCCCACATGTAACAAAAACCTTGACCATCGTCACACTCATGAACAGTTAGATTGAACACCCATAACTGCCGTTTATAAAAGCATAAAGAACATTGAAGATACGGTGTCACAAGACACTGCTGTAGATCGAATGTTATGGTTTCTTTGAAGGATCAGTCTCTGACAACCGTCGATCATTTGCTTTAGCCTTATAAGCTGTGTCTGCAATTCCTGGTGAAAAGTTAATTGTTTCTGTATTCGGATTCTTTCATAATCAGTTTTACTCATAATTATTTCCATATGTAGTCGGTCACATTTTTGACATGTGTCTTTATTTGGAGTCTTTATTGATAATTTCATTTCATGAAAAAGTTTCCGATAAATTTTTTCACTTACTGCATCTTCTCCAATTTTTTTCTTATACTCGTTGTAACCTAAACTAATAGTGTAATGCAAAGGTGATACTTTGTAGAAGAGTCTCTACGAGTATAATGACTCTCATAAGATGGTAATGATTTCAAATGCTCATATACTAGCTTCAACCGATCTTGAGAAGTTTTGTTACTACGAGTATGCATTTCTCGCATGTCTTCATTCCCAATAATAACCGAGAGTGAAGCTCATTTCTTTCCTAATAAAACTTCAATGAATTTATTACTGATTAACTTGGAACTAGAAACAACAGATTAGAATAGGTTAGTTATGGAGGGAACTTTTTAGGAATCATGCATCAGCTGATGTACAATGCCACCTAGATTGAATTGTGTTAATGAAGTTTAAAGAAAAACAAATATAATCATAATATTATTTCAGTACAAAATAAAGTAGACTATAAGATAAAAAAAAATTCATATTTCTTGCATAAAAATGTACCAAGGTTCTAGTGCACAGTTAGACATTAGCACAGTTAGACATTAGAAATATAGTACTATGTTTAAGGTTGTGTTTAAGGAGGTAAGTCAAAAAAATTTCCAGTTTTGTTCCTTTTTGCACAAGTTTCTTGAGCGTGTAAAAGGAGTTAAGTCAGTTTGCACTGACATAACCCCTTTTACCCATAAAAATTATTTAATGTTTTAGATAACCCATTATGCACCCATTTCATTATAAAGTATTAGAGCATAAAACCAGACATATCTCCTTTTGCACATCTGCAGAGTGGTCTTGTGTATAACTTACCACAAAAAACACGTTTTCGTGAAATTGTGACTTATCCCCTTTTACACTCCGACCCACGATTTAATTCAATGGGGTTCATGACAAGCCTACTGAAGTAAGCAGTAGCAAAAACAACTGGTGGTAAGTGATAAATTTATCATTGGTGATAAACTTTCAGTTTATCAGTTTTATCTGACATGTCCTATACTCCCTTTGGAGTCTCCAGGATGAAAAAAAAAAAATACAGGTGCCGTTCTGAAAGTGTTAAAAAATTTTAAAGGTGCAATGTATGATTTTCATTTACAACTTTGATCGAATTTCAGTGAGATAGCACGTTGGTCCATTTATGGTTGTACTTACGGTATTCCAATCCTGGAGGTCATGGAAAGTGCCCTTCTTTCCCATCAGCTTCCTGTAAACGACCATCGGGAAATGTACGTCGAGTATGATATTGTTGTAAATGGCGAGCCCGACGACGATTCCAATCAGAGTGAACTGCGCGTCCGATTCAAACGAAGTCGTGTTGAACCAGACCGTCTGCGATTCCGGCTGGAATATGAACATACCTGAAAACAAATTCAATCATCCATCGTCAATCACCTCTTCTATTCTCACTTCACTCGACCACACTCACACACTTTCATGTTTGTTTGAAAAATTCTATATTGTGGACAATTTGAACTAACACAACTCTTGCTCTACGTGTACACACAGTTCCGCATAAAGTATATCCACAACCTATTCTTTCAACAAAATCTACAAATTTTAATGTACGCGAATGCCTCTACAACCTTATTTCAATGTACAAACATACAAATAATTATTTCATTTTAAAATATGTGTTAAATTTCTCACAGTAAAAATTTTAATTAGCCTATAAATTACAAGAACTAAACCGCAAAAATTCACGAAACTATATTCTACAGACGCACGCAACTAACTAAAAAATATCTTCTAATGAACAGAAAATCATATATACGAGGGCGAATCAAATATAAACGGTAATTTTGCTGTTGACTGTACCAAACACGTTCGGATCAGATGTGGCGGTGAGCAGTTGTTGTTTTGTTTAATAGGAGTGGGGGGAACAGCTTACTTCGCAGCATTGTTGCGTTCTGCCGTCAGTACAGCCATGACCGAGCGAGAGGTACATCCACTGTTGCGCAACGAATCGTCATAAAAATTTTAGCAAATGAACGTGTTAAACCTTCGGAAATTTTTACTCGTTTGCGGGCACAGTTTGGGGACACTACTCTGTCTAAGAATCGAGTGTATACGTGGGCCAGAGAATTTAGGGGTGGGCGAGAACAAGTTGAAAACGAAAGTCACCGTCGACGCCCAAGGTCAAGTCTCACAGATGACAACATTAGTGCCGTTCGAGAGCTTATTAAAGGTGATCGCCAGTTAACTGTTCAAGAAATCTCGTCAGAAATTGGTATCAGCTATGGGAGTGTTCAGTCTGCAATCACAGACCACCTTGGCTTCAGAAAGATTAGTGCTCGATGGGTTCCATGGTTGCTGTCCGGAAATCAAAAACAGGTCAGGTCGGGAGATCGCAGGGAGACTTCTGATTGATTTCAAGAAGAAGGTGAAGATTTTTTGAGGCACATCGTCACATGTGATGAGACGTGGGTCCACCATTACACTCCCGAATCGAAAATGGCAAGTAAGGAGTGGTGAAGGAAGGATGAAGGCTGCCCAGTGAAAGCCAAAACTCGTCTCTCAGCCGGAAAAGTTCTTGCAACAATTTTTTTTGACTCAAGGGGAGTTCTACTCATTGATTTTCTTCACGATCAACGAACAGTGAATGCGGCTTACTACTGCCAGGTGCTACAGTCGGCAAAAACCAGTTACCGAAACAAAAGATGAGGTGTGCCCATTAGAGATGTCATCCTTCTCCATGACAACGCAAGGCCTCACACCGCATTGTTGACAAGGGATAAATTGGAAGAAATGGGCTGGGAAACTCTCGAACACCCTCCTTACAGTCCAGACTTGTCCCCTTGTGACTACTTTTTGTTTGCGCCTCTGAAAGAATCACTTGGAGGAAAACGATTTGAAAGCAATGAAGATGTCGAGAAGCACGTGCGTGATTGGTTGACAACTCTCCCTCAATCTTTTTATGAACAGGCAATATTCAAGCTTCCAAATCGGTGGCAGAAGTGTGTAGATAATGCAGGAGACTATATTGAAAAATGTTGAAGGCATAGTTTTTGTATAATATTATTCAATAAATATAATTTTAAAAATTACCGTTTATATTTGATTCGCCCTCGTATATATATATATAAAAATTAGCCATATCATTATGTTTGATAGATTATTAATAACAAGAATGAAAACAAAGCGTAGTGACCGTGCGTGAGTCGCACATTACAGTAGCGGTTGTATACTTTTGTGATTGTACCATCGTTGTAGGGCGAGGGGCAAAGAGTGGAGTAGATAAAAACCGAACGAAGCTGCTTGTGCCAAATCAAATTGTCCAACGTATACTATCTTCTACAGTACGGTCTCGAGATACGTGATTAATTGGGACCAGTAAAATCATCACCAGTCTCAGAATCCATGTTCTATACTGGGTGATTCAAAACTATACGGCAATCTCTTGGGATCTCATTCTATAGCTAAAAATAAGGAAAAAGCATATAAATATATGCCTGAAAATGCTTAGTTAACGAGTTATGGCTAGCGAAAAATTTCACCTCTGAACTCTGTACCCTTGGTGAAGTAAGGCCATATAAAAATGTTTAAGGTAGTTACAAAGATACAAATATGATTGTTTCTTATGGTTTTTAATCTGAAAAATTGAATGAAATTGGTTCCAGAGCTGTAAATGCAATACTTTTAGAGATATCTTACGTAAAACACAAGAATTGGTGCAAAGAAATCAACACATTTTTGTGTTTAACGCAAGATTACTTCCATAAATGGTAAATAAAGGTATATTTTTTCTTAAATAAATTTGTAGAAAATTTAATTCTGAAAAGATTCATGTGAATTACTCAGGAAAAAAATGAATAATCAATATGTAAATGTATATAAATGGGTAAAGAAATGTAAACGTTGACATATCACTCACCGTAATCAGGGTTGAAAATTTCTTCGACGATCAACTGGAAAAACTCTTTGGAAACGCCGCCCTCATCGATGCCTTGTTCGCCTTCGAATTCGACGACCAACTGTTTCTTGAGATCCTTTGGATTCTCCATGGCAACCATTTCCAGTTCGACGAGAGCGTCGTCGATAATGTGATCGCGTCTCACCTTCAACCTCAGGTACGGATTGGTCGGCTGGCCGACAACATTCTGGAAGAAACTGATCCGCCGTTCGCTGTACATCCGTATTCGATTGTCGTAATACAGGCCGAGCGTTTTGGTCGCTGGCGTCAAAATGAATGCGTACCGCATGAAACTGAACTTTCCGTTTTCACCACCGTCGCCGCTTTTATAATTAGCAAAGTCCTTGTCCATTTCGACCGCGTCCGATAACGGTTCGTTGTAGAATTCCGTGAACGGTATCGACGGCTTTCGGCTGTCCAAAACGTTGACTTTCAATTCGTTCGACAACGGATCTTCGATCACCGGTTGTTTCGGCATCTTATGACCGCCCGGGAATCCGGTGCCGAGCAGCATATCGTCGGAGATCGCCGCCGGTGGATCTTCTTGCCTCAATTCTGGAGGGTCCAATTCACCGGCGAGTATGCTCGCGTAGTAAATGATTTTCATCAATTTGGTCGGAGCGGATATCGCCTGGTCGTCCTGGACGCAGTAGTCTCTGGACATGATCACGCGCAACGTTACCAGTTGCTGTAACGCTTCCAGCAGCGATTTTAATCGGTGAGCAGAATGTCTTGACCATACCCTAGCGAGACGTGCTTGAGCTGTTAACGGTAAATGAGATGCGGCCCTGTAACAGAAATTCATACCAACATTACACCTACAGTTGAGCCGTTGTTAGTTTGCTCCTAGTGTCAACACACAAAAGCCACCTACTACTGGGTGCACGCTAGAGTCCACCACTTTATGGATGTCGTATTCCTATTAAGTTAACTATTTTTTAAATTATAAGTACTTAAAGTACTAAAAACATCAGTCATGATATAATGTAGGCCTAACAATTTCATTTAGAAAAATACTTTTAAAAGTATTTTGTATTTAAATACTTTTGAAAGTATTTTGTTGTTACTTTTTAATCAGAGTGTACACATTTTGATATAATGCGCATGCTCAGTGACGTCATTATTTGTTTACATTAGGAGCTAACTAACAGAGGCTGGACTATACTACTAAACGTACCCATTTTTACTTTCTCTTGCCTATAAATTATGAATATATAAAAAGGAAAGTATTGTTTTCATGTCGATTTTAACAAATACACTCTTCACCGGATCTACACGTTTTCGGACCCCCTGAACCCAAAAAATATGTTTTTAGCAATTGGTCTGTGTGTGTGAGAAACAGGAATGATTATTATGTGGCTAATCACTCCACAAAATTGTTTGAACAAAAACCTACTTATGCAGGCAGAAAATTCATTAATAAATTACCCCAATTTTTAAAATGTTGTGAGGATTTGAATTCCTTTAAAAGGAATCTGAAAAATTACTTGATCGGTGAAACTTTTTATAGCGTACAAGAATTTCTTTCTTGATAGTAGTGATACATTGTGTGATTGTTATATGTATTTCAGGTGTTATATCTGACGACATGTCCTATACTCCTCCTGCAGTCTCCAGGGCGAAAAAAAAAAAAAAATTGCAAAAAAGTGAAAAATTACATGAATGAACTACTACTTCCGGTTGAACGATTTTGATGAAAAGTTCGTGTTGGGTCCGGTAGTGTTATGTAACTTAAGTTTCAAGTTCGTACGATGTTCCGTTCTTGAAATATTCTGTTCACACACAGACCAACCGCTAAAAACATGTTTTTTTGGATTCAGGGTGTCTGAAAACGTGTAGATCCGGTGAAAACTCGATTTCAAAAAATCGACATGAAAACAATACTTTCCTTCCTATATTTGCATATAGGCAAGAGAAAGTAAAAATTATTTAACATTAATTAATTTGCGTTTTCATTTCACAATTTTAAAATTACTCATTACAAACTGTTTGATACTCTGCAAGAGCGATGGGTGATTGGAGTTAACCCTTTCCACTCGAATTATGTTTCCTCCACTGTGATTCCCCTCCACTTGTATTTATTTTATGATCTGTTTATACCCCCCCCCCCCTATTACAGTAATCATACGCGTAATGTGTTGTTATTAGTTTTAAGAGCATCCAATACTTTTTACGTTTGTAATTACTTTAATGTTAATAATGACATCAAAAATTCTTTTTCTCACCTAAAAACTTTTAAAATATAACCTGCAAAACATACACTGTCGTTGTAAAAACTAAGATAAAATAAACTATGTAACTAGAAATTGATACCTAAAACCTAATAAAAGCATGAAAAATAGTCAGAATATTATTTTTGTGTGAATTAGTTACTTAAAAACATTAACCGATCTTAAAGCGATACAAAATACCGCAAACTAAACGAAGCACGTTCATACACAAATAGGTTAGTTTGTTTACTAGTTTGGTACGGCGACCTCAATTCAATTAATTTTGTTTATATCGATAATCGGTAGTAGTCAACTATCGAAAACTAGAAGAATTAATTTTTAAAACATCCCGTAGAGGCCAGCACATTACAGCAACATTGTTAACTGCGTATTTTTATACAAAATCACGTGTGAAAGTGGAGTCGGATGGTGTCCGACATACAAGTGGAATGGTAAAACTATCGTGTCGGATCAGATCTGACAGTCGAGTGGAAAGGGTTAAGTATTACGCACCTGCAAAGTCTAGGAAGTGCCAGTTCTAAATAATAAGTATTACGCACCTGCAAAGTCTAGGAAGTACCAGTTCTAAATAATAAGTATTACGCACCTGCAAAGTCTAGAAAGTGCAAGTTCTAAATAATAAGTATTACGCACCTGCAAAGTCTAGGAAGTGCCAGTTCTAAATAATAAGTATTACGCACCTGCAAAGTCTAGGAAGTGCCAGTTCTAAATAATAAGTAATACGCACCTGCAAAGTCTAGGAAGTGCCAGTTCTAAATAATCGGACGTGCCGAGGTTGGGTATTTCTAAAGCAATGACGAGAGCGTTAAGCAGCGTCTCCAGTGAACAGACGAGTGACGGCGTGCAACAGCCGCTGGTCGAATCGCCACGGCCGATCATTCGTAAATCGAGTTCCATATTTTCGGATAGAGTGATTAAAGCGTGTACGAGCGCGTTCTCAAACACGTTGCCCGACAGCACAAACAGTTGCGTGTACGCGCGCCTCAGGCTCTCCAAATCAACAGATATGCTGTCCGAAGACGATTCCAATTCGGTGGCAAACGTCTCCGAACAACTGCTGCTGTCGTCCACGTCTTTCTCTTTTTCTCCCTCCAGTTGTCGCACCTGTAACAATAATCACTTGTTAAAAAAAGGAAGCAAATAAATATCAACATTCTGCCCGTGTTCTTTCTCATAAGTCGCTAAGACTGTTAACCCTTTCTTACCCGGTGTGGCATAGAAGTCACATTGGAGTGAAATAGTAACAGACATAAAAACTTTAATTGTTAGCGACTACTTTTGATTAAAGAGCGCTGGATGTCAAGTGTAATAATTTTCTGTACCCTAGCCAGGAATCAAACCTGAGACCTCCGCTTTGCAGTGTAAGATGCTGACCACTACGCCATGGACGCGACCATTAGTTTCTTTTTAAAGTTAATTTTAGTCTTAAATATTCGTGTTCATTTACTAAAATAAAGTAGCATTTCTTTGAGTATGTTCAATGTACTTATAAGTATATTTTTCAATTGTAACATTTTTTAAGTCTTAAATAATGCTTTGATATTAAAATCATATTTAGTTTTTTTGCTACAAATCTAAGCAAGAGAATATTGTTTAGGAAGCCTGCACATGATTTCACTTATTTATATTGTTGGGAACTTTGATACCATGAAGCCCAATGTGACGTATGTGTCACACTTTTTTGTCACGCCATCAATAAAAAGGCTGAAGGTCTAAAAGTGATTTTATTTCGCTTAAATGTCAGTAAAGTGTATGAAACAATGAGCTGCACATATTTGTTTGTGCATAGTTAAAAAATTTGGGATTGAAAGGGTTAAGCACTGCAGCCATTTTCAATCGATCTATCAGCTAAATACAACATTTTATAACAAACATGAATTTGTTATCCACAATATTAGAACTCAATCTTCTATTCATAATAACACAACGAGGGTTGCGTTTAATATTTCGGGAATACGAAACAAAAAAAAATTAATCAATGTAAATGGCTTTATCGTTTTTTTCAAAATATTCATTATGATGATCGATACATTTTTTCATGCGCTTGAACCAATTTTCGAAGCACTTGTTCCACTTCGATCGAGGCTTTTTGAATGCATCAACTGCTTCTTCAGGCGTCGAAAAACGTTGACCTCTTAATTTACTTTTGATGAACAGGAATAAGAAGAAGTCGTTGGGTGCCAAATCAGGGCTGTATGGCGGATGACCCATCAATTCGATTTTTTTATTTCTCAAAAAGTTCATTGTTTCAGCCGACGTGCGAGAGCTCGCATTGTCCTGATGGAGATTGATGCGTCTTCGGGGGTTGGTTTCCCTTATTTTTCCAAAAACTTCTGGCAAACAAATGGTTGTGTACCATTCAGAATTGACCGTCCGACGTTCCACTAGTGGTACAGTTGCTTCATGCCCAGTTTTTGCAAAAACAAAAAACAAGCAACCATTTGCTTGGAGGTGCCAACTAATTATGAGTAACATTTCATGAATTAAGTTTCTCGCACATCATAGTTACAAACACATATATGCACAGCATTTCTCCAAGACCGCATGATGAGAAGCGAGCATGTTGGTAACACGCTCGCCTCTTATCATGCGATCTTGGGTCCGAATCACATTCAGGCGGGGCACATTTTCATACGTTAAAATTGTCATTTCATATTCACCCTGTAATACAGGGTGGCGCCAAAGTCACTGCACAGTTGGTTAAAAGAAAAAATTAAAATTACAAGAAGATGTACCTAGTACAATAGTTTTAGCCCGTGATGTTGGTATTACAAAATGCTGATAATTACGCCGCGTCAAGTTGGCAATACGCCTCGTCAACGACAAACACAACACAACAATAGATCCAGTGAGTTCTTGAAAGCGTGATCTGTGAGACGTTTTCGTATCTGTTAGATGTTTTTATAGTTGTCACGATGTTAACGAAAGAAGAAAGAATTTTTGCTTTAAAAACATTTTATAAAAGTGGTGCTACTGCAGTTGTTAATGAATGGGCTGGCCACTTTAGATCAAACCCACTGTCTAGACGAACTGTGTACAACATACGAGATAGATTTGAACAACATGGATCTGTTATGGATGCACCAAGATCTGGCCGCCCAACAACGGTCTCAACTCAGAAAAATGAATTGCGGGTATGTTTAGCAATTACCAAAAGTCCACGAAAATCAACCACACAATTAGCATCTGAGCTGGATTTATCACGAAGGTCTGTGCAAAGAATGTTACACAAACACAATTACAAAGTTTACATTCCACGTTTACTACATGGGTTACTTGAAGATGATCCAGATCGACGTCTTCAATTTTGTGAATTGATACTTAACCAACAGAAACTCAATCCTAACTTGTTCAATAAAATTGTGTGGTCTGATGAGGCTAATTTTAAGTTAAGCGGACAAGTTAACAGACATAACTGTACTTACTGATATACTGACAATCAAAATGTTTCATTAGAAAATCAACTAAATCAACCTGGTGTGAGTGTCTGGGGGGCAATATCATCATTTGGCATACTTGGACCATATTTTTTTGAAGGAACTGTGACAGGAGAAAAATACTTGGATATGCTTCAGAATTACGTGGTACCAAGACTCATGACGTGTGCTGAAAACTTTCAAGAACTGTACTTTCAACACGATGATGCTCCACCACATTATGCCACTGAAGTCTACGATCATTTAAATGAAACTTTCCGAAGATGAATTATTGGACGAAGGGCAGATATTGACATGCCTCCACGTTCACCAGATATCACGCCCATGGATTTTTTCGTATGGGGTGTCGTCAAGGACTCTGTTTATTCTAGAAAGCCTCAGACCATCGACGAAATGAAAGACTACATACACGAGGCATTTGAAGATTTGGACAGTAATACCAGACTATGCCGTATTGTGTGTAACAGTGTTCGAGAGACACTTGAAAGATGTCAAAAAATAATTGTAAGTTTTTTGTAATAAAAAATAAATTCAGTCTTTGTTTACTGTAGTGTGCAGTAACTTTTGCGCCACCCTGTATATTTTCAGATTTGGATTATAACGGTAAAGACCTTTGAGCGCATGCGTAGTTATGCCACATATCTCCCTCTCAATCGCTCGGCTATGGGACATCAATTCGTCTGATAACTATACATACCTCCTCTTTCTTCATGTGAGCGAGTCGTGTGGGCGCGATGTCATCCAAAGGAGGTGGAGATGAATCGCACCTGAGGAAGCTTCTGCCGAGCGTTTCCGGGCTCGAGTAGACTTGGCCCAGCGTACGGATCAGCTGAGAATACGAACCTTCCGTCTTGCACGATTCCAAGATCCTGAGTAGTCTTCGTTCGTTCAACACTTTCCGCGTATCTAAACAAACGTCAGTCGCTTCGTTCAAAAATGAATCTTTATAATGCATCCTGCAGTTTGAAATTAATTCTATTTTATAAAATGAATTTATTTGTGTGGAGAATCCCCACTAATGAAACAGTGTATGAAGTCGTGGAACCGATTATCAGTCTAATGAAAAAGCGCAGAATTTTTTATTTCTTTCACATATTAAGAATGCCAGAGAATAGGTTATTAAAACAACTTATAACCAGAGGAATCAGTGTGAAATCTGGTGGAAGATACATCTCAGCAATTAAAGAGGATCTTGACGAAGTTGGACTGAGGATTGAAGATGCGACAAATAAACCAAAGATAAGGGCGTTTCTAAATGCAAAATGTTTTAATGTGGACAAAGTGGCTAGAGTTGTGCAGGTGACTGACGAGCAACGAAAAGCAAGATCTGAAAACATGAGGAGCTATTGGCAAGAACAGCGAGCCAATGAAGTACATGGGAAGCGAACCACAAAGTTGGCTAGAGTGATCCATTGAGGTCAAACAAGAAAAAAAAAATAAATGAATTTATACAGGGCGTTTCAAAATGTTCTTCGGGGTTACGAAAATTCACTACAAAAAAACTATTCCACTTACCTAAATGAAAGTTGTACGTGCAGATGCAGGGATTCAAACAGTTTTTTTTAACATCTATAAATGTTCAATGTGTGCTCCTTTGGTGACACGGCATACGTCAACACGAAAGTCTAGCTCTTGCCAAACACGCCCTAACATGTCTCTTTCGATAGAGTTGACCGCATTGATTATGCGATCCTTCAGCTCAGCGATATCGTTCGGCATTGGTGGCTTGAAGACCTTGTCTTTCACATAGCCCCAGAGAAAGAAGTCACATGGCGTGAGGTCTGGTGATCTTGGTGGCCACAGCAAAAGTTGTTGGTCTTCCTCAGAAGAAAATGGCTTCCCGTGGCAGCCATTTTCTCTACTGTCTACACCTAGCGGGCAGACGGTCAACTAACTGCGCAGTACCCGTGGAAAAAAACTGTTTGAATTGCTCTTTCGTACAGTACTTGTTTCATTCTTGTAAGTGGAATAGTTTTTTTGTAATGAATTTTCGTAACCCCGAAGAACATTTTGAAACGCCCTGTATAATAAATTTCACTAACCGTCCTTTTTAACCACGTCAACTTTGATGCAGTTTTAAATCGGTTGACGCAGTTGAAAAGGAAGGTTAGTGAAATTTATTATAAAAATTAGAATCAGTTGCTTCGTTCGATAGATACACGTACAAGACATGTGTTTTAGTCATGGGACAGTGGCACAGTAAAATAGGTGAGCTAGCACACTGAGTCAACGGCACAGAGCGTGCCACCGTACAATTGAACGATGAGATGGGGTGAACTGTGCGATTGAGCTAGTAGATTCCAATACGTACAGCACTGAACTGAGCTATGTGAGCCGAGCCAAAGGTGACTTTCGCTCACTCCTTCGCACACAGCACGTTGTGTTTGCGCGTGCGTCAACCTGAACGTTCATGTATCCCTTTCCACAAACAAATTTTTGTCATGTGTCTATCTTTGTTTCGTACGCACGTGGTAAAATAGTTACAGTACAGTACAATGGTTATTTTACAATCATTTGTCTCAGGATTGTTGTAGTATATCTATATATCTAGTGTGAAAGAATAATGAACCCCTCACCGCACCCGTCTCCTGCACCCTCACAAACAGAGCCAGAGTTTGATATTGTATGAATCTAAGCTTTGTGCGGTTGGGGGATGAAGGGGACAGACCAAGTACCAGACTACTGCTACGTCATAACACTCTACTAATTAATCATCTCATTGGTATTCGGTAGGCAGTAGTAGGCTGCCTAGTGGGTGTTGTTCACTGTAACTATTCACTGTAGACGGCCACACACAATATATACTATTTAGTTTGGATAGTACCCCCTCACTACTACAAACAAACATAGTATTACAAGTAAAACGTTACTACTACTAACGCAATCTCTCACTGCAGTAGTGATGCAATGCATACTTCTCAGCTGCACAAAGCTTGGCAACGGGCAGTACGATATGTATACTTTCCTTGCAGCATTTAGGTAGCCCTTGCTATGATGCGACTAGAGATAAATGGTTTAATTGTGGAGGGGATGTACAAGTCAGTTCTGCGTGGGGAGAAACGCTCAGTGTGGTGGTCATTGAAAATAGAAGAGGTGGTAGAGGTGGTAGCTGACCGCTCATGAGCGTCACATCACTACAACATACGATTTGCATAGGCACACCCACACACTTTCAGCTATAGTATTCAGAGTGGAAGTCCCCTAGCCATGGGAGTGAGAGAATGCGTAACGCTCTCACTCACACCGTTCCAATAACATTGTCGTATAATTTTACTCATTGTTGTAAGCAAGCGTTTAAGCATGCAGTAAACTAACAACCAAGATAATGACTGTAGTACGTTTTCAGATTTGGATTATAACGGTAAAGACCTTTGGGTGCATGCGCAGTTATGCCACATCTCCCTCTCACTCGCTCAGCCATGGGACATCAATTCGTCTGATACCTATACCAACCTCACACCAGTTCCAGTTACAGTAAATAAGATATTTAAAGTCCAGCCTCTCTTAGTTAGCTCCTAATGTAAACAAATAATGACGTCACTGAGCATGCGCATTATAATATCAAAATGAGTACACGCTAATTAAAAAGTAACAACAAAATACTTTTAAAAGTATTTTTTTAAATGAAATTATTAGGCCTACATCATCATATAATGACTCATGTTTTAACCCTACTAGTGGCAAACATCGCAACTGCGACTCTATTGATGGTGGCCAAAGCGTCTTCATTCAACTGTTGTTTAAATTTGTATTTTTCATATTTGCCGCTAGTGCGTGTTACTAATCGATAGTGTACATTTTTATTTCCCTTTTAGAACCGTAATACTATAGTTTTGTCAAAAATAATTCCCTTAATGGCTTTTTGAAAACTGTAAATAAATCACCACATGGGTTGCCTGCCATCTTGTTGTTTCTACACGTGGTTTTCGTTTGTTTACGTTTTATCGTGTAAGTTTTCTGCACATTTAATTGTGTTTCAGCGCGAGTTGTAATTAGTTTTAGTGTGTTTATTGTTTATTTTGCGTGTTAAAAATGTGTAATGAAAATATCAGTTTGAATGATGACAAAATAAACAATTTATTACAATGTGTTGATGAGGAGTCTGATTTTTGTGCATGGCACTACATGCAAAAAAATATTGTTAATTCTTTTCTGGTGCAACAAGAGTGAACTTTTTTCTTCTACTCTCATCTACATAAAATAGTGAACAATTTGTATATAATGAAATTAGTGTTAGTGTCTTGGATAGGTTTAAAAATTAACTGGAAACTTTGTAAAACGTGTTTCGTTTTTTATGAAAATGTGAAAATAGCTACTAAAATATATCAAAGTAAGTTACTTTTACATACACTGTATTAAAATTTGGAATTTTCTGTTAAATTTGATGTAATATTTGTTGTATTTTTAATGAGAATTGATTTTTTGAAATACCAGCAGCAACATGTGTAAAAGGTACTTGCCAATTCTAGGTGTTACCATTGCCACAGATAGGGTTAAGTACTTTAAGTAGTTATAATTTAAAAAAATAGTTAACTTAATAGGAATAAGACATCCGTAAAGTCGCGGACTCTAGCGTGCACTCTGTAGGAGGTGGCTTAAACTAAGAATGGCTGAACTGTAGATAGTTAAAGGTAGGCGTAATGAGTTAGCTTACTTGATGGTGATTTAGTATTATTGAGGTCATGCTGCTGTTGCTTCGACTGTGAAGACGACGTACATTTCGTTTCATTCGAATGAAAATCGGCTGCCGATTCACCGGCGATTATATTAGAAGACGGGTCAGGCCTTTCTAAATTTTTCAGATCGCTGCCGATCATCATGTTATCGCAAGAAGGTGCGGTGGTCGCAGTCGTTGCGGATGCCACTACCGTCATCGCATCGTTATCTGCTATCGCGATTTCAGTCGCGGCGGCCGTCGTAGTCCTCGGTACTTTCGGAGACGGCTGCGCGTTATCGCACAACGGAGCTTCCTGTTGGAAAAGACGTATCGCTAGACCTGCCGCTTGATTCGGCGTCAGATCTTTCACCTGCGCACACAAAAATAAACATGTTAACCTTATTGTCGCAAAACATAATATGCTATAATACATTACTGCACAAGTAACAAGAAACAAAATCCAAAATACCGTATTGTTCCGAATACAAGCCGCAGTTTCTTCCCAAAAAATGGTTCCATAATTTGACCTGCAGCTTGCATTCGCGCTTTAATAATATAAATGGTTTCTTATTGAGCATAAGTATGTATGAACAGCGGGACACACACACTCCATAAACGAGGCGAGGCACACTTCTTACGCAGTGCGTCTACACTCATTTTTATCAGTTTGGTGTTACACTATAAAGTTTGGTAGTAGTTTTCTTATATTTCATTTTGGTTTTTTATCCGATCATTTGTTTTCTGTTGTTTTTTTTGTATTTTATATAATATCGCCATGAGTAATAATATGTAGGTTAAGGGTACTTGGTCTGTAAAAATGCCCAAAAATTAGCGCAGGACTTACGATACTAATTTCAAATTAATCGTAATTAACTGCGTGGAAAAGACATCCACCAAAGAAACCGGAAGAAAATACCTATAGTGTAGATGAACTTGTGTTCGGGATTGAACAAAAAATAAACAAAAACTTTTAAATGCTAACTAATTAAGTAGCAAGTGTATTTGTTAGTACGGTTATTTTTTTCTAATAAAATAAAATATTTTCAAAAACATACAGATACTGTACTTTAAACTTTTTTTCTTAGTTTTGATCGTAATTTTTCCAATGCGGCTTAATATCGGGTGCGGCTTGTTTTCAGAATAATACGGTACTTATTACAAGCCGAGAAAATTATATCCAAGAGAAGATGGAAAAAATGATAAAACAGAATACAGAATGAAACACTAAGCAATAAAAAGGGTGTGTACTGTATGAATCTAAGCTTTGTGCAGGTGGGGTATGATGAAGGGGACAGACGAAGTAACAGACTGCTGCTACATCATAACACTGTACTAATTAATCATCTCATTGGTATTTGGTAGGCAGTAGGCTGCCTAGTGGGGTGACATAAGTCACCCCATGTAATGTTTTCACTATTCACTGTAGATGGCGACACACAATACACAATGTACCCGTGACTACTACAAACATAGTAGACTACTAGTAAAACGTTACTAATACTAACGCAATCTGTGACAGTAGTAGTGACATAATGCATTCCTCTCAGCTGCACAAAGCTTGCCAACGGACAGTATAAAATAGATTGTGGTAATGAGGATTGTAAAAAATTTTACATTGGTATGACTAGTCGTAATTTTCAAGTGAGGTGTAATGAACATAAAAAAAGCACTGAAATGTCACTACATTATATCTAACTATAACAATCATATAAAAGAGGAAAAACATAAATTAGGTGAAATGGATAAATATTTTAATATAATAGAACAGTGTAATATACAAAATAAAAATAAAAAAAATAATAGAAAATAAAAATAATTGAAAAATATGAGATGTTCTACATTTATAAATATTTAACAGAGCAAAAGCAGGACATTTTTAATGAACAGGTCAAATTCAGGAATGATAGTGATATTGACTGCTGCTGCAGTTATCTACAGTAAATATGAGAACAGATAAATAAGAAGGAATTAATTTTAATTTAGTTTTATACAATTGACTGAAGATGGTATCATCTTCTATAGATTTTAAATAAACAAAAAAAGTTTCTTAGTTTCAATTATATGTTATTTACTCTGATGATGGTGGATCCACCGAAACACGTGTAAGTAAAAATAAAAGTCGACGCAGTTTAAAAAGAAGGTTAGTGAAATTTATTATATAAATTCATTATATCAAACTGTAGGATGCATTATAAAGATTTATTTTTGAATGAAGAATACAGAAAATGGAGAGAACAAAAAATATCTACAATATAAAATTACAACAAGACGAGATTTTGAGAAGGAAATAAGAATTTTATACATGAAACTATTCTATGTATATCTTAATTTTAAAGTGATTTCATCGTATGCTTATTTTTGGAATCCTCACTAATTAAGTTTCAGATATTAAAAAAAATGTTTTTTTTTGCAACTTTATTTGTTTTGTAGTTCTTTTTATTTACAATTCAGCCGTTGTTAGTTTGCTCCTACTGTCAACAAACAAAAGCCACCTACTACAGGGTGCACGCTAGACTCTGCGACTTTATGGATCTCGTATTCCTATTAAGTTAACTATTTTTCAAATTATAAGTACTTAAAATATTAAAAATATCAGTCATGATATGATGCAGGCTTAACAATTTCATTTATAAAAATACTTTTAAAAGTATTTAGTTGTTACTTTTTAATCAGCGTGTACTGATGTTGATATAATGCGCATGCTCAGTGACGTCATTATTTGTTTACATTAGGAGCAAACTAACAGAGGCTGGACTGTAAAAGATGATACCGGTAGTACAAGAATAAGAACAGATAATTGTACCGTGAGTATCGAAAAACATTGAAAATAAACATTGGAAATTAATGACAGTTAAAAACACTGTACAGTTCAGCCGTTGTTAGTTAGCTCCTCCTTCTGTCAACAAACAAAAGCCACCTACTACAGGGTGCACGCTACACTCCACCACTTTATGGATGTCGTATTCCTATTAAGTTAACTATGTTTTAAATTATAAGTACTTAAAACATCAGTCATGATATTATGTAGGCCTAACAATTTCATTTAGAAAAATACTTTTAAAAGTATTTAACCCACCGGGTTGGTCTAGATGTAAAGTCGTCGCCAAAATCAGCTGTTTAACAGGTGATTTTCGGAGACGAAGGTTCCTGGTTCAAATCCTAGTGAAGGTAGTTACTTTTATACGGATTTGAATACTAGACAGTGGTTACCGGTGTACTTTGATGGTTGGGGTTCAATTAACCATACTCAGTGAGTGTGTCTGTAAAAGACTACACAGTCTCATTTACACGTCACACACATCATCCTCATCTGATTGGGTGATGGGGTTGCTTATTGTTCTCAATTGAACAGATTGCAACGTACACATATTAGGAATTTAAAAAAAAAGTATTGTTGTATTTAAATACTTTAGAAAGTATTTAGTTGTTACTTTGTTAATCAGCATGTACACATTTTGGTGATATAATGCGGATGCCGAGTGAGTTGGTCGTTGTTTGTTTACTAAGCTAAGCTAAGCTAAGCTAAGAGAGGCTGTCGTCGTCGTCACCTTGCCACTAGAAGCGCAGTGTTCATTCTGACAATTGGTATTGCCGCAGCCGTCGATCAGTTGGTAGAAATATCGCTCTATCAATTTTTTAGCGGCCGCTCGCTTCATTGTCTCACCAGCTCCGCCTGCACTCGCAGCACATGAAGCTCCAGTGGCTGACCTTGCCGCTCTGATTGAGTCGCCGCCGGTTGGATCCGCGACTACCGGTGATGATAAAGGTTGCCGTGAAGAACTTTGATCTTCACTGAAACATCAAATACATTAGAGATACACACTTCTATAGTCTATCTACTGTAAGGCGGAGTGCACACCTATACGATACGATATTTATCTTATACGATATTTATTTGCCGGCCGCATTGGCGATGTTGGTAACGTGCTCGCCTCTCATCACGCAGTCTTGGGTTCAAATCCCACTCGGGCATGGCATTTTTTCATACGTTACAAAAAATTTATTTCATCCTTCACTGTCTGCATTAGCAGCAATTTGCAAAACAGTTGGACGTTAAACCAAAAAAAAAAAAAAAAATTATACAATATTTATCGTATACGAGGAATGCACACTAGTGCGATACGATATTTATCGTATATCTTACATGTGCGATACGATTTTATTTGTACGATACAATCTTACCATTTCCTCAGTATATAATGAGTTCTTCAAGCGAAGAGGATGCTGTAATCTCCCGCTGGTATTTCCGTAGAAGGCGAAATAGAAGGATAAACAGAACTTTTTGGGTTTATCCATATAATTTACACAATGCACACCACAGCTCAGCTATTTTGTTTTTATTTTTTTTTTTAATTTATTTGTTTAACGTGAATGATGAAGAAGATAAATTCACGGAGACATACAGAATGAGACCTGAGAATTATTATTTTATTTATAATTTAGTTTTCTCTGATTTAGAGAAAAAGAATACTCGGTACAGGATGGCCATCACTGCAACCGAACAACTGTAATTTTTTAATTGGTAATGCCATAAACACGGACATTTTTGTACCCTTTTTACAAAGAATATCATAAAAACAGGATCGTCCTTCATATTGTAAAAATATAATTAAAACAAATTTTCAACAATGAAAATAAGAACACGCGATAGTAAGATGTTTTAACAGGGGTGTCAGGGCGACTAATGTCTTAAGATATTTATCGCATAAGACAGGCCGAACATATCGTATGCTACAAATATCTTACGATAGATGTCGCTGTATTACTGGTGTGCGGCAAGTTTTCACCAGCAATGTGTTTTGTATTGAGCAAGCAGACATTTATCGCATAAGATAAATATCGTATCTTACGTATCCGCCTTAGGCGGAGTGCACACCTATGCAATACGATACGTAAGATACGATATTTATCTTATGCGATAAATGTCTGCTTGCTCAATACAAAACACATTGCTGGTGAAAACTTGCCGCACACCAGTAATACAGCGACATCTATCGTAAGATATTTGTAGCATACGATATGTTCGGCCTGTCTTATGCGATAAATATCTTAAGACATTAGTCGCCCTGACACCCCTGTTAAAACATCATACTATCGCGTGTTCTTATTTTCGTTGTTTAAAATTTGTTTTAATTATATTTTTTACAATATGAAGGACGATCCTGTTTTTATGATATTCTTTGTAAATGAGGTACAAAAATATCCTATTTATGGCATTACCAATTAAAAAATTAAGTTGTTCGGCTGCAGTGATGGCCATCCAGTACCGAGTATCCTTTTTCTTTAAATCGGAGGAAACTAAATTTTAAATAAAATAAAAATTCTCAGGTCTTATTCTGTATGTCTCCGTGAATTTATCTTCATGCAGCGATAGTTCTTTATATACAATAGCTGAGCTGTGGTGTGCATTGTGTAAATTATATGGATGAACTCAAAACCTTCTGTTTATCCTTCTATTTCGGCTTCTACGGAAATACCAGCGGGAGATGACAGCATCCTCTTCGCTTGAAGACCTCATTATATACTGAGGAAATTGTAAGATTGTATCGTACAAATAAAATCATATCGCACACTATAAGATATACGATAAATATCATATAAGATAAACATCGTATCTTACGTATCCGCCTAATAGTACTCTGCGCAAGGCAAGCGCCTGTACGTTGTTAACGAAAGGTTTACACTAATTGGCGCGTATCTACCTCTACGCCTGACAATTATCTTGCACTATGTTCTATCATTAACCCCTTAACGGCCAAAAATGTTCATATCCTGCTCAATTTTTTTACTTTCTCTTGCCTATATGAATATATAGGAAGGAAAGTATTGTTTTCATGTTGGCTTTTTCGAAATCGAGTTTTCACCGGATCTATACGTTTTCAGACCCCCTGAACCCAAAGAAACATGTTTTTATCGATTGGTCTGTGCGTGTGCGTGTGTGTGTGTGAACAGATATCTCAAGAACGGAACATTGTATGAACTTCAAACTTGAAACTTAAGTTACATACCACTACCGGACCCGACACGAACATTTTCATCTAAATCGGTCAATTGGAAGTAGTAGTTTATTCGTGTAATTTTTCACTTTTTTGTGATTTTCTCAAAAACTGGTGCTACGATTTTTTTAAAAATTGCCTGGTTTATTCAATTTTTTATTCTCTACAAGATAGGGTAGGCACCATGTTTGCTGAAATTCTTGGTGAGGCTGTTTTCACATAAAAACGTTGTTTTTTTAAGATTACGGCTTTAATATGCATTTTAGCGCAAAATTTTATATAATAAAAGTTGTAGAGAATTTAAAATCCTACAACTTTTGTTTTAAACATTTTTTGTAGAACGCTTAGTTTAGCAGTAATTAGCGATTTACTGATTTTTTCTCACAAAAACGTGTGAAAAATCGATTATTTTAAGATTTCGGCTTTAGTACGCATTTTACGACAAAAGTGTATATAATAAAATTTATAGCAATTTGAAAGATCTACAATTTTTATTTAAAGCATTTTTCTCTACAGAGCCTAGTTTAGCGTGAAAGTGTGATTTTCCGTTTTTTTAAGCCAAACTGAGTACGATTTCCATTTGCGTAATTCACTCATGATTAAAATAAGGTTATGTTTTTGAGGTTAGTGTTTTGTTTATTTCTAATGTTTTATTACTAATGTTAGGTTTATTGTTAATTATTTGCGTTGGCAAGCTAAAGTTGTGTGAGTGTTTCACACCAGATTTTTTTTTCATAATTTTGTATAATATGACTGAATAAAGACATATAGATCGATTTCCATGCTCAAAAACATCATTTTAAAAAAAAAAAGAGGTACCAGCCATCACTTATGAATAAATAATAAACAATCCTACTACAAAAAACGGAATTGAAATACCGGACTAAATACTATGTATGAAATGAAACCTACTACTAAAAAACTATAAACAATATCGAATAGCTTACATTTATTTTCGTAAACACTTATAACGAACTTATAACTTTATAACAAAACGCACCGAACTAACCAAAACATAACCTTTAACGCAACATTGGAGAGTACGACATTAACAAATAACATAGTCGTCTAACCTATAGAAAGGAATCTTTACTAGCGCTAATATTAAAGTTACGGATATAAGATAAACTACTTTTAATGTTACGGCGAGATATTTCGACAGAAAACAGAATAAATCGAGACAAATTCAGTTGCGAGTTATCTCGTCAGGGGCACTTTTCTACAACATTTACGTTGCGAGATATCTCGTCATAAACCGTTAAGGGGTTAAAATAACAATTCAAGTAACACTTAGACCCACCATTGGGTTGGTCTAGAGGTAAAGTCAGCTGCTGTTTTACAGCTGATTTTCAAAGACAAAGGTTCCTGGTTCAAATCCTAGTAAAGGTAGTTACTTTTATACGGATTTGAATGGTAGACAGTGGTTAAAGGGTGTACTTTGATGGTTGGGGTTCAATTAACCATAGACTAATCTGCGAGTGTGTCTGTATAAGACTACACAGTCTCATTTACACGTCATACATATCATCCTCATCTGATTGGGTCATGGGGGGTTGCTTATCGTTCTCAATCGATGAACAGATTGCAACGTACACATAGCTATTAGGGATTGAAAAAGAAAGTAACACTTGAAATAACGATTCAAGTCGACAATCAATTTTGCTGAGTGTGCTATCCATCAGAAAATGCATCATTTTTACATAGTAAGAACACAGGTTCTAATATTAGGCAAGTTAGATGGGTTTAAAAGCAGATGCCACTACAAGATGTAATCGGGGATGATACCAGAGGAAACTGATAAGAAAGCTTGGTTTTAGATGGAACAGATACCACACAAACTGTAACCTGCTTATTGAATGGCCAAATAATGATAATTGGAGAATGAATGTGCTATCTAAAAATCTGGTGTGAAACACTCACACAACTTTCTCTTGCCAATGAAAATAATAAACAATAATCCTAACATTAGTAATAAAACATTAGAAATAAACAAAAAACTAACCTCAATATAATTAACCTAATTTTAATCATCAGTGAAAGACGCAAAATGAAAATCAACCTCAGTTTAGATTAAAAATACAGAAAATCACTCTTTCACGCTAAACTAGGCTATATAGAAAAAAATGCTTTAAATAAAAGTTGTAGATCTTTTAATTTTCTATGAATGTGATAAATATACACTTTTGTCATAAAATGCATACTAAGGCCGAAATCTTAAAAAAAATCGATTTTTTTACACATTTTCGTGAGAAAAAAACAGAAAATTGCTAATTACCGCTAAACTAAGCGTTATACAAAAAAATGTTTGAAATAAAAGTTGTAGGACTGAAAATTCTCTACAACTTTTATCATGGAAATTTTTGCCGTAAAATACATATTAAAGCTGTAATCTTAAAAAAACAATTTCTTTACATGAAAACAGCCTTACCGAGAATTTCAGCAAACATAGCGCCTACCCTATCTTGCAGAGCATAAAAAATGTAGTAATTGAGGCGATTTTTAAAAAAAATTGTAGGACCAGTTTTTGAGAAAATCGCAAAAAAGTGAAAAATTACACGAATAAACTACTACTTCCGGTTGACCGATTTTGATAAAAATGTTCGTATCGGGTCCGGTAGTGGTATATAACTTAAGTTTCAAGTTTGTACAATGTTCCGTTCTTGAGATATTTTGTATATGCACGCACGCACGCACGAACGAACGTACGCACGCGCGCGCACACACACACACACACACACACAGACCAATCGCTAAAAACATGGTTTTTGGGTTCAGGGGGTCTGAAAACATGTAGATCCACTGAAAACTCGATTTCTTAAAATCGACATGAAAACAATACTTTCCTTCCAATATATTCATATAGGCAAGAGAAAGTAAAAATATTCACACGTAGAAACAGGTTACAATGCCCTTTATTAAGATACATTTATTCAGGCAGCAAACATTTTCAATTATACCGTTCAGATTGCTTGTAATTATTGTAGTTTCATAAAGAGACTCCTTAATTAATTATTTTAACCATTACATTTAACAAAACAAATTTTTTCTACTTTTTAATGTTTACCGCTTTTATGTTTTAAACACTTAACACATTCACCATCACGCGTGTTTACAAAACACAGCTTACAAAACTTTCAACTTCAGTCTACGAAGAACATCGACACAAACCGATACAATATCAAAAGATAACTGATGACACTAAAAATGAGTTAAACACGGGCAAGTCCAAACAGTTGTATTAAATTAGTCACAGACATTAATTTTTAATGATATGAAATAAACTATGAAATGATAAACAACGAATCACTTGTGTTGTTTACTCTCCTGTTATAATTCAAGCGCATTAGTCTGTTATATTACTTGTGACAGTTACAGTTAAAGCACGATTATAGTATTTGAATCTTGGGACAGGACCCGGGCCAGTTACCCAGCTCTGAAAAAATACAATCATTTCTGAAAATGGTAACTAAACACACAAACAACCATCTACAAAACCCAGATCAACCTACCTGACACCCATTAAAAAACCGTTGACAAAACACACACAAAATACCAAATATAAATGATACTTCGGTTCTACATGAAATATCCTTAACACACTTTAAAAATATCTTGGAGGTTAAATAAAATTCTTTCCATGATCTCAAAAGTAACAAAAACACATGCACAAATAATTTTGAACACCGCCTCTTTACTAATTTGCGGGATTAAGAAAAGGTCGTGAAGATTACTTGGAATGATGATACAGAATATTTAGCATCACTGGTTAAAAAATTTAACATAAATTTATGTAAACAAAAGGTCAGCTGTGGCCGAAACATTGAACTGAATTACCGCTTCGTCATAACAAAGTGTAAACAAAAACAAATTTTATTTTTGTAATGAACTAAATAACCTTCAATATCTATAAATAGTAACGGAACTGAAATTTAAACACGCATTTCACAATTATTAACGAAATTTATACGTTTTAGATATAAAAACAATAGCAAGATGTAAAAAAATTAGGGATAAATATGATACGGGAAAGACGCAGGCTCTACACCACATTTTGTAGTGGGCAAGATAAAATTAGGTATACGGTGTAGTAACTAACCTCACAATCATCAGTATACGTTTACAAACTAAATACATTCACCGACCCGACACTTTACAAACACAGAAATAAAATAAATTAAAACTAGAATTTTATTCGCAACGGCTGATATTAATTTTAAAATAATTATATTTACACAATTTAAGTACCTTAATCCTTCACCGTCGCCTGTGTCTAGTTTTCTGTCCTTTGAGGTCATAGAATTTTATAAAGATACAAAATAAACTACTGATCTCTACGGCAGTAAATTAATTTTTGCTCCTAAAAATACCTAAATAAAATACTATCACCTAATTACTAAATAAAACACTTTAAAAACCACTACAATTTAAAACGCTATAATAAAATAAAATTTTCTTCCACATTAGTTACAAAAAAAGATCGATATGTTTTGCCAAGTATCATGGCGGGCTAAATCCACTGCTTGTTTGTTATTGTTGCCGTTCTCTTTTCTTTTGTCATCATTTACACAAGGAAAAACAAGTAATACGATAAAAAATAAAATTATTCATTAAATTAAGCGATTTTTGATGTCCAGTAAAAATATTGTAACATATATAAAGTTAAAATCCGTAGATATATAATCGATTTCTTTACTTAAAGCACAAGATGTTCGAATGGCTAACCTGGCAAGAAAATTTAACGATACAGCTGACACTTATACAGCGCGTGATTTAAAGTATAGTCGATCTACAGTTCAGCCGTTCTTAGTTTGCTCCTACTGTCAACAAACAACAGCCACCTACTACAGGATGTACGCTAGAGTCTGCCACTTTACGGATCTCGTATTCCTATTAAGTTAACTATTTTTTAAATTATAAGTACTAAAACCATCAGTATATGCCTGTTTCATTGATTTTGAAAAAGCATTTGACAGGGTCCGACATGAAAAACTAATAGAATTATTGAAAAACAAAAATATAGACAGACGAGATTTGCGAATCATCATCAATCTGTATTGGAATCAAAAGGCCAATATAAAGGTCGAAGAACAAAAGTCCGAGAATATTGATGTAAAGAGAGGAGTAAGACAGGGTTGTGTTTTGTCGCCACTACTGTTCAACATGTATAGTGAAGCCATATTTCAAGAAGCCATAACAGAACTGAGTGATGGAATCTCTGTGGGTGGAAGGATAATAAATAACATAAGATTCGCTGATGACACTGTTGTGATGGCAGACACCCTGGAGTCGCTGCAAGAGTTGGTGAATAGAGTTAACGATCATTGCATTGGATATGGACTTAGAATAAATGAGAGAAAGACTAAATTTATGATTGTCTCGAAAGCAGAACATGGACATGAAACATTAACAATAGAGCAAACCCAAATAGAAAAAGTAGAGACATGCAAATATCTGGGAACCTGGGTTGATGGCAAGAATGACCAAAGTAAAGAAATTAAAGTACGAATTGAAACTGCAAGGCAAGCATTCATAAAATTGAAGACAATGCTAACAAACAAAGACCTTCAGTTACCTCTCAGATTGAGGGCTCTAAGATGTTATGTATTTTCTATCGTACTATATGGGATGGAAGCTTGGACATTGAAGAAACAGCACATAAAGAAGATAGAAGCGTTCGAAATGTGGTGTTACAGGAGAATATTGAAAATTCAGTGGGTCCAAAAGGTTACCAATGTTGAGGTGCTCCGACGTTTAAATAAGGAGTTGGAAGTTATGAAGAGTATAAAAACAAGAAAACTAGAATATTTGGGTCACATAACCAGAGGAGAAAAATATGAGTTGCTGAGAATTATTATGCAGGGAAGGATCCGAGGAAGAAGAGGCGTAGGAAGAAGACGCATCTCCTGGCTGAGGAATCTTAGAGAATGGTTCAACTGTAGTTCATTGCAACTATTCAGAGCAGCAGCCAGTAAAGTGACCATAGCCATTATGATATCCAACCTCCGATAGGAGATGGAACTTTAAGAAGAAAGAAGAAAACCATCAGTCATGATATGATGTAGGCCTAACAATTTCATTTAGAAAAATACTTTTGAAAGTATTTTGTTGTTACTTTTTAATCAGAATGTACACATTTTGATATAATGCGCATGCTCAGTGACGTCATTATTTGTTTACATTAGGAGCAAACTAAGAGAGGCTGGACTATACTGTAAGAGTAGCCTACTCCTTGCGAGGCAAGCGCCTGCCTATACATTGTAAACGAAAGTGTAAACACTAGTTACCACGTATCTACCTCTCCCAGACAATATTATCTTGCACTACGTCCATCATAAAAATATCTACATCCAGATAAAATAAACATTCCTCCTTTAAGCGTTTTCAATTATACCGTTCTGATTACTTGTAATTATTGTAGTTTCATAAAGACTCCATAATTAATTATTTTAACCATTACATTACAAAACAATTTTTTGCTACTTTTTAATGTTTACCGCTTTTATGGTTCAAAAACTCAACACATTCACTATCATGCATGTTAACAAAACACTGCTTACAAAACTTTTCAACTTCAGTCTACGAAGAAAATCGAAACGAACCAATACAATTCCAAAAGATAACTGATGAAACTAAAAATGAGTTAAACACGGGCAAGTGAAAACAGTTGTATTAAACTAGTCACAGATATTAATTATTTTAATGATAAAAAAATAAACAATCTGAAATGATAAACAATGAATCTTTGGAATTGTTAACTCTCCTGTTATAATTCAAGCGCGCATTAGTCTTACATTACTTGTGACCAAAAATAAAATAAAACTGAGTCTATAAAAAAAATTGACTAATCATAAATAATAATGTAATAATAGTTAATAATGTAACAAAAAAATAACAATAGTAAAAGTTTTAGTTATTAATGGTAAACTAATGTGTTTGATTCAAAAATAAATCTTTATAATGCATCCTGCAGTTTGAAATATTTCTATTTCATATAATGAATTAAAAAGTCATTTTAAACTGCGTCATATAGTGACGCAGTTTAAAAAGAAGGTTAGTGAAATTATTATATTAATTCATTATATGAAATAGTAATGTGTTTGATTTATAAAACATTTTCTAACAAATGAATGGAACGTATTTTTGTTATATTGAGGTTAGAGCGAATCAGTGTTGTATGGAATTTTGTTTTTGATCATGCTGTGGGTATTTTTAATTAATACGCATGCTCACTTGTATTGCTGGTTGCCTACGTTGAAGTACTCTTAGCGTAGAGAGACGATAGTCCAGTGTTTCCCTTTGGGGTGGTCCGCGGACCAAAGGTGGTCCGTGAGAGTCCAGTGACTACTTATAAAAAAAGTAATATTTTCCCGTGATTAAATCACTGCTTAATTCACCGGCAAGCATTTGCATCGAAAACCATGCCGGAAGACTTATTGAATACCATGAAATTGGCCTTAAAGATGGTGAACTCTGTTAAAGGTATTGCAAAACACACACGTATTTTCAAAAAGTTATGCGCAGAATTAGACTCCGAGCACGAAACACTACTTTATAATAACTGAGGTGCATTGGCTGTCAAAAGGCAATATGTTAGCACGCTTAGATGAGTTGAAAGTATTTTTTATTGAGACTAAAATGCAACATTTCTGGGAATTACTAAGTGAACCAAGCTTTGAGATTCGACTCAAGTATATAGGCCTAGTGGATGTTTTTGGCCACTTGAACCAATTAAACTTACAACTACAAGGTTCTGGAAACAAAAATTTGGAAGGTGTTGGTAATATATTTGCATTCAAGGACAAATGTCGTGCGTTTTTGTGTAAGCTTGATCACTGGATAGTCAAAGTTGAAGAAAAAAACTTTCAATCGTTTGCGAATTTCAAAGCTCTTGCTAACAACGAGGATTATGCTACTGTTACAGACCAGGTGCAGCACAACATACTCGGCCACTTAGGCAACCTCAAAAGTGAATTTGCTCGTTATTTCCCAGAATATGGAAGCAGTGAGACACAATCTTGTTATTTTTGATAATTGTTACTTTCGACTAAGTAAATTCTGTATTCCTTATTTTATTAAAAGACAATTTACAATTAAAATATTTTTACTTTTTGTGATGTACAATGTACCCTACTTTCTGAAAATAACAATTATATGTTTGTAATAATAGTTTCTTAATTTTAATAATAGTTTGTTTTATTTGATCACCTTTTAATTTGGTGATGAACTGATAAGATTTATATGCAATAATGTAATGGGTGGTCCGTGGTAGTTCACTTTCAGGCTGAGTGGTCCGCAGACCACTGCCAGTTGGCAACCACTGATCTAGTCAAATGAATCAGTAGGATGTTTTCACACAACTTTCACAGAAAAGCTGAACAGCCATCAGAGCTGGATACTGGTGCAGTTCAACTGACACTGCATTTCCTCATTTCTTTATACTTACATCATGTTGAAATCACCAAATAACTGGCTACTTGCTTAGCTACTAATTACTGACTGAAATAATAAATAAAAGAGCACTAAATGGGATCATAACCCACCGGGTTGGTCTAGAGGTAAAGTCGTCGCCAAAATCAGCTGCTGTTTAACAGCTGATTTTCGGAGACGAAGGTTCCTGGTTCAAACCTTTTTTTTTTTTTTAATTCTTAATATGTGTACGTTGCAATCTGTTCAATTCTGAACAAAAGCAACCCTATGACCCAATGAGATGAGGATGATGTGTATGATGTGTAGTCTTGTACAGACCCAGGCCGACCATTCCTGAGAGAGTATGGTTAATTGAACCCCAACCATTAAAAAGTACACCGGTAGCCACTGTCTAGCATTCAAATCCGTATTAAAGTAACTACCTTTACTAGGATTTGAACCAGGAACCTTCATCTCCGAAAATCAGCTGTTAAACAGGTGATTTTGGCAACGACTTTACCTCTAGACCAACCCGGTGGGTTATGGTTCAAACCTAGTATTTTTATTTTTTTTAATTTTATTGAGTGATGATGCCTACATAAGCCTTGGGCTTGTGCGTAGGTAATGATATGTGGTGATTTACAGATGAAAAAAAATGCTAGACCTGACCGGGAATTGAACCCGGGACCCCGGCATAGTAGCCAGTTGCGCTGACCACTACACCACGGGCCGGCCCATGGTAGTAACTAAAAGTAAAGTCCATGGTAGTAAAAGTAAAGGAAATTACTTTTATACGGATTTGAATACTAGACAGTGGTTACCGGTGTACTTTGATGGTTGGGGTTTAATTAACATAATTAATTAATAATATTTATATATAATAATAATAATTAATAATATAATAATATAATACCAGTAACATTACCAGTAACATACAAAATTTTCTCTGCCTGCCTCTTGAAAAGAGCACAAGAACAAATAGAGCCAAAACTATCTGACTACCAATCCGGATTTACACCAAGTAGATCTTGTGCAGAACAAATTTTTAACCTGAGAACAATAATAAAAATGAAAGCAATAAGGTGCAAGCCTGTAATATGCACTTTTGTAGATTTCAGAAAAGCGTACGACTCGATAGACCGCCAATTACTTTTCCAAATATTAGAAGAAAAAGGGCTAGACCACAAAACAAGACGTCTCGTAGAACAAACACTAACACACACCAAATCTAAAGTGAAATTCATGGGAGAGATCTCGGGACCTTTTGATATAAATACCGGCGTGAGACAAGGAGATGGACTGTCGCCACTGCTCTTCAATATTGTATTAGACAAGGTTATGGAAGAATGGGAGAACAAACTTTGCGAAGAAAACCTCTGGAAACCAATCACACTTGGAACCGGCAACACTAAGTTACACATACCTTACCTCGCGCTTGCAGATGACTTGGCAATAGTAGCTGAAGATGAACAGACAGCGGTCAAGCAGATTGAGATGCTAAAAGAGTGTGCAGAAAAAGTGGGGCTCCAAATTTCTTTTGAAAAGACTGAGTTTATTGGCAATAGAATCAATATTGAAACATTGAACACAAAATATGGTATAATTAACAGAAAGCCACACTTCAAGTATCTAGGTGAATTTATAGAGCCCACAGGAGCAGAGGAGATATTGCAGGTTAACAGGCTACAAAAGACCAAAAGAGCACTGAGGATGATACAGAACTTATATAACAAGAAGTCGATGTCAAGAAACACCAAGATCCGCCACTACAACACAGTTATCAAACCCGCTTTCCTGTATGCAAGTGAGACACTAACATTAAATAAGAAACACGAGCTGGAAGACATAAAAAAAGAAGAAAGGAAAATAATCCGAAAGATCCTTGGTGCTAGGCAAACGGAAACCGGGTTCAGATTACAACCAAACCAGACCGTAGAAAAATTCTCAAATGTAGAAGCTGACATTAGAAAAAGACGTATGAAATTCTTTGGACACATAAAGCGGTTACCAGGAAATAGGCTAACAAGAAAAATATTGGAGTATACAACGTCTCTCAAAAAAATGCCACCGTGGATAAGTGAAATCTATAAAGATCTCAGGAAAGCGAAAATAACAGAACAAGACATCGCAGATAGGAAAATATTTAGGAACAAGGTGGACAAGTGGGAGATAGAGCCAGAGCAGCCAAAGCAGAAGCAGCACAGGCCAAAGTGGTCAGAAGAAAGGAAACAGGCTTTCTCAAAACGGATGCGAGAGTACTGGGTGGACAAAAAGAACAACAAGAAGAAAAAATGATTCAGTTTGCTTATCGCCTTCCTTTAAGGGAGAATACGCTAATAATAATAATAATAATAATAATAATATAATATATTAATTAATATTTATAAGTAATAATTATTAACCATAATTAATTGACCATTCTCTCTCAGGAATGGTCGGCCTGGGTCTGTACAAGACTACACAGTCTCATTTACACGTCATACACATCATCCTCATCTCATTGGGTGATGGGGTTTCTTATTGTTCTGAATTGAACAGATTGCAACGTACACAAATTAAAAATAAAAAAAAAAAATGGGATGATTAACAAAATATTTTATTTTATCACCCAAAAGGTTTTACTAAGTAGGACAAGGAATGAGAAGGTTTACCTTACAGAGTTGAAAAGTATGCTATCGGCATGGCAGACCCTCTGAAAAGCATCTTACTTTCCACCGTCCAAATGACACCTTCACTTCATTCACCACAGAGGGTCCAACTGTATAATGAAATTCATTACTTTCAGAGGAGATAACTGTACACCTGTTCTGTTGTTAAATGGTTCAGTCATTTAATTGGCAACAAACCCTCAAACTAACAGTCTGTTACATTAAGGGGAGCAGACCATTTTCATTATTCCTATTAAATTAGATGATAACGCCCTCAAACAAGTGAAAACATATAAGTACTTGGGTAGAACCATTTCAGAAGATGGTAAAGACAGAGAGGACATAAAGCGTCGTATAAGAGAGGCAAAAGCTATTTTTATTGGTAAGCGACATGTATTTTCCTCAAATAGTCTCAGGTTAGAAATGAGAAAGAGATTAATAAAAAGCTGCATTTGGAGTGTTGCCCTCTATGGCTCAGAAACTTGAACTATTGGTAAGGTGGAGGAAAGAGCACTCAATACTTTTGAAGTATGGTGTTGGAGACGAATGCTTAAGTTGAAGTGGACTGACAGAGTTAGTAATGAGGAAGTATTTCAAAGGGCTGAGGAGAACAGATCTCTTTTGAAAATTCTAAAGGACAGACGACACTCTTGGCTTGGCCATGTAATAAGACACAATGTATTCACGTTAATAATATCAGAAGGAATCATAATTGGACAAAGGGCTCGTGGAAGGCCCCGGCTACAGTATTTGAAACAAATTACCAAAGATCTAGGGATCCAGAGCTACATCCAACTAAAAACTATAGCTCTGGACAGAAAACGATGGAAAGCTGCCTACCAATCGCATGATTGAAGCTAAAGAAGAAGATACTTGCAATACTAACTTAGGTAGATTTTTTGTAGAAACCGTTAAAGCTACAAAGCTGAGCTTTGGCACACCTTTCTACAGTACCGTTTTACAAATTTGTATCGGAGCTTTTTCATTTATCTTCATCCAATCTAAAAATGATTTTTATTCTCAAAAAATGTTCAAATGTGCCCAAATTTTTTTATAAAAAACACACCCAAAAAATAAAAACTCCAAAATTTTTGAAATACCTCTGGAGTAAATACAAACCTTATTACTAAAATGTAGTGTGTGAAATTTCACACTCCTAAGTGTGATGGTTCCTAAAATAAGTGTACCTAAAGTCAAAAAATACAATATGAGGAAAATGCGGATATAGTAAAAGCATAATACCGTAACAGAAACACCTATTGCCAATTGGAATTAACTTCCAAACAAAAACACACCAATATTTGCTCTACAGCTGATTCGTACGCGTTCTAGAAATTATCGTTTTTATGTAAACGTGATCTCCGTAATGTTAGAGCAGTAACATGATTATATTAATTAATCTCAATTTACAAGAATGAAAAACGTGAAAAAATATCAAAATAAACACTACGTACCCCATCAATGTAAAAACATAATTTTTCTCAACAGAAAAAGCAACAAATGTCGTGTTATATATCAATTTAAATATGGGAAAACGATCGATCAATATATGGTAAAATTAAAAATCAATATTTTTTTATTAAAATCAGTCTGCTCCCCTTAGCACACTCCAACTGTCTGTTACCACTAGATAGGACCCTATCGTAGAATTATTACACCGATCAAATTTGTGGTAAAATATCATCTGGGATATTTTTACATTAAAACAAATTGCCAGATTAAATGATAAAAAATTGCTTATAGCAGCTTATCATGGTTTAATTTTATCTCATATCAGGTATGCCATATTAGTATGGGGTAATTCATCACAGTGTAACATGGAAAGAGTTTTTAAAATACAGATAAAAGCTGTCAGGTGTATGATGGGAGTCAACCACCTTACCTCATGCAGATCACTATTTAAACAGCTGCAATTGCTCACAGTTCCTTCTTTGTACATTTTTAAAGTGATAATGTACGTAAAGCAAAATATCTTTTTACAGAATTTAGATGTTCACAACCACTACACAAGAAACAGAATCGATTATTATGTTGCTAATCACAACACTAAATTGTTTGAACAAAAACCAACTTATGCAGGTAGAAAATACATCAATAAATTGCCACCAGGTTTAAAAAGTTGTGACAATTTAAGTCATTTTAAAAAAAAGCTAAAACAATATTTGATTGATGAAACATTTTACAGTGTGCACGAATTCCTTTCTAAATAATTTAGATTGAAAAATATTTAACTTCTAATTAAACAAATATTGTGTACTATTTGATACAAAGGGGTTCATGACAAGCCTACTGAGTTAAGCAGTAGCGGGAAAAAATTATTGGTAAGTGATGAATTTATCATTGTGTTTGACTTTTTTATTTTTTATTTTGTGTCATGACAAGCCTACTGAAGTAAGCAGTAGCAAAAACAAATTTTTGGCGGTAAGTGATTAATTTATCATTGTGATAAACTTTCAGTTTATCAGTTTTACGCTTGATATGTCCTATACTCCCACAAGGAGTCTCCTGGATGAAAAAAATAAAAAAATTAACCAGTATGTGAGTTTTATAAAGCCTAACCTCAAATTATGTTGTTTAATGGCCAATTTAATTGTTAGAGTAAAACCAAAGAGCTCAGTGGATGAAGAGGCTACAGTTGAGCCGTTGTTAGTTTGCTCCTACTGTAAACAAACCAAAGCCACCTACTACAGGGTGCACGCTAGAGTCCACAACTTTGTGTTGTTGTTTAGGTCATCAGCCGAAAGGCTGGTTTGAACCTGTAGAGGTTTTACTAAGAAAATCGAGGAGTGAGGTGGTTTACCAATGCCTTCCTCACCAAGTGGAAAAGTACGCTTATCAGCATGCCGGGCCCTCTGAAAAGCACATATTTTCCACTCTGAAAATGACACCTTCACTTCATTCACCACAGGGTCTGGGTGTATAATGAAATTCATTACTTTCAGAGGAGATAACTCTGATTAGTGTCTTTTACACCTCTACCTCTTCTCTTCTTAAATGATTCAGTCATTTAATTGGGTGACCATGTGACAAGAAACAGAACTATTTATTTTAGCCCTGCAATTAACAGATTGAGTGTAAATAATTTGACACTCCATCTGTCTGTTATGGGCAAAAATTTTGATTGTTGTTTGCATTTATTTGAAGTTTAAAATTTTCTGAATCACTTTTTTTTGTTTACTTTGTAAGTTGACAAAAAGGTATAAAAAGATCTGTTTAAAATAGCCTAAAGCTCACTAACAAGGCAAGTGAAATTATTCCTTCAACTTTAAGTTTTCCGGAAATGTGGTTTTTCATGATTGTACATTCTTGGGAATTAAATATTTTGGTTTGCATAGGAGACATTTGGAAGATGTTTTTTTTTCAAATATTCATAATTTCTTGCTCTATTGTCTGTGGAATGATTATTACAAAAACCTTAATACGGATTTAGTTAAAAAATAATTTGTGAATACATAAAAAAAATACTTTGAAAATATGATTTTTCTTCAATAAATTCCTTGTCAGAAAAAAAAATACATACAAGCGCATACAACAGATAATAGAGAGCAATTTTCTGTATTTTGTAGCATAAGAATCATGTTGATATCTTTCTTGGTTCCTGAGATATTTGATTCGCCGTAAAAGCCCGCTTTTCCAACCTTACTCTTATATTAGGGGCTGTAATTAATTTTTTGGCTTGGTTCAAATGGTAGATCATTACTAGTAAATTACTCTTTCATTTAAAATAAATAATGATAAATTATAGCCTGAAATTTTGATTTTCATTTTCTGGGTTGACTACCCCCTTAATTTAACTATTTTTCAAATTATAACTACTTAAAGTACTTAAAACATCAGTGGTGATATGATGTAGGCCTAACAATTTCAATTATAAAAATACTGTTAAAAGTATTTCGTATTTAAATACTTTTGAAAGTATTTTGTTGTTACTTTTTAATCAGCGTGTACACATTTTGATATAATGCGCATGCTCAGTGACGTCATTATTTGTTTACATTAGGAGCAAACTAGCAGAGACTATATATGTACCCTTTTTCCACTCACCGATTCAATTGATGAAGGTGTTATGTAAATGGTTTATTCTGCCAACTACATCATTTTATATCCTGTTATTAGTCATGATAGTTTTTAACTGATTATGTGACCGTCGTAAACAGTACCAAAAGGGATTTATCTTCACCTAAGTCAAAAGTGAGGTTATGCTGAAAACAATAATATTTTTACTTTCTCTTGCCTGTTGTTGTTTAGGTCAACAACCTAAAGGCTGCTTTGAACCTGTAGAGGTTTTACTAAGTAAAACGAGGAGTCAGGTGGTTTACCTTTGCCCCTTACTCACCGAGTGGAAAAGTACACTTATCAGCATGCCAGGCCTTCTGAAAAGCATATATTTTCCACTCTGCAAATGACACTTTCACTTCATTCACCACACAATCCAACTGTGTATAATGAAATTCATTACTTTGGGAGGAGATAACTGTGATTAGTGTCTTTTACACCTCTACCTCTTCTGTTCTTAAACGATTCACTCATTTAATTGGGTGACCATGTGATAAGAAACAGAACTATTTATTTTAGCCCTGCAACTAACAGATTGAGTGTAAATAATCTGACACTCCACCTGTCATGGGAATAGTATGTAATTATAGAATAATATGTGAACATAGTGGGGCAATTCTGTAGTGTTAAATAAATTGTTTGTAACTCAAAAATATTTCATTAAAATATTATTATTTAAACATCAGAGAGACAGTACTGTTAATGATTTTAAAAATTTACATATCTTGCCCATTAAAAACTTATTTATTTTTAAAGTTTTAAAACTATTTTATAAAAAAAGTGGCAACAGAGGTACTGAAAACTTATATCACAGAACTAGAGGTTCAAGCCAACAACTTTTTGTAAGACTGAAAGTTAATAAATCCTTTTTTGCTAAAACTTTTGTTTTTTTAGGTCCAAAGTGTTTTAATCTGTTGCCTATTGAAATTAAAAGGAGCTTAAACATGTGTAATATTTTCAAGAAAGGTTAAAGATTGGCTCAATGACAAAGGCTAACTGATGTTGATTCACTTGTAACAATAATTGTTGGTTAGTGTTGGTGACTTGCACTGCTTGCTATTCACCACTCCTTCTACCAATTTACTGATCTCAATAAATAATATAACAATAATAACTGATTTTAGTGTTGTGAATGGACAGGTGAATATCTGCGCTGAAGATTGACGACACCTTGGTTAATGTTGTTGTTAAAAAATATAGTTAACATGCGCTGTAGCTGCCGCTACAATTTGAATTGTCATTTGTAGTGGATGACGACATTTGATTTGTAATTTATTTCTATAATTCATTTGATTTGTAATTCATTTGTAAACTTGTTTTTATGTATTTTGTGTTTTTTTTGTATATATAACCACCGTTTACTTGAGTTGGTGGTTATTTATTCCTAGTAGATAAGATATAATTTTGTATTTGTATAAAGTGGAATAAATAAATATTATTATTATTATATATATGCCCAAAACGGGCAGGTGGAGTGTTATTTTAATTGCACTCTATCTGTTTGGTCCAGGGCTAAAAAAAAGTAGTTGTGTTTCTTATCACATAGTCAGCCACTTATATGACTGAACTATTTTAGAACAGAAGAGGTAGAGGTGTACTGTGACACTAATCACAGTTATCTCCTCTGAGAGTAATGAATTTTACTATACAGCGAGACCCTGTGGTGAAGGAAGTGAAGGTGTCATTTTCAGGGTGGAAAGTGAGTGCTTTTCGAAGGGCCTGGCATGCTGATAAGCATATTCTTTCAACTCAGTGAGGAAGGCTTGTGTAAACCACCTTACTTCTCGTTTTTACTTAGTAAAACCTCTAGAGGTTCAAACCAGCCTTTCGGCTGTTGACCTAAACAACAACAATATATGAATATATAAAAAGGAAAGTATTGTATTCATGTCGATTTTAACAAATACACTCTTCACCCGAATATACACCTAAACAGACACCCTCAACCCACACAACAACATGTTTTTAGCGATTGGTCTGTGTGTGTGAACAGAATATCTCAAGAACGGAACATCGTACGAACTTGAAACTTGAAACTTAAGTTACATACCACTACCGGACCCGACACGAACATTTTCATCAAAATCGGTCAACCGAAAGTAGTAGTTTATTCGTGTAATTTTTCACTTTTTTGCGATTTTCTCAAAAATGAGTCCTAAGATTTTTTTTTAAAAATCGCCTGGTATACTAAATTTTTTATGCTCTACAAGTTAGGGTAGGCGTCATGTTTGCTGAAATTCTTGGTGGGGCTGTTTTTACGTAAAACAAAAATAATTTTTGTTAAGATTACGGCTTTAATATGCATTTTAACGCAAAAATTTATATAGGCCTAACAAAAATTGTAAAGAATTTAAAATTCTACAACTTTTATTTCAAACATTTTTTGTATAACGCTTAGTTTAGCAGTAATTAGCAATTTTCTGTTTTTCCTCACGAAAACGTGTGAAAATCGATTTTTTAAGATTTTGGCCTTAGAATGCATTTTACGACAAAAGTGTAATATAATCAAATTTATAGGAAATTAAAAGATCTACAACTTTTATTTAAGCTTTTATTTTTAAGCATTTTGCTTTACAGAGCCTAGTTTACCGTGAAAGAGTGATTTTCCGTATTTTTAAGCTAAACTGAGATTGATTTTCATTTTGCCTCTTTCACTCATGATTAAAATTTGGTTATGTTATTAAAGTTAGTTTTTTGTTTAGTTTTCTAATGTTAGGTTTATTGTTAATTATTTACATTGGCAAGAGAAAGTTGTGTGAGTATTTCACACCAGATTTTTTATTACTAATGTTAGGTTTATTGCTAATTATTTGCATTGGCCAGAGAAAGTTGTGTGAGTTTCACTGCAATTTTTTACTTTTTTACTTTCGCTTGCCTATATGAATAGGCCTACACGTTAACTTATTCAGAAAATCACTAAAACATAATTCTGTTAAATATTTAATCATTTTGAACTAATTAATAACTAACAATGTTGAAATTATTAACAATAAAACATTATTTTTGTAGTCCGAATACACGAGAAAATGTACCCCTTAAATTTTTCATAAAAAAATATGGTAAACGGTTTAGAAATAGCAAAAAATGAGGGTTTTCTACAAGACGAACAGTTCCAAAGTTGAAAGAATATTTTATTGTTAATTTAAAAATAACCCACCGGGTTGGTCTAGAGAGTCGTCGCCAGAATCAGCTGTTTAACAGCTGATTTTCGGAGACGAAGGTTCCTGGTTCAAATCCTAGAAAAGGTAGTTACTTTATTACGGATTTGAATACTAGACAGTGGTTACCGGTGTACTTTCATGGTTGGGGTTCAATTAACCATACCTCTCAGGAATGGTCGACCTGGGTCTGTATAAGACTACACAGTCTCATTTACACGTCATACACATCATCCTCATCTGATTGGGTCATGGGGTTGCTTATTGTTCTAAATTGAACAGATTGCAACGTACACAAATTAGGAAAAAAAAATTTTTCATAAACATGGTAAACGGTTTAGAAATAGCCAAAAATGAGGGTTTGCTACAAGATGAACAGTTGCAAAGTTGAAAGAATATATTATTAATTTAAAAATGAACACTCATTACACTGAATTAATTTTATTACTTAATATTATATTTTATTAAAACGAATTTAAAGTAAAGAAAACATTAATATAAAAAATTACTTTAACATTAAAAAATAATATTTTAAAATAATTTTCTTGGTTACTATGCGAGATGACGTCATTCTTCGTTGTGATTGGTTAAGAATTGACCAATCAGCATTGTTAAAACCAATTATTACCATATATGGTAATGTTTGACCCCTTGCTATGCTATTCGGGATGAGTCATCAACTTTAGCTATACGGTACCGATGCGTCGTACAGTTAACATTGAAATTTTAAAACGTGAAATCGGCAATTCTAACGGATTAATCGAACAATTTAAAAAAATTTCGCGGAACTTCATGTTTACTAAGGTATATATTATTTAATTAAACATTATTTTCCTTTTTTGCACCACTACATATATGATATATAATGAACAGCCGGAAACAAAACAAATTAAATAATATCACTCACCTCAGAGTATTACATTTATTTAAGATCTTTCGTCTCTCTCTGAGACATCATCAGGAATTATATAGCCTAATACACACTGAACACATATAACATTGAAACATTAAAACAAATTTATGGTCAAAGACCACATCAATTATTTCCTATTTCACTAACCATGCCGCGCGCGAATATTCGGCCGAAATATTAAATAGGTAATATTAAAAAATAAAACTGACATTAAAATTTATTAGTTATTGAGATGATAAAACGTACACTTCAATAAAAATTTATGTAAAAATCACTTTTGTTTAACACAAGACAGATGTATGATTTCCTATCGTCTCAATGTCCACCCTTATACTGAAATGAAATCTAAATAAATAAAACTATCGTCTTATAAGAGGGGGAATTGTTTTGACTGCAGATTGAATACAAAACGGTCAATGCCACTAAACAAAAAAATGGTATAGCCTATTTTGTTTTTTTTATTCATTTTTTGTGTAATATCATATATCTAAAGAAACGTCATAGATTTTCTTTTCTAACTCATTTTTAACGCCTGCGAATGTAAGTTATTAAATTGAATAAAAGTTTTTTTTTGTTGCGTCGAACAGTTGAGACCTGTTTACATTCTATTCCTTTTGTTTAATCATAATCGGTAATAATTTTAACTTTACTTATTAAATACAAAAAATACTATTAATGTTAACATATTTACCAATTCCCGCCTAGGGGACATTCCTGTGCGCGGGAATGAGTTGTACACGACAACATTTTTTGTTCATTTTGTATTTTGTTGTTTTTATGTATAAATTATTGGTAAGTAATTACTAAAAATATTTTCAATAATATATTTATTACGCAGCTAACTCAAACTTAATCTAGTTATACAATTTACAAAATTATTCTAAATACCTAATTAAAAATTAGTACAATATTATAAAATTTACTTTCAACTGAATAAATATAGTCTAAAGTTACTTTATTAAAGAAAAATTACACAATTCTCTGCAAAATATCTCGGTTCATTAAATAGTGCGTTGGATAAAAATTATTATAGGCCTACAAGACCGTTAATTAATTACTTTTTTAGGGAACACGGATTAAAGTTTTCAAGAAATAAATAAATGTAAATGAAATTCTGGTAAAAATGCTTTTGAAATTTATTGATAATTATAGGATAATTTTCTGATTACTAAAAGACAAGTTTAAAATGAAATTTATTCTTTGCCCAATCCTATATTTTTTTAAAATTTTTTTATTTAGGGATGATGCCTACATAAGCCTTGGGCTTGTGCGTAGGTAATGATATGTGGTGATTTACAGATGGCAAAATGCAAGACCTGACCGGGAATCGAACCTGGGACCCCGGCAAAGTTTTGTTTTCATGTCGATTTTGAGTTTTCACCGGATATACATACACGTTTTCAGACCCCCCGAACTCAAAAATCGTGTTACTAGCGATTAGGCTCTCTCTCTCTCTCTCTCCCCACACTCCCTCCCCCCTCCCTCTCTCTCTCTCGCACACTCTTTTTTTTTCTCTCTCTCTCTCTCTCTTAGTTACGCTGACCACTACACCACGGGCCGGTCAAGTTTTGTTAATTTTATCAAATTGTTTTGCTAATCTTCTGGTACCTAATAAATTTTTGGGGAATTTTATTTTATTAAAACACTGCTGAAGTAATTTCCTGACGTCTACACACTTACAGTTTTATGGTTTTTTATTATCATATTTGTTATTGTAGAGATGTAGCCCTATATAAGTACCTAATAATAGAAAAAAAATCTGGTGTGAAACACTCACACGACTTTCTCTTGCCATAATGCAAATAAGGAATAATGTAACCTAACATTAGTAATAAAACATTAGAAAGAACAAAAAACATAAACCTATTCTAATCATGACTAAAGAAAAGATGTTTCTTTTTACTTTCTCTTGCCTATATGAATATAACTTATGGGAAGGGAAGTTTTTTGTAGATTTTTTCGAAATTGAGTTTTCACCGGATATACTTACACGTTTTCAGACCCCCCGAACTCAAAAAACGTGTTACTAGCGATTAGGCTCTCTCTCTCTCTCCACTCTCTCCCCACCCACTCTCTCCCCCTCTCCCCCTCTCTCTCTCGCTCTCTTTCTCTCTCTCACACACTCTCTCTCTTTATTTCTCTCTCCCTCTCTTTCTCTCTCTCACACACTCTCTCTTTCTCCCCCTCCCCTCTCCCCCACTCTATCTCTCTCTCGCACACACTCCCCCTCCCCCTCTCTCACTTTCTCTCTCTCTCTCTGTTTATATGTAAACAAAATATCTCTTGAACGGAACATCGTACAAAGTTGAAATTTGAAACTTAAGTTAGGTACCACTAGAGGATCCAACATGAACATTTTTATCAAAATCAGTCAAACGGTTGTAGTAGTTTATTCGTGTCTTTTTCCATTTCTGTAATATTCTTAACAACAGCTCCTACCATTTTTTTTTAAATCGCCTAAATTTACTACATTTTTTGTGGTCTAGACGATAGGCTGGGCACCGTGTCTACTGAAATTCTTGGAGAGGCTGCATTTTAGCCAAAAGTGTAGACAATAAAAGTAGTAAAAATATTTTAAAATCTACAACTTTTTTTGAAGCGGCTTTGTAACTTAAGTTTTAAGTTTCAGGTTCGTACGATGTTCCGTTCTTGAGATATTCTGTTCACACACACACACACACACACACACACACACACACACACACACACACACACACACACACACATACGTACATACACGTAGGGTGATACATTTTAGAGTTGTCTGTATGTGGCCAACAATAAAACATGACATAGCACGAGCAGTGTAATTACGGTTTACGGTTTATGGTAGGGCGCTTATGAACAATTAAACGAATTTAAAGATAAACCGCCGAGTTTAAGTGAAAACATTTCATTCTATTAAGAAGTGACCGTGGAACAGTTTTAGTGTGAAATAAGTGTAAATTCGCGTTAGTGCCGAAATGAAAATGAGTGACTTTACGGTGGTGATTTTTGGGAAAGGACGAGCCGATCACCGAGTGATTATCTTGGTGAGTACCAGTTTTTATTTCATTCTGGTTGACACCCAATTATGTTTTTTTTATATTTCAGGTTTTTGATAATAATTATATGTAACAACGAATTGGATGGTTTTCATTTTATTCTGGGTTAATATTTGGTGAAAGGTTTATGCATGTTAGTACTGTATTTTAATAAGTCATTCCTGCAGTGGTCTTCCGAAAATGGCGGTGAAAGCGCCAAATGCGATAAATTAGGCTCACTTCCCTCCATCTGAGGTTTGAAGCATATTCGCAGGCAGCCCTTTTCGGAATATGCACGATTGACAGCATGTTAATTATAAAATATGTAACAGAAACAGATAGGCTAGATTTATTTGAACAAATTGGAAATTTCCCTAATTTTAGTTGTTTATTTTTTTAATTTTTTTTGTATGACCACAAAATTTCTCTTTGGTTAGCTCTTTTTCTTCGGCAGTTTAGTTCCTTTTCATTTCTTTCTTGCCAATACTTTTTCATTCTGTCGGATCTTGCTTTTCTCAATTCGTCTGAACAAACCTGTTCTTTTCGTTTAATTGTTTTTACTGATAAAATTTTGTTTTTGTCATTAATTTTGTTTCTTTGTAAACCGGTGTACGATCTTTGACATCAGCAATTGTTAGATTTAATTCTGTTCTGTCTTTTTTGATTTCTTCAAGCCAAGGAATTGTAGCTCCTTCTGTTTTTGCACACATGAATTTTTCTACAATTTTTCTTAATAATCGGTTTTCTGGAGTTCTGAGGATATGCGAAAAGAAAGAAAGTCTCTTTTAGCGCATTGCATCAGTGATTGGTTTTATTTTTTTGTAAATTTGTTCTCTTGGTAAAAGTCTGTGCTGGTTGTCAACTAAGCTAAGTGTTTCTTGTTTATGCAGGTTCTAAGAATCCTTCTTTCTATTTTTCTTATATAATTTATAGATTTTATATAAGTTACATAAAATTGTGATTTTGTCTGTAGATTTTTGTACAATTTTTCAGAACGCCCCAAATTTTGTTTCCATCCGAGGTTTGAAGCATATTCGCAGGCAGCCCTTTTCGGAATATGCACGATTGACATGTAGCATGTTAAACAGATAGTGTAGTTGGTAGGCCTATTACGGTTATTACGTTGATTTATTTGAACAAATTGGAAATTTCCATAATTTCACTTGTTTATTTTATGTTATCTATAGGCCTATAGGTATACATATAATTGTGATTTTGTCTGTAGATTTTTTGTACAATTTTTCAGAACGCCCCAAATTTTGTTTCTACGTTAGATCTATCAAGTAAACACTGAAAATAAGTTCAGGTGAATTCTTGCTTGTTGTCTGTATGTTAAGGCATCATGTAAACACCGCTGAATTAAATTTTACACAGGTTTTATCATTTACAGCTAATGTGTTCCAGATCTTTGTTAAAACAATTTTTTTTTGCATTTTCTTCACTCTCGGTTGGCATATGGAATTGTATGTTGGGGTACATACATTCGTTCGGTGATTAATCTGCAAAAATCTCAAATTGGAAATTTCCCTATTTTTAGTTGTTTTATTTTATGATATCTATAAATTTTATAGATATTTTATATATAGAATATAGATTTTATATACATAAAATTGTAATTTTGTCTGTAGATTTTTGTAAAATTTTTCAGAACGCCCCAAATTTTGTTTCTACGTTAGATCTATCAAGTAAACACTGAAAATAAGTTCAGCTGAATTTTTTTTGCTTGTTGTATGTATGTTACGGCATCATGTAAACACCGCTGAATCAAATTTTACACAGGTTTTATCATTTACAGCTAATGTGTCCCAGATCTTTGTTAAAACAAATTTATTTTGCATTTTGTTCACTCTCGGATGGCATATGGAATTGTATGTTGGGGTAGAACATACGTCACTCACATTCGTTCGGTGATTAATCTGCAAAATTAATTAATCTTTTCTACAGTCCAGCCTCTTTTAGTTTGCTTTTAATGTAAAGAAATAATGACGTCACTGAGCATGCGCATTGTATCAAAATGTGTACACGCTGATTAAAAAGTAACAACAAAATACTTTTAAAAGTGTTTAAATACAAAATACTTTAAAAGTATTTTTCTAAATGAAATTTTTAACCCTACATCATATCATGAGTGATGTTTTTAGTACTTTAAGTACTTATAATTTAAAAAATAGTTAACTTAATAGGAATACCATATCCATAAAGTGGTGGAGTGTAGCGTGCACCCTGTAGGAGGTGGTTTTTGTTTGTTGACACTAGGAGCAAACTAACAATGGCTGGACTATATAAGGTATAAACGGAAACAAAAAGCGCGATCGTATCAGCCTATTCCAAGAATTTTGAGTCGTACCTGTGAGGCATTTATTTGTGTAGCCTATAAGGTGCTCCTTCAATTCTATTGGGCGTGTGGTCACCGCAAAGTAATAATTCATCTCAATAAAACCAATTTATTGTTCTACTAATTATGCTGGAAAAATAAGGACAAGAAAACCAAATACAGTAGAACCTCTTTTATCCGGCACAATTGGGATTCTAAGCTTGCCGGATTAAAGGAAATTCCGGACTATGGAGGTTATTTATAAAAATACAGGAGTCGTATAAAAAAATAACACAATTTGCACGAGAAACTTTTACTGTATGTATTTATTGTTTAAACAATATAAATCAATATATAATTACAGGAGAAATATTAAAATGCATTTTAATGCAGTACAGTACATGATGTAATAAATTTGAATACAGTATGAAATACAGTACAGTGCTGTACTATTCGTGGTTTTTAGCAACAGAAATTGATGAATTAAAAATGAAATTTTCATTTCATTTTTAATTCATTTTTTAATTTGCATTGTTATTTTCGACTAAGTAAATTCTGTATTCCTTATTTTATTAAAAGACAATTTACAATTAAAATGTTTTTCCTTTTTGTGATGTACAATGTGCCCTACTTTCTGAAAATAACAATTTTATATGTTTGTAATAAGTAGTTTCTTAATTAATAATGATAGTTTGTTTAATTTGATCACCTTTTAATTTGGTTACAACAACTGATAAGATATAGGCCTATGTAGACTAATAATGTAATGGGTGGGTGGTGAGTGGTCCGTCCGCAGACCACTGCCGGTTGGCAACCACTGCTCTAGAGGCTTTACTAAGTAAAAATGAGGAGCCAGGTGGTTTACCAATGGCAACACTCACGGAGTGCAAAAGTACGGTTATCAGGATGGGGGGCCCTTCACTTCATTCACCACAGGAACCACCTATAGGCTATACTGATGAAATTCAATACTCTCAGAAAAGATAACTCTGACTAGTGTCTCTTTTACACCTCTACAGTATTCAGATGAATTGAAGTCCCCTAGCAGTGGGAGTGAGAGAATGAATGCAGAACGCTCTCACTCGCACAACCTATACCCTCCATTCCAAATAGCATTGTCGTATAATTTTACTCATTGTTGTCAGCAAGCGTTTATGCATACAGTAAACTAACAACCAAGATAACGACTGTAGTATGTTAACAGATTTGGATTATAACAGTAAAGACCTTTGACCAGGGGCGGTTACAGGGAAGGGGCCATGGGGGCCTTGCCCCCCCCCCCGAAATACTAGGAAAACTTAGTTTTTATATTTTCTATAAGCTATTATTTGTAACAAAACTGAATCCCAATACTCGTCGTACATATCAATTAACAATAAAAATTATTTTAGTATAAAAATCTGGTGTGAAACACTCACACAACTTTCTCTTGCCAATGAAAATAATTTAAACAATATAACGTAATATTAGTAATAAAACATTAAAAAAAAAAAAAAAACACTAACCTCAAAAAACATAACTTTATTTTAATCATGAGTGAAAGACGAAAAATGAAAATCGAACTCAGTTTGGCTTAAACTAACGGAAAATCCCACTTTCACGTTAAACTAAGCTCTGTAGCGAAAAATGCTTTAAATAAAAGTTGTAAATCTTTTAATTTCTTATAAATTTGATTATATACACTTTTATCGTAAAATGCATTCTAAGGCCGAAATCTTAAAAAAATCAATTTTTCACACGTTTTCGTGAGAAAAAAACAGAAAATCGCTAATTACCGCTAAACTAAGCGTTTTAAAAAAAAACTGTTTGAAATAAAAGTTGTAGGATTTTACATTCTCTACAACTTTTATTATATAACGTTTTGCGCTAAAATGCATATTAAAGCCGTAATCTTAAAAAAACAATGTTTTTACGTGAAAACAGCCTCACCAAGAATTTCAGCAAACATGACGCCTACCCTATCTTGTAGAGAATAAAAAAGTGAATAAACCAGGTGATTTAAAAAAAAATCGTAGGACCAGTTTTTGAGAAAATCGTAAAAAAGTGAAAAATTACACGAATAAACTACTACTTCCGGTTGACCGATTTTGATGAAAATGTTCGTGTCGGGTCCGGTAGTGGTATGTAACTTAAGTTTCAAGTTTCAAGTTCGTGCAATGTTCCGTTCTTGAGATATTCTGTTCACACACACACACACACACACACACACACACACACACACACAGACCAATCGCTAAAAACATGTTTTTTTGGGTTCAGGGGGTCTGAAAACGTATAGATCCGGTGAAAACTCGATTTCTAAAAATCGACATGAAAACAACACTTTCCTTCCTATATATTCATATAGGCAAGAGAAAGTAAAAATGAGTCAAACAGAAAGTATCTATTTTTAAATAGTATTAAGATAACAATCAGTGTCAGTAGTGAAAAGCCACTCGCATCCAGTCACCACCTTGACAATTATTTCTCTATGAATTAAAATTGTGGTTACAGCAATACACCATAAAAGAGGACTTTTCAATGACTCAATAACAAACTATGTATTACAAATTATGTAGTAAGAGCTACATAAAAACAAGATAGCCCCCCCCCAAAATCAGCTCTGAAACCGCCCCTGCCTTGAGCGCATGCATAGTTATGCCACATATCTCCCTCTCACTCACTCCACTATGGGACATCAATTCATCTGATACCTCTACCTCTTCTGTTGTTAAATGATTCAGTCATTTAATTGGGTGACCATGTGATAAGAAACACAACTATTTATTTTAGCCCTGCAACTAACAGAGTGAGTGTAAATAATTTGACACTCCACCTGCTCGTTAGTGACATAAATAGCCCTTGTAATTGTTTTTTTTTTCATCCTGGAGACTCCAAAGGGAGTATAAAACATGTCAAGATAAAACTGATAAACTGAAAGTTTATCACTAATGATAAATTCATCACTTACCACCAAAAATTGTTTTTGCTACTGCTTACTTCAGTAGGCTTGTCATAAACCCTATTGAATCAAATATCACACACAATGAAAAATAAAAAAATCAAACACAATGATAAATTCATCACTTACCAATAATTTTTTCCCGCTACTGCTTAACTCAGTAGGCTTGTCATGAACCCCTTTCTATCAAATAGTACACAATATTTGTTTAATTACAAGTTAAATATTTTTCAACCAAAACTATTTAGAAAGGAATTCGTGCACACTGTAAAATGTTTCATCAATCAAATATTGTTTTAACTTTTTTTAAAATGACTTAAATTGTCACAACTTTTTAAACCTGGTGGCAATTTATTGATGTATTTTCTACCTGCATAAGTTGGTTTTTGTTCAAACAATTTAGTGTTGTGATTAGCAACATAATAATCGATTCTGTTTCTTGTGTAGTGGTTGTGAACATCTAAATTCTGTAAAAAGATATTTTGCTTTACGTACATTATCACTTTAAAAATGTACAAAGAAGGAACTGTGAGCAATTGCAGCTGTTTAAATAGTGATCTGCATGAGGTAAGGTGGTTGACTCCCATCATACACCTGACAGCTTTTTTCTGTATTTTAAAAACTCTTTCCATGTTACCCTGTGATGAATTACCCCATACTAATATGGCATACCTGATACGAGATAAAATTAAACCATGATAAGCTGCTATAAGCAATTGTTTATCATTTAATCTGGCAATTTGTTTTAATGCAAATATCCCAGATGATATTTTACCACAAATTTGATCGGTGTAATAATCCCACCTATCTAGTGACACTCCTAGAAACTTCACTGTTTGCACATGATCGAGGATATTATTTGTATCAAGACATCCAGTTCTCTGTTTTCCCTTACATTGTGTTTGTTTTTGAACTGTAAGTACTGACACTTTTTCCCATTAACTGTTAACATTAATTCATTCAGATTGTCTTAATATACCCGACGTAATAAATTACCAAGTGAAGAGTTAGACGGGTACCTCTCTTCACCTATACCCAAAGAGATACCCATCTCTTTGGGAACAACCAACATGGACATCCAGTACCCAAGTACCCACTGCACGTCCATCTTGGCGGCTGTTTACACATACACACTGTATATTACCCTTAGGAGTGTTGCAAATACTTATTTTTATTTTTTTTAAATTTTATGACCACAAAGGATCACTTTAGTTTCTTTAGTTAGTTCTTTTTCTTCGGCAGTTTATTTCCTTGTCATTTCCTTCCTTCTTTCCAATAATTTTTCAATCTCTCGGATCTTGTTTTCTCAATTCGTCTGAACAAACCTGTTCTTTTCGTTTAATTGTTCTTAATGATAAATTTTATTTTTGTCTTTAATTGTTTCTTTGTAAACCCGTGTACGATCTTTGACATCAGCAATTGTTAGATTTAATTCTGTTCTGTCTTTTGTTGATTTCTTAGAGCCAAGAAATTGTGGCTCATTCTGTTTTTGCACTAACAAAATTTTCAACAATTTTTTTTAATAACAATCGGTTTTCTGGAGTTCTGAGAATATGTGCAAAGAAATAAAATATCTTTTGGCGCATTGCATCAGTGATTGGTTCTATTTCTTTTGTTATCGTGATAAAAGTCTGTGCTGGTTGTCAACTAGGCTCCGTGTTTTTTGTTTATGCAGGTTTTTTTTGTCATCAGTCTCTCGACTGGTTTGATGCAGTTCTCCAAGCTGTTCTATCTTGCGCATGTCGTTTGATATCTACGTACCTGTAACACCCTACATCTTTTGTAATTTTCTTTATATATTCTAATCTTTGCCTCCCCCTACAATTTACTCCCTCAATATTACCCTCCATTATTGATAGCCCAGTACCTGGATGTCTTAGGATATGCCCCACTAGCCTATCCCTTCTTTTGGTTAGATGCTTCCATATATTTCTGTTTTCATCCACTCGCCTAAGAACCTCTAAATTATTTATTTTCTTCACCCACCTAACATTTTCCTATAACACCACATTTCAAAAGCTTCTATCCTCTTCTTTTCGACAGCCCCTATCACCCACGTTTCACTTCCGTATAATGCTACACTCCAAACATAATGTTTTAAGAAATTTTTCCTAATATGTAAATCATGTTTGTAGTCAGTAAGCTGTTTTTCATTTCAAAGGCTTTCGTAGCTTGAGCAATTCTACTTCTGATATCCCTTGTGCTTCTACCATCCTTTGTTATTTTACTCCCTAGATAACAGAATTCTCCAACTTCCTGTATATTTTCGTTGCCTACTTTTAAATTTCCTATCTCTTCTAAACCACTCCTGCTGCTGCACAACTAGCCTTTCGATCCCGGCCGGTTCCCATAAGCCTTTTGTAAAAGGAATTAAAGGGGTCTCTTTCCAGTTGACGATGACAGAAGCCCTTTATAGCCCAATTTTTCTTAAGAACAATCGGTTTTCTGGAATTCTGAGGATATGTGCAAAGAAAGAAATTCGGTTTTTGCGCATTGCATCAGTGATTGGTTCTATTTCTTTATTAATTTGTTTACTTGGTAAAAGTCTGTGCTGGTTGTCAACAAAGCTATGTGTTTTTTGTTTATGCAGATTCTTTTTTTGTCATCAGTCTCTGAACTGGTTTGATGCAGTTCTCCAAGCTGTTCTATCTTGTGCAAACTGTTTCATATCTACATACCTGTAACACCCTACATCTTTTGTAAATTGCTTTATATATTCTAATCTTTGCCTCCCTCTACAATTTACTCCCTCAATATATTACCCTCCATTATTAATAGCCCAATACCTGGATGTCTTAGGATATGCCCCACTAGCCAATCACTTCTTTTGGTAAGATTCTTCTTTATACTTTTGTTTTCATCCAGTCGCCTAAGAACCTCTAAATTACTTATTTTGTCCACCCACCTAATCTTTAACATTTTCCTATAACAACATATTTCAAATGTATCCTCGCCTTTTCTACAGCCCCTATCACCCACGTTTCACTTCCGAATAATGCTACACTCCAAACATAACGTTTTAAGAAATTTTTCCTAATATGTAAATCAATGTTTGTAGTCAGTAAGCTGTTTTTTCGTTCAAAGGCTTTCCTAGCTTGAGCAATTCTACTTCTGATATCACTTGTGCTTCTACCATCCTTTGTTATTTTGCTCTGTAGATAACAGAATTCTCCAACTTCCTGTATATTTTCGTTGCCTACTTTTAAATTTCCCATCTCTTCTAAACCACTCCTGCTGCTGCACAACTAGCCTTTCGATCCCGGCCGGTTCCCATAAGCCTTTTGTAAAAGGAATTAAAGGGGTCTCTTTCCAGTTGACGATGACAGAAGCCCTTTATAGCCCAATTTTTCTTAAGAACAATCGGTTTTCTGGAATTCTGAGGATATGTGCAAAGAAAGAAATTCGGTTTTTGCGCATTGCATCAGTGATTGGTTCTATTTCTTTATTAATTTGTTCACTTGGTAAAAGTCTGTGCTGGTTGTGAACTAAGCTAGGTGTTTTTTGTTAATGCAGATTCTTTTTTTTGTCATCAGTCTCTCGACTGGTTTAATGCAGTTCTCCAAGCTGTCCTATCTTGCGCAAGTCGTTTCATATCTACATACCTGTAACACCCTACATCTTTTGTAATTTGCCTTATATATTCTAATCTTTGCCTCCCTCTACAATTTACTCCCTCAATATTACCCTCCATTATTGATAGCCCAATACCTGTATGTCTTAGGATATGCCCCACTAGCCTATCCTTCTTCTGGTAAGATGCTTCCATATACTTCTTTTTTCATACACTCGCCTAAGAACCTCTAAATAACTTATTTTGTCCACCCACCTCATCTTTAATATTTTCCTATAACACCACATTTCAAAAGCTTCTATCCTCTTCTGTTCTACAGCCCCTATCACCCACGTTTCACTTCCGTATAATGCTACACTCCAAACATAATGTTTTAAAAATTTTTCCTAATCTGTAAATCAATGTTTGTAGTCAGTAAGCTGTTTTTCATTTCAAACACAATCCTAGCTTGAGCAATTCTACTTCTGATATCCCTTGTGCTTCTACCATCCTTTGTTGTTTTACTCCTTAGAAAACAGAATTCTCTAATTTCCTGTATGGTTTCGTTGCCTACTTTTAATATGCCCATTATTTCTAAAACACTTTTGCTGCTCCACAACTAGCCTTCTATCCCGGCCGGTTTCCTTAAGCCTTTTGTAAAAAGAATTAAAGGGGTCTCTTTCCAGTTGACGATGACAGAAGCCCTTTATAGCCCAATTTTTCTTAAGAACAATCGGTTTTCTGGAATTCTGAGGATGTGTACAAAGTAAGAAATTCGGTTTTTGCGCATTGCATCAGTGATTGGTTCTATTTCTTTATTAATTTGTTCTCTTGGTAAACGTGTGTGCTGGTTGTCAATTAAGCTAGGTGTTTTTTGTTTATGCAGGTTCTAAGAATCCGTAAGCAATTACTTATGCTTATTGTAGGTAAATACTTATTCTAAGCAAATGCTTATAGTATACCAGTTGAGTTTGTTCTTGGTTTTTTGCAACTCATCACCTATTTTTAAAGGGAGGAGCTGCCACCACAGTGTGACGGGGTGATGGAATGAGTAAAAGTAAATGAGAAACATACAGTGTCTGTCAAAAGTTTAACAACACCTTCCTTACACATTTGCTATTCACAATATGAAATAAATAAAAAACACTTTTACAGATTTGCTAAACTATATAATTATAAAATAATAGCCAAGTAGCCTTTAAAATTAGTAGTATATCAGCACATATTCCACTTCTCTATCTTTTATACAACTAATTATTGTATTTTTCTGTTACAAAAAGTCAAATGTACAGTATTCAGATGAGTGGAAGTCCCCTAGCCGTGGGAGTGAGAGAATGAATGCATAACGCTCTCACTTGCACAACCCATACGCGCCGTTCCAATAACATTGTCGTATAATTTTACTGATTGTTGTGAGCAAGCGTTTAAGCATGCAGTAAACTTACAAGCAAGATAACGACTCTAGTATGTTTTCAGATTTGGATTATAACGGTACAAACCTTTGAGCGCATGCGTTGTTATGCCACATATATCCCTCTCACTCACTCGGCTATGGGACATTAGCTCGTCTGATACCTATACCTTTACTGGGATTTGAACCAGGAACCTTTGTCTCTGAAAATCAGCAATTAAACAGCTGATTTTGGCGATGACTTTACCTCTAGACCAACCCGGTGGGTAACCACTGTGATGTGGCAAATTTTGTTTTTTTTTTCTTTTTATGGCGTCGTTAAACTTTTGACAGACACTGTAAATAACGTTGTGGATAGTACTAAATCGTTTTATTTTAATAATAATGATAATAATAATAATAATAAGTTAGTGAAGTGAATTTAATATTGTTGTAAGGAAGTAATTGTACAAATGACCGGATAAAAAAAAATAAAATTGATTGACATATCCCTCATCAATGAAAAGAGAATGAGAAATGGTTGCAAATATTTTGTCACCGCAAAACACAACATTATTAATTATTATCCTAATTAATTAGTATTACATTTACATCGTAACTTATCTATTGCACAGTCACTGAATTTCAATTTTAGTTTAGTCGATTGCAACTGCCTTCAATAAATCACTCATTTTTCTTTAAATATCAGACTCATATTGTTTTCAACGCATTCTCATCAACTACAGTTCAGTCGTTCTTATTTTGCTCCAACTGTCAACAAACCAAAGTCAACTACTACAGGGTGTACGCTAGAGTCCGTGACTTTATGGATGTCGTATTACTATTAAGTTAACTATGTTTTAAATTATAAGTACTTGTAGTACTAAAACCATCAGTCATGATATTATGTACGCCTAACAATTTCATTTATTTAAATACTTATGAAAGTATTTTTGTTGTTACTTTTTAGTCAGCGTGTACACATTTTTATACAATGCGCATGCTCAGTGACGTCATTATTTATTTACAGCAGGAGCAAACTAAGAGAGGCTGGACTTTACATAATGACACTCTAAATGAAGTAATGGCAAACGTCTTTCTTTAACTTTCTTATAGGCTCTTTGAGTCCGAATGAGACGCTACGGTTACATACAACTACCAAATTAATCTTCAATTTCATCAAGTTGAAATGAGTAAGTCACGCAATTGGACATAAAAACTTTTTTTAGCTTTTTATTTGTTATCGGGAACTGTAGCTACATTGTTGACAACTACCCAATTTGATGATTGCTGTATTTTTGAATTGCATTAGTTAGGCATGAGTTTGAACAGGGAGGGACCCCCAGTAGAGTTTGCTCATGGATGGCTGTCAACTAGTCACCATACCAAGTCGCTTGCCCAACCGGTGTTACTTAACAAATAATAGCGACTTACTACCAGCTGACTGACTGAGCTAAACCGAAGGCCAACATTAAAAACTGGACCTATATTTTCCCACTGTCCAATCAGTAGTCTGTTATTAAATCCTTAAATCCCAATTTTATTTAGTCTATACAGACTAAATTCGAGGAGAAATTATATAAATGCTTAGATTTTTCACGGATATCGTAGTATTCGCCGAGACAAAGAAAGAACTAGAGGATATCTTAAATGGAATGGATGAGATCATGAAAAAGTATTGTTGTTTCGGTCATCAGCCAAAAAAACTGGTTTCAATCTGTAGAGGTTTTACTAGGTAAAACGAGGAGTCAGGTGATTTACAAATTGCCACAACTCACTGAGTTCAAAAGTACGCTTATCAGCATGCCGGGCCCTATGAAAAGCACATATTTTCCACTCTGCAAAAGACACCTTCACTTCAATCACCACAGGGTCTGAATGTATAATGAAATTCATTACTTTCAGAGGAGGAGATAACTGTGATTAGTGTCACAGTACACCTCTACCTCTTCTCTTCTTAAATGATTCACTCATTTAATTGGCTGACCATGTGTTAAGAAACAGAACTATTTATTTTAGCCCTGCAACTAACAGATTGAGATTAAAGAATTTGACACTCCACCTGCCTGTTATGGGCAGACAAAAAGTATTACTTAATAAAAAATAATAATAACAAAACGAAAGTGTTGTGCAGCAACAAGAGTGGTTAAGAGATAATGGGAAATTTACAAGTAAACAATGAAAAAAATAAAGGAAAATGGGGAATTCTGTTAACTAGGGAGTAAAATAACAAAGGATAGTAGAAGCACAAGTGACAAAAGTAGAATTACTCAAGCTAGCAAAGCCTTTGAAATGAAAAACAGTTTACTGACTACAAACTTTAATTTACAGATTAGGAAAAATGTCTTAAAACACTATGTTCGGAGTGTAGCATTATACGGAAGTGAATATTATACGGGTGATAGGGGCTGTAGAAAAGAAGAGTATAGAAGCTTTTGAAATGTGGTGTTATAGGAAAATATTAAAGATTAGTTGGGTGGACAAAATAAGTAATTTAGAGGTTCTTATTCGAGTGGATGAAAAAAGAAGTAGGATATGGAAGCATCTTACCAAAAGAAGGGATAGGCTAGTGGGGCATATCTTAGGACATCCATCAATAATGGAGGGTAATATTGAGGGAGTAAATTGTAGGGGGAGGCAAAGATTAGAATATAAATAAAGCAAATTACATTTAAGTAATTGCATTGGCAAGAGAAAGTATTGTGAGTGTTTCGCACCAGATTTTTTGAAGTGGATTAGGCATGAGTTTGAACAGGGACCCCCCCCCCCCAGTAGAGTTTGTTCATGGATGGTTGTCAACTGGTCACCATACAAAGTCGCTTGCCCAACCAGTGTTACTTAACAAATAATAGCGACTTTCTATCAGCTGACTGCCTGATAATATGTAGGGTGTTACAGGTATGTAGATATGAAATGACTTCCACAAGATAGAACAGTTTGGAGAACTGCATCAAACCAGTCGAGAGACTGATGACAAAAAAAGACTAAAAAAGACAAAAAAAGTTCAAAAGCTCATTTTACGAGTAATCAACAAAAAAACATCTGCTCTAAACTTGTGAGCGATAGTTCAAGCATTTTGAAGAATTTTGAATTTTATGCTGACAAAATAATTAGGCCTATGCAGGCACACACAAACGGAACGTGCTTTCCGAAACCACCTATAAATTATGTTACAAAACTCCTTCATTTGTTTAAATCAGACTATATTTCGCTTATTTTTCTGACAAAATTGAATTTTAATTAAATGAGAATGCCTTGAAAATGAATTATTGAAATTGTTTAATTAAGATATCAGGGCTATTGTAAATAACCTATTAATAAATTAATTTATTTACTTATATCTATGTACAGTACATTATATTACAATTAAATACATACCGGGTGCTCAAAAAACTTACTCATCGTTTTTGTTCATCGATATCAAATCGAGAAAAAAATCTTTTTCATGGTTTTAGGCTATTTTGCCGCTCTCAAATCGAACCCTAAAAATTAATTGTAGGGCTCATAACACGGAAAACATTGAGAAAAATCGATTTTTTTCCTAAAAATCGATTTTACAAAAATCTATTTTCAAAAAAAGTCTATTTTTTAGAAAAATTTAGATTTTCTAAAAAGATTTTTGAAGAAAACAGCTGTAAATCACAATTGATAGCTTTTTTTAAGGCGTTAGAAATGGTGAAAATGATTTACTCCAGTGTAGGCCTACCTACTTCAATGTAAAATTTTCCGTAGAATTTTTAGGTTTGGTTAGATAAGTCTAAAAATGCATTGTAGTACTACTCAAAATACCGCTTAAATGGTGAAAAATCTGTTTCAGGCTGTATAAACAGCTGCAAGTTACATTTAAGCTATAAAAACGTTATAGTTGGTTAAAAATTACAGGGTTACTATTTTAATGTAAAATATTCCGTACAATTGAAATTTTTGTTCGGATGACTCTAAAAATCCACCGTAGTGCCCCAAAACTAAAATACATTTTAGGACAAAATGAGGAATAAATACATTTTCAAGTAAGCGTTGAGACAACTTTTAGGCTATAATTATGTAGTAAAAATTATTGGATGACACAGTTATTAAAGTTAGAAAGTAGGCTAAGTCGGCCTAATAAATTTAACATAGTGTTAAAATTTATGCTTATCACTTTTATCTTGATGTGTTATAGCCTACACTCCCTCTGGGTGCAGTAAAAAAAAAACACACATAGGCCTATGTGCTAGAATAGCTTAACTAACTTATTTAGATACTAGCCTATGTTGTTTAGGTGGTCATCAGCCGAATGGAGGCTGGTTTGAACGTATAGAGGTTTTACTAAGTAAAACGAGGGGTCACGTGGTCTACCATTGCCACAACTCACTGAATGGAAAAGTACGCTTATCAGCATGCCGAGCCCTCTGAAAAGCACATATTTTCCACTCTGCAAATGACACCTTCACTTCATTCACCACAGGGTCCAACTGTATAATGAAATTCATTACTTTCAAAGGAGATAACTGTGATTAGTGTCACAGTACACCTCTACCTCTTCTCTTATTAAATGATTCACTAATTTAATTGGGTGACCATGTGTTAAGAAACAAAACTATTTATTTTAGCCCAGCAACTAACAGATTGAGTGCAACTAATTTGACACTTCACGTATCAGTTATGGGCAGACTAGCCTATGTGAAGTAGTTATGTTTAATTAAATTCTTGTTAATTACTTTTTATTTTCGGATTTCTTCGTAGAATTAAAATTTATTTAAAACCCGTTCGGTAGAACTTCTTATTTAAGGACAAACATAATTGCCAATTAACAATATTTTACGTTTTAAATTTAAATAAACATGAATTTTTTTTGTTTTTTTTTGAAATCCCTAATTTGTGTACGTTGCAATCTGTTCAATTGAGAACAATAAGCAACCCCAAGACCCAATCAGATGAGGATGATGTGTATGACGTGTAAATAGGGTGTAGTCTTGTACAAACCCAGGTCGACCACTCCTGAGAGAGTATGGTTAATTGAACCCCAACCATCAAAGTACACCCACAACCACTGTCTAGCATTCAAATCCGTATAAAAGTAACTACCTTTACTAGGATTTGAACCAGGAACTTTCGTCTCCGAAAATCAGCTGTTAAACAGCTGATTTTGGCGACGACTTTACCTCTAGACCAACCCGATGGGTATAAACATGAATAACGTATTAGGTAAATAAATGAATGATATAAGTTTTTGAATCACCCGGTAGTAGATGATACATACAACTACATTATACATACCTTAATACAATGATAATATAAAACTTAGCCAGGTTATTAAATGAAATGATTAAGATTTAGCCTAACTAGAATAGAAATGTTTACATTAATCTCACTTGATATTTTGTAGCCTATCTAGTCTAAAAGTTGTGGCCTAACAGGTGTGAAATCCCTCTTCAACTGTCTTTGTAATTGACCATCAGTCCATAGCCTGTTATAGCCTAGGCTATACACAATATTATTACTACTGTAATACTACAGTATTCAGATGAACTAAAGTCCCCTAGCCGTGGGAGTGAGAGAATGGGTAACGCTCTCACTCGCACAACCTATACCCTCCATTCCAATAACATTGTCGTTAATTTTACTCATTGTTGTCAGCAAGTAAGCGTTTATGCATGCAGTAAACTAACAAGCAAGATAACGACTGTACAGTTGAGCCGTTCTTAGTTTGCTCCTACTGTCAACAAACCAAAGCCACCTACTACAGGGTGCACGCTAGAATCCGCGACTTTATGGATGTCGTATTCCTATTAAGTTAACTATTTTTTAAATTATAAGTACTTAAAGTACTAAAAACATCAGTCATGATATGATGTAGGTTTAACAATTTCATTTAGAAAAATACTTTTAAAAGTATTTAGTATTTAAATACTTTTGAAAGTATTTTGTTGTTACTTTTTAATCAGCTTGTACACATTTTAATATAATGCGCATGCTCAGTAACGTCATTATTTGTTTACATTAGGAGCAAACTAAGAGAGGCTGAACTGTAGTATGTTTTCAGATTTGGATTATTACGGTAAAGACCTTTGAGCGCATGCGTAGTTATGCCACATATCTCACTCTCACTCGCTCGGCTATGGGACATCAATTCATCTGATATCTGTACTTTGTCTATCGTCAAACAGTATCTTGAAAAATCACAGTACTCTTTCACGCATGCGTATAAACATGTAAACATGCGATTATAAGCCTATTTGTATTGAAACAAAATCCTTTTATGGACTGCCGTAGAGTGACATGTTGCGTAGTCCAAGATTGGGAAGAGGTCAGGAAGCCATGATGTTCAGGGAGAGAGTTTGGGTCGCTGCGTAAGGCCGGCACCAGGAACCGGGAGACCGGATAATTAAGAACGGATAATTAAGACCGGATAATTAAGAACGGATAATAATTAAGACCGGATAATTAAGAACGGACAATTAAGAACGGATAATTAAGACCGGATAATTAAGCCGTTGTCATTGTTATGTTGCCCTACCCTGCCGTAAAGAAGCGAGTAAACACTTTTGGTTTGAAAGGTGGCAGGCACAATACTATGTTTTTCACGGTTGATGAGCTCTGCTGTTTCACACGTTTAGACCAATCAAAACGTTTGCCAACGTTGTCAGATTGTATAGGTCATTTGTTCTAGCTACAGTTGAGCCGTTGTTAGTTTGCTCCTTCCTCCTATTGTCTGTCAACAAACAAAAGCCACCTACTACTAAAGGGTGCACGCTACACTCCACCACTTTACAACTATCCTATTCCTCCTCCTATCAAGTTAACTATCTTTTAAATTATAACTACTTAAAACATCAGTCATGATATGATGTAGGCCTAACAATTTCATTTATTAAAATCATTTTAAAAGTATTTTGTATTTAAATACTTTTGAATCAGCGTGTACACATTTTAATACAATGAGCATGCTCAGTGACGTCATTATTTGTTTACATTAGGAGCAAACTTAGAGAGGCTGGACAGTACATCCAGTTAAAATAAACATTACCTATCCTTTAAACGTTTCCAATTAGCCTATATCGTTCTGATAATTTGTAATTATTGTAGTTTCATAAAATTCCTTAATTAATTATTTTAACCAATACATTTACGAAACAATTTTTTAATGTTTACTCCTTTTATGTTTCAAAAACTCAACACATTCACTATCACGCATGTAGTGACAAAACACAGCTTATACGTTTCGATATCGTCACAATACTACTGGGTGATTCATTTAAAAGTAGCCCGCTGCTCGAGTAATTTAATTTATAGCCGCTTGAGTAATTTTTATATGCTGTATTGGCAGCACTGATCACGATGTGATCGACTGGCCTTTAAAGTACTTCTTCTTCTTTCCAACAAGGATTAGGCTTAAAGCCTGTTCCGGTTTCACAAAAATCTTAATTCCATCTTTTCCTCGGCCGACCCACATCCCTTCTACCTTCTGGCACGTAAGACATTATCGTCTTGGGAATCCTCCTCTGATCCATCCTGCCAAGATAATTCCTCCATTCCTCCTTGTATTCCTCAGCCCTTTCTAGGATGTTGAAGACATTTAGTTCGTTTCGGATGTCTTCACTTCTGATACAATCTCTTCGAGTGCATCCCTTTATTCTGCGAAGGAATCTCATCTCAGCCGCCTGTATCTTAGACCTATCACATTCCGCAGTTATCCACGACTCGCTTCCATATAACAATACTGGAACGGCCATAGTTTTATAGAACTTAATCGTCGTTTCCTTCCGGGTCTTGTATTTTAGAGTCCTACTGATCGTTCCACATAGATGTTGAAACTTGAAATTATAGTACAATTAATATTATTATTTAATTATTATATTATTATAGAGTACAATTTTTCCAGCAAGATGGTGCAACATGTTACACGTCTCGCCAGTCCCTATCTCATATCAATTAGGCTTTTCCCATGCGAGTTGTTAGTAAAGATTTGTGGCCACCTCGTTCACCCCGATTTGAGTATGTGCGATTTTTTTCTACGGGGTTATTTAAAAGGAACCGTTTACCAAACAAACCCCCCCCCCCCCAGTATACATGAGCTAAAGAATAACATCGTGGCACCCATACAAAATATAGACGTTTCCGTATTGCATCGTGTGTGCATTAATAACATTGAACGAGCGTAAAAATGTGTAAGCGTTCAATGACGCCACTTTCAGCGTCTACTGTAAAGGTGAAGTTAAAATTTGTATATAAATTTGTAAATAAATATGTAAAATTATGTATTAAGTAATTCTATTTATTCATTTAGGCCTACTAGTTGAATCCAATTGAGTGCCGAAGGCCGCTGTTAAATGCAGCGGGCTACTTTTAAATGAATCACCCTATATAATGCGCATGGTCAGTGACTTGGTCATTATTTGTTTACATTAGGAGCAAACTAAGAAAGGCTGGACTTTAGAGGTGTAGAGGGATCTCGGTGGCGTTGATGATAGAATTATTGGACGACGCGCTTTTAGTTACAGCTACAATGGAGGGATGGCAGGCACCGTCACACGTCAGATGAGAGGGTGGGTGGCCTAGGTGGTCCACCAATGTCACTGGAGTCTCGGCCAGTATTGGTGACTACTCATATCGGGACTCTGCCCTGGCACGGCGATCGGCACCGAAACACCCGGCGATATCAGACCTGAAACACAACAAAACAACATCCTTTTTTATTTAATAATAGTGCTCATTTTTCTTACTTTCTCTTACCTGTATATGAATATCATATAATTTAGCCGTTGTTAGTTTGCTCCTTCCTCCTAGTGTCTGTCAACAAACAAAAGCCACCTACTACTAAAGGGTGCACCCTACACTCCACCACTTTACAACTATCCTATTCCTCCTATTAAGTTAACTATTTTTTTAAATTATAAGTAACTTAAAGTACTAAAAACGTCAGTCATGATATGATGTAGGCCTAACAATTTCATTTGGAAAAATACTTTTAAAAGTATTTTGTATTTAAATACTTTTGAAAGTATTTTGTAGTTACTTTTTAATCAGCGTGTACACATTTTGATATAATGCGCATGCTCAGTGACGTCATTATTTGTTTACATTAGGAGAAAACTAAGAAAGGCTGGACTATAGGAAGGAAAGTATTGTATTCATGTCGATTTTAACAAATACACTCTTCACCAGAGTATACACTTAAACAGACCCCCTCAACCCACACACACAACTGCTTTTTACCTATTGGTATCTGTGTGTGTGTGAACAGAATATCTCAAGTACGGAACATCGTACGAACTTGAAACGTAAAATTTAAGTTTCATATGATACCACTACCAGATCCGAAACGAACATTTTCATCAAAGTCGGTCAACCGAAAGTAGTAGTTTATTCGTGTAATTTTTTTACTTTTTTGCAATTTTCTCAGAAACAGGTCCTACGATGTTTTTTAAATCACCTGATTTATTTAATTTTTTATGCTCTAAAAAATAGGGTAGGCGCCATTTTAAAAAAAATTTCAAAAAAATTGTTTTTTTTTTCAATTACGGCGTTAATATGCATTTTAGCGCAAAAATTTATAGCTATAATAAAGTTGTACAGAATTTAAAATTCTACAATTTTTATTTGAATTATGTTTGTGTATAACGCTTAGTTTAGCGGTAATTAGCGATTTCTGTTTTTTTTTCTCACGAAATCGTGTAAAAAAATTGATTTTTTAAAGATTTTAGCCTTCGAATGGATTTTACGACATAAGTGTATAGGCTATCAAAATTATAGTAAATTAAAAGATCTACAACTTTTATTTAAAGAATTTTACTCTACAGAGCCTAGGTTAGCGTGAAAGAGTGATTTTCCGTATTTTTAAGCCAAACTGAGGTAGATTTTAATTTTGCGTCTTTCACTCATGATTAAAATAAGGTTATGTTTATTGAAGTTAGTTTTTTGTTTATTTCTAATGTTTCATTACTAACGTTACGTTTATAGTTAATTATTTGCATTGGCAAAAGAACGTTGTGTGAGTGTTTTACAAGAGTTTTTTTTCCAAATACAGGGTGATTCACGAAGATATGCAGAAACTTTAAGAGCTCATTGTACATGTAAAAGTAATGAAAAAAGTTTATATAAACATGGGTCCGGAAATCCTTTGTTACCGAGTTACGGCTAGCGAAAGATTTCGCCCGGATTTCAGCTCACCACGTGAAATGAGGTCTTCCTGAAATTCTGGTAAGGTAGATTAGGGGGCGAGTTCAATGATTTTTTATGGTTTTTAATCTGATAAATCGAATAAAATAGGTCCCAGAACTTTAAGTTAAATATTTTTTGAGAAAACTAGTGTCAAATGCAAAAAATGGAGTGAAAAACACATTTTTTCATCTTTGGGCAAGAGTAACTTTGTTATTTCACCAAGAAACAGTTAAAATTTTTGAATAAAACATGTAGAAAATTTTATTCTGAACAAACTGGTGTAAATAAAGTACACAGAAAGCCAATATATGTTTGATTAAATGAATTTTTATTCATAACAGTACAAAGTAAAATTAACCGGAAAAACAAAGATGAAAAAATGTGTTTTTTTCACTCCATTTTTTGCATTTGACACTGGAAGTCAAGTTCGTGAAAACTTCCACAACAGTGATTTGTTACATTGGTATTGATAGTTTGGAGGTCTGTTTTTATAAGACGAACAATGTACGTCCCACAAATAAGGAAGTTGTTCATATTTTCCCAAAAATTTATTGTTTTCATCACTACTTCACTTCTTATTTTTTAAAATTTAGCTCATTTTAGTCACCGTTTAAAGATACAGCAAAATAAAAAGCTATCTATATGAAAATATAGCTATATAATAACAGAGATAATGGATGATTCGCAATTGAACCACCTTCTGTATAGCCTACCACCAATAGCTTAGTGGCGGCGAGGTGAAGGTTTATAGCCTACATGTAAATGTTTATTTAGTGGTGGGCCAGTCACTTGCTGGCGAGCAAAATTTCAGAAGGCTGCAGAAAATTCCATGCAAGTTTCTTTCTGTGCATGCATGTTGAAACTTGCGCGCCAACAATGGTTTAGGCCTACACACGCATGCATCGTTTTACTGGCGCGCCAGTTCTCACTGGCGCGAGCAAATAATTGCACGTGTAAATGCGCCTTTAGGAGCAAACTAAGAGAGAGAGGCTGGACTATATAACTGTAGGTAGGCGTACCTGTAGAACTTGGAGTAGAGGGCGTGTACTGGTGCGTGTGATAGGTGTGTCCGGGCGAGTGTCTATGAGGCGGCGCCGCCGGCGGATACGAAGGCAAGGTGAGCGGATCATATCTGGCCATGCACGGGTACCCACCACCCGTCGGGTCTCTCTGTTGGAGGCAAGAAGCGGGCCCCCCCGCCCCACCTCCTCCGCTCATTATCTGTCCACCGCTGGGTGCACCCACCACTGGACCGCTCTGCACCGGTTGCGTCACTCCACCGCTAACTGCCGCCGCCATATTGAATCCAGACATCGGACCCATCGAACTGAAACATTGAAGTTACGCCTATATATAACCTCATATTAACTATTTATTATTTCATTATTTTTATTATTTATTTTTTTACTTTCTCTTGCCTATATGAATATATAAGAAGGAAAGTATTGTTTTCATGGCGATCACAACAAATACACTCTTCACCCACCATATACATCTAAACAGACACCCTCAACCCACACACACACACAACATGTTTTTACCTATTCGTCTGTGTGTCTGTCTGTAAGTGTGTGTACGTGTACGTGTGTGTGTGTGTGTGTGTGTGTGTGAACAGAATATCTCAAGAACGGAACATCGTACGAACTTGAAACTTGAAACTTAAGTAACATACCACTACCGGACCCGACACGAACATTTTCATCAAAAATCGGTCAACCGGAAGTAGTAGTTTATTCGTATAATTTTTCACTTTTTTGCGATTTTCTCAAAAACTGGCCCTACGATTTTTTTAAAATCGCCTGGTTTATTCAATTTTTTATTCGCTACAAGAAAGAGTAGGCGCCATGTTTTTTGAAATTCTTGGTGAGGCTGTTTTCACGTAAAACAATTGTTTTTTTAACATTGCGGCTTTAATATGCATTTTAGCCAAAAAATTTATATAGTACAAGTTGTAGAGAATTTAAAATTCTACTACTTTTACTTCAAACATTTTTTTGTATAAAGCTTAGTTTAGCGGTAGTTAGCAATTTTCTGTTTTTTTCTCACGAAAACGTGTGAAAAATCGATTTTTTTAAGATTTCGGCCTTAGTATACACTTTACGACAAAAGTGTACAATCCAATTTATTCGAAATTAAAAGATCTACAACTTTCATTAACAGCATTTTTGTCTAGAGAGACTAGTTTAGCGTGAAAAAGTAATTTTCCGTATTTTTAAGGCAAACTGAGGTTTATTTTTGTTTTGCGCCTTTCACTCATGATTAAAATAAGGTTATGTTTTTTGAGGTTAGTTTTATGTTTATTTCTAAAGTTTTATTACTAATGTTAGGTTATATTGGTTATTATGTAGACTACATTGGCAAGAGAAAGTTGTGTGAGTGTTTCACACCAGATTTTTATTATCTGTGGTGAATGAAGTGAAGGTGTCATTTACAAGGTGGAAAGTAAGTGCTTTTCAGTGGGCCTGGCATGCTGATAAGCATACTGTTTCAATTCAGTGAGTTGTGGCAGTAGTAAACCACCTCACTCCTCGTTTTTACTTAGTAAAACCTCTACAGGTTGAAACCAGCCTTCATTCGGCTGATGACCTAAACAACAATACGAGTACTTTTTCATGATCTCATCCATTCCATTTAACCCTTTCTTACCCGGTGTGGCATAGAAGTCACATTGGAGTGAAATAACAGACATAAAAATTTTAATTGATAGCGACTACTTTGGATTAACAAGCGCTGGATGTGAAGTGTAATAATTTTTTGTACCCTAGCCAGGAATCGAACCTGAGACCTCCGCTTTGCAGTGTAAGATGCTGACCACTACGCCACAGAGGCGACCATTAGTTTCTTTTTAAAATTAGTTTTAGTCTTAAATATTCGTGTTCATTTACTAAAATAAAGTAGCATTTCTTCGAGTATGTTGAATGTACATACAACAATATTTTTTAGACTGTAAATAGTTATTTTATCCATTTTGCCAGTATTTTTGAATTGTAACATTTTTTAAGTCTTAAATAATGCTTTGATATTAAAATCATATTTAGTTTTTTTGCTACAAATTAAAAGTTAAGAGAATATTGTTTAGGAAGCCTGAACATGATTTTAGTTATTCATATTGTTGGGAACTTTGATATCAAGTCCCAATATGACGTATATGTCACACTTTTTTATCAGGCCATCAAAAAGGCTGAGGGTCTAAAAGCGATTTTATTGCACTTAAATGACAGTAAAATGCATGAAACAATGTAGCTACATATAAGCCTATTTGTTTGTGTATAGTTAAACAATTTGGGATTGAAAGGGTTAAGATATCCTCTAGTTCTTTCTTTGTCTCGGCGAATAGGCCTACTACGATATCCGTGGCAAATCTAAGCATTTTTACTTTCTCTTGCCAGCTATATGAATATATAGGAAGGAAGTAGGCCTATTGTTTTCATGTCGATTTTAAGAAATCGAGTTTTCACCTGATCTATACGTTTTCAGACCCCCTGAACCCACACAAACATGTTTTTAGCGATTGGTCTGTGTGTGTATACAAAATATCTCAAGAACGGAAGATCGTCCGAACTTGAAACTTAAGTTACATACCACTACCAAACCCGACACGAACATTTTCATCAAAATCGGTCAACCGGAAGTAGTAGTTTATTCGTATAATTTTTCACTTTTTTGCGATTTTCTCAAAAACTGGTCCTACTTTTTTTATAAAAATCGTCTGGTTTACTACATTTTTTATGCTCTACAAGATAGGGTAGGCGCCATCTTGGCTGAAATTCTTGGTAAGGGTGTTTTCACGTAAAAACTTTGTTTTTCTAAGATTACAGCTTTAATATGCATTTCAGCGCAAAAATATATATAATAAAAGTTGTAGAGAATTTAAAATCCTACAACTTTTATTTCAAAACTTTTTTTTATATAAAGCTTAGTTTAGCGGTAATTAGCGCTTTTCTGTTTTTTCTCACGAAAACGTGTGAGAAATTGATTTTTTTAAGATTTCAGCTTTAGTACGCATTTTACGACAAAAGTGTATATAATAAAATTTATAGAAAATTAAGAGATCTACAACTTTTATTTAAAAATGTTTTTTCTACAGAGCCTAGTTTAGCGTGAAAGTGTGATTTTCCGGTTTTTTAAGCCAAACTGAGGTTGATTTTCATTTTGCGTCTTTCACTCATGATTAAAATTAGGTTATGTTTATTGAGGTTATTTTTTTGTATATTTCTAATGATTTATTGCTACTATTAGGTTTATTGTTAATTATTTGCATAGGCAAGAGAAAGTTGTGTGAGTGTTTCACACCAGATTTTTATCATTTCTCCTTGAATTTACTCTGTATAGACTGAATAAAATTGTGATTCAAGCATTCGATAACAGACTCCTGATTGGACGGTGGAAAAATAAAGGTCCAGTTTTCATTGTGGGCCTTCGGGCCAGCCCAGTCAGTCAGCTGGTAGAAAATCGCTATTATTTGTTAAGTAACACCGGTTGGGAAAGCGACTTTGTATGGTGACCAGTTGACAGCACTTTAAGGTAAGGTGGTTAGTAAACCGCCCTACTCCTCGCTTTTACTTAGTAAACCTCTAGAGTTTCAAACCAGCCTTCCGGCTGTTAACCTAAACAACATTTTACTATCTCTTGCCAACTATATGAATATAAGAAGGAAAGTATTGTTTTCTTGTCGATTTTAAGAAATCGAGTTTTCACCGGATCTATATGTTTTCAGACCCCCCTGAACCCAAAAAACATGTTTTTAGCGATTGGTCTGGGTGTGTGTGTGTGTGTGAGTGTGTGTTTACAAAATATCTCAAGAACGGAAGATCGTACGAACTTGAAACTTGAAACTTAAGTTACATACCACCGACACGAACATTTTCATCAAAATCGGTCAACCGGAAGTAGTAGTTTATTCGTGTAATTTTACACTTTTTTGCGATTTTCTCAAAAACTGGTCCTACGATTTGTTTAAAAATCGCCTCGTTTACTAAATGTTTTATGCTCTACAAGATAGGGTAGGCGTCATGTTGGCTGAAATTCTTGGTAAGGATGTTTTCACGTAAAAACTTTGTTTTTTTAAGATTACGGATTTAATATGCATTTCAGGGCAAAAATGTATATAATGCATTTTTTTTGTATAACGCTTAGTTTAGCGGTAATTAGCGATTTTCTGTTTTTTTCTCACGAAAACGTGTGAAAAATTGATTTTTTTAAGATTTCGGCTTTAGTACGCATTTTACGACAAAAGAGTAGCTATATAATAAAATTTATAGAAAATTAAGAGATCTACAAGTTTTATTTAGAGAATTTTTCTGTACAGAGCCTAGTTTAGCGTGAAAGTGTGATTTTCCGTTTTTTTAAGACAAACTGAGTACGATTTTCATGTTGCGTTATTCACTCATGATTAAAATAAGGTTATGTTTTTGAGGTTAGTTTTTTGTTTATTTCTAATATTTTATTAATAACGTTAGGTTATATTGGTCATTCTTTGCATTGGCAAGAGAAAGTTGTGTGAGTGTTTCACACCAGATTTTTTATTATGTGCTTAAATCTTTATCGTCTATTTATGTGTTTTGTTTGATCTGCGTGTGTCTGATGCGCGTACGATTCAAGTAATATTAGTCAACTATTATTACTTGAACATACTTTCAAAAGTATGCCCATAACAGACAGGTGGAGTGTCAAATTTTTTACACTCAATCTGTTAGTTGCAGGGGTAATGACGATGATATTTATGACGAGTTAATGAGGTATAGTCTAGTACAGACTCAGGCCAACCATTCCTGAGAGAGTATGGTTAATTGAAACCCAACCATCAAACTACACCGGTAACCACTGTCTAGCATTCAAATCCGTATAAAAGTAACTACCTTTACTAGGATTTGAACCAGAAACCTTCGTCTCCGAAAATCAGCTGTTAAACAGCTGATTTTGGCGACGATTTTCGGAGACGAAGGTTCCTGGTTGAAATCCTAGTAAAGGTAGTTACTTTTATACGGATTTGAATGCTAGACAGTGGTTGTGGGTGTAGTTAGATGGTATACTCAGTGACTGTGTCTGTAGAAGACTACACCACCTCATTTACACGTCATACATAATATCATCCTCATCTCATTGGGTCATTGGGTTGCTTATTGTTCTCAATTGAACAGATTGCAACGTACACATATTAGGGGGATATAAAAAAAACAATAGTATATATAGAGAGAGAGAGTGTCAGTGAATAGGAGGAGAAAGCAATGGTTTACCTGTAAGAGTCGGGCATGGTGGGAATGGAGGGGTACATGGAGTTGGGTGTGAAGGTGGGTATCCTGGGTGGCGATGGAGGGCCGTCGTTTGGAGGATTGCCTCCACTGGTTTGGTCACCGCCTCCTCCTCCTCGCCTTTGGTTCCTCAATTTCTCTTCTCGTCTCCACTTGGCTCTTCTGTTTGAAAACCACACCTGCAATCACAAATACAATTTCATTCACTTCAATCACACATAGGCCTATCTTCCCGCGATAAACAGATAGAATTTTACTTTCTCTTACCTATATGAATTTATAGGAAGGAAAGTATTGTATATCGTAAAGTATTATATTAAAGTATTAGTATTAGTATATCGTAAGTATTATAGTAAGTAAAGTATTGTATTGTATATCGATCACAACAAATACACTATTCACCAGATCTACACGTTTTCAGACCCCCTGAACCCAACAAAACATTTTTAGCGATTGATCTGTGTGTGTGTGTGTGTGTGTGTGTGTGTGTGTGTGTGTGTGAACAAAATATCTCAAGAACGGAATATTGTACGGACTTGAAACTACAAACTTAAGTTACATACCACTAGCGGACCCGACACGAACATTTTCATCAAAATCGGTCAACCGGAAGTAGTAGTAGTTTATTCGTATAATTTTTCAAGTTTTTGCGATTTTCTCAAAAACTAGTCATGATTTTTTTTTAAATCGCCTGGTTTACTAAAATTTTTATTCTCTACAAGATAGGGTAGGCGCCATGTTTGCTGAAATTCTTGGTTTGGCTGTTTTCACGTAAAAAAATAGTTTTTTTTAAGATTACGGCTGTAATATACATTTCAGCGCAAAAATTTATATTATAAAAGTTGTAGAAAATTTAAAATTCTACAACTTTTATTACAAACATTTTTTTGTATAACGCTTAGTTTAGCAGTAGGCCTAATTAGCGATTTTTTTTCTCACGAAAACGTGTGAATAATCGATTTTTTTAAGATTTCGGCCTTAGAATACATTTTCAACAAAAGTGTGTAGGCCTCTAAATAATTTTGTAGGAAAAAAGATGTACAACTTTAATTTAAATCATTTTTCTCTACAGAGCCTAGTTTAGCGTGAAAGTGTGATTTTCCGTATTTTTAAGCCGAACTGAGGTTGATTTTCATTTTGCGTCTTTCACTCACGATTAAAATAAGGTTATGTTTATTGAGGTTAGTTGTGTTGTTTATTTCTAATGTTTTATTACTAATGTTAGGTTTATTGTTAATTATTTGAACTGGAAAGAGAAAGTCGTGTGAGTATTTCACACCAGATTTTTCTATTAGATTGGAGCAACAGTTCATTTATGAGTGTTCCTCCCCCCCCCCCCTATGGGGAAAGCAATTGAGGCGTACCTGTATCCTGGCTTCGGGCAGTCCGATCTTGGCAGCCAATCTCTCTCTGGCAAACACATCCGGGTAATGAGTCCTTTCAAATTCTGCAACAACAAACCAATACAATACTATACAAATACCGTACTCACAACATATCAAATGATGACGTCACTGAGCATGCGCATTATATAAAAATCAGTACACGCTGATTAAAAAGTAACAACAAAATACATCCAAAAGTATTTAAATACAAAATACATTTGAAAGTATTTTTATAAATGAAATTGTTAGGCCTACATCATATCATAACTGATGTTTTTAGTACTTTAAGTACTTATAATTTAAAAAATAGTTAACTTAATAGGAATACGAAATCCGTAAAGTGGTGGACTCTAGCGTGCACCCTGTAGTAGGTGGCTTTGGTTTGTTGATAGTAGGAGCAAACTAAGGACGGCTGAACTATAGCTAACATATTGTGACAATATCTATAAGGAGAGGATGACACCATAGTACTTGCCGATAGTGAAGAAGGTCTACAGCATCTAGTGAGCAAAATAGCCACAGTAAGTTGCAAATATGGCCTTGATATCAACAGTAAGAAACCGAAGTTCATGTTGATCTCCAAGCAAAGAAACGACAAGGCCAACATTTTCGTCAATAACCAGCAATTAGAACGTGTGAAACACATAATGTACCTGGGAACAATGATAAATGAAAATTGGGACATGGCACAGGAGATTAAATATCGCATAGCAAGGGCAACAGCTGCTTTCAATAAAATGAACAGAGTTTTCAGGAGCCATGATCTTACCATTGAAACGAAAATCGGATTTTTGAGGTGCTACATCTTCTCGATTTTGCTGTATGGAGCAGAGGCATGGACATTGAACAAGAGTATGATTAAACGTATAGAAGCCTTTGAATTGTGGTTGTACCGGAGAATGCTTAAAATATCATGGACAGAGCATGTAACAAATGAAGAAGCTCTGAGACGGATGAAGAAATCCAGAGAATTATTGAACACCATCAAGATCCGTAAACTTCAGTATTTGGGACACGTCATGCGGAATGAGTCCAGATACTCTTTGATACAGCTCATTGTGCAAGGGAAAATAGATGGAAGGAGAGGACCAGGAAGAAGGAGAATATCCTGGCTACACAACCTCAGGGAATGGACCGGAAAGACATCTGCTGAACTTTTCCGTATTGCTGTCAGCAAAGTGAAAATTGCCATGCTGGTCGCCAACATCCGAAACGGATAGCGCACTAAAAGAAGAAGATCTATAAGGAAAGCGTGTTGGAGAATTGTGGAGAAGGACCTTTATTTAGAAGGTGTTGTAGTAAATAACAAATAGAAATAGTGTAGGCCTAAAGGACAAATGGTTATGTAGAGGCTAGCTAAAGGTCAGCCTACCTAAAGGAGCTCAACTGATAATTGGCTCTTTTTACTTTCTCTTGCCTATATGAACATAGAGGAAGGAAAGTATTGTTTTCATGTCGTTTTAACAAATCCACTCTTCACCCGAATATACACCTAAACAGACCCCCTCAACCCACACAACAACTGCTTTTTACCTAGGTATTGGTCTATGTTTGTGTATATATAAAATATCTCGAGAACGGAACATCGAACGAACTTGAAACTTAAGTTACATACCACTACCGGACCCGACACGAACATTTTCATCAAAAACGGTCAACCGAAAGTAGTAGGCTAGTTTATTCGTGTAATTTTTCACTATTTTGCGATTTTCTCAAAAACTGGTCCTACGATTTTTTTAAAAAATCGCCTCGTTTACTAAATTTTTTATGCTCTACAAGGTAAGGTAGGTTCTGTTTCTCGTGTAATGATTGTGAACATTGAAATTTTGCATGACATACATAATCACTTGAAACATGTTAAGAGAGGGAACTGTAAGCAATTTAATCTCCTTAAATAGTGGCGTGGATGAGGTTAGCTGGTTAGCTCCCACCATACACCTAATAGAGCTTTGTTTTGAATTGTTAAAAACCCTATTCATATTACCCATGCTATAATTACCCCATACTAAAATACCATAACGGATATGAGACAGAATGAGGCCAAGATAAGCTGCCATTAATAATTTTTTATCATTTTCTTTTAACATCTGAGAATATTTACAAATAGTTAAAAAAAACGAAAACTATAAGTGAATAGCATAAACGGGTTCACATGACGAAGACAATAGTCTACCCAATGGTATTGCTTTGGAAACGAAAGAAAGTTTAAGTATAAGTTGTTAAAATATTAACAAGATAAAAGATGAATAACATTAATAGAAAAGGTAACCAACATTAATAACGTTGATGGTAGAAGAAGATGATGATGATAAACATTCCTTGGTAAGTACGAGGCCTCTTCAAAAAGTAACCGAACTTTTCGAATCACGCACTAACGGAGATTTTTTAGCGAAGTGCGGTTGGCAGCACACTGTTCTACGTCATTTCTTGTAAAAGTAGGTATGTTCTTGGATTGTTGATGTCTCATTTACTTTTCGTGTTGTGTTTTTAGTACGACTTGTTTAAGAGCTTGAGACGATTTGCAATGTGAAATTTTTGCCAACACATTGTGAAGATTGCACTTTTGTCTCAATGTCGTAGCCGTAAACCCAGCTTTCGTCTTCCGTTATGATCCTTTGCGTGAATGTTGCATCATCATTGGCTTTTTGGTAACGTGCTCGCCTCTCATCATGCGGTCTTGGGTTCAAATCCCATTCAGGCACGGCATATTTTCATACGTTACAAAAAATCATTTCATCCTTCACCGTCCGCATTAGCAGTAATTGCAGAACAGTCGGACGTTAAACATAAAAAAACAAAAAAAATGTCCTACGTCATTTCTTTTGTGAACACAAATGTTCTTGGATTGTTGATGTCTCATTTACTTTTCGTGTTGTGTTTTTATTACGACTTGTTTAAGTGCTTGAGACGATTTGCAATGTGAAATTTTTGCCAACCCATTGTGAAAATTGCACTTTCGTCTCAATTTCGTAGCCGTAAACCCAGCTTCGTCTCCCGTTATGATCCTTTGCGTGAATGTTGCATCATCATTGGCTTTTTCAAGAAGTTGCCGACAAACTTTTACACGATGTTCTTTTTACTTTTTGGTCATTAAACGGGAACAAACTTTGCTGCAACTCGATGCTAGTTCAATTTTTCACTAAAAATTTCATGACACTATCCAATTAAGGTGCCAAGCTCTTCTGAAAGTTCTCTGACATTCAATCGGCGATTTGCACGCACCAGATCATGGATTTTTCTAACGTGAGTGTCATCAGTTGAAGTCGAAGGCCTTCCTGGTCGAGAGTAATTTTCAATTGACTGGCGACCACTTTTAAATCGAGAAAACTATTCAAAACATTGCGTACGATTTATCTCCATAAGGTTATTTCAAAAGTTGAAATGTTTCTGTAAAAGTTTTCCCCAATTTCACGCAAAATTTCGCGTTGCATCTTTGCTCCTGAATATCGCACATTACTAAAATCGTCACTAGCACTTGAACACGTCGTACTAAAACACAACAACACGAAAAGTAAATGAGATATCAACAATCCAAGAACATTGTGTTTATAAAAGAAATGACGTAGCACAGTATGCTGCCAACCGCATGTCGCTAAATATCCCCATTAGCGCGTAATTCAAAAAGTTGGGTTATTTTTTGAACAGGCCTCGTATACTTACCAGGACTTGGCATAAAAAAAGAAATATCTTACTGTTGTGGGGCTGGCACTAGAAATACATTAGGCTATTCAAGTGCCTCCCTACAAAACAACATTTAACATTTTATGACATGTAGGCCCTATAAAGGGTTAAAAGCCACAACAATCGGCACGGCATATTTTTATTTTCCGTACTTTACAAATTATTAATTTATCTAAATTATTATTTTACAAATGAATAGCAATGAAAAAATTGTGTTAGTTCTACCTTGTTATAATCAGGGTTGCGTTCTTAATAAAACACCTGGTTCTTTCTGGGAAAAAACCATTGGTGACACAATAGCCTATAACGAAACGACTGCTGTCACCAGACTAATTCTTGACTGGAACATTTTAACTGTGTTAGGTAGTTGGCCTTGAGTACATACCGATTGGGGGAGAGAAAATTTACCCATGTATTGACGAGGTAGCTACATTCTACCGTCGTCATGTAGTTTAATTAAGGGATTGTGTCTCTCGGCTATCGTCGAAGGCACTGAACAAACACTTGCTGGACATATTTAAAGGCGACTAGGTCCTAACTAATATTTTATACTATTAGTTAGTTTTATTTTTAAATCTTCGATAAGTTTTCTGACTGTTAGGACCCAAATGTTTTCTGACGCGGGCCTTGAGCCCAAAGAGGCACCCCGACAAAAGGGCGAGCAGCGCACACTCCCCGGGTCGGTTGACCCCCCTCCAACTCGCCCTCAAAAATTTTTTATTTCTGCCCTTAACAGACAGGTGGAGTGTCAACTTATTTACACTCAATCTGTTAGTTGCAGGGCTAAAATAAATAGTTCTATTTCTTATCCCATGGTCTGCCAATTAAATGACTGAATCATTTAAGAAGAGAAGAGGTAGAGGTGTGTTAGGTGACACTAATCACAGTTATCTCCTCCTCTCAAAGTAATGAATTTCATTATACAGCCAGACCCTGTGGTGAATGAAGTGAAGGTGTCATTTACAGAGTGGAAAATATGTGCTTTTCAGAGGGCCCGGCATGCTGATAAGTGTACTTTTCCATTCATTGAGGAGGCAATTGTAAACCAACTCACTCCTTGTGTTTACTTAGTAAAACCTCTACACGTTCAAACCAGCCTACAGGCTGATGACCTTGACAACATCAAAGGTGAAAATAATGTACATTACATATAAACAGCTATTTTTTAACTTAAAAAATTAACATATAAATGGTATGTAAGTGGGCCCACCCAGGAGCCGCCACTGGGTTGCGTCCTTAATAAAACACCCGTATAATATAGTTAGGCCTATTTCGATTGGGATATTTTCGTGACGACGAGCGTACCTTTTTCCAGGCTGTCGATTTGTTCGTTGGTGAAAGAAGTTCTATTCCTTTGTAGTTTTCTCTTCAGCCTCAGCCTGGCTTGGTCTTCCTCGCAGGAGCCCGGATTAGAGTTGTCTCCAGCCGACGTGCACGTCTCATCCGATTGGACGCCTCCATCCACGTCACCGCAACCTGAAACAACAAACACAACACAAATTCAAATCAAATCTATTCGTAATTAGCTCAAGTTGGTCGCTTCTCATTCCATTCACCTAACTCGGTCATTGATTCGTCGGCCACCCAAATACATTTCTATAGACTGTTATACAGTAGAACCTCTTTAATCCGGCACGTTTGGGACTCGAAGCTTGCCGGATTAAAGGAAATTCCGGACTATGGAGGTTATTATTTTATAAAAATCTGGTGTGAAACACTCGCACAGTATTCTCTTGCCAATATAAAAAATTAACAATAAACCTAATATTAGTAATGAAACATTAGAAATAAACAAAAAACTAACCTCAATAAACATAACCTAATTTTAATCATGAGTGAAAGACGCAAAATGAAAATCAACCTCAGTTTGGCTTAAAAATACAGAAAATCACTCTTTCACGCTAAACTAGGCTCTGTAGAGAAAAATGTTTTAAATAAAAGTTGTAGATCTTTTAATTTTCTATAAATTTTATTATATACACTTTTATTATAAAACGCATACTAAGGCCGAAATCTTAAAAAAATCGATTTTTCTCACGTTTTCGTGAGAAAAAACAGAAAATTGCTAATTACTGCTAAACTAAGCGTTATACAAAAAAATGTTTGAAATAAAAGTTGTAGGTTTTTAAATTCTCTACAACTTTTATTATATAAATTTTTTCGCTAAATTGCATATTAAAGCCGTAATCTTAAAAAAACTTTGTTTTTACGTGAAAACAGCTTCACCCAGAATTTCAGCAAACATGACACCTACCCTATCTTGTAGAGAATAAAAAATTGAGTAAATCAAGCGATTTTAAAGAAAATCATAGGACCAGTTTTTGAGAAAATCGCAAAAAAGTGAAAAATTACACGAATAAACTACTACTTCCGGTTGACCGATTTTGATGAAAATGTTCGTGTCGGGTCCGGTAGTGGTATGTAACTTAAGTTTCAAGTTTCAAGGCCGTACGATGTTCCGTTCTTGAGATATTCTGATCACACACACACACACCCAGACCAATCGCTAAAAACATGTTTGTGTGGGTTCAGGGGGTCTGAAAACGTATAGATCCGGTGAAAACTCGATTTCGAAAAATCGACATGAAAACAATACTTTCCTTCCTATATATTCATACAGGCAAGAGAAAGTAAAAGTACAGGAGTCGTATTAAAAATAACACAATTTGCACAAGAAACTTTTACTGTATTTATTTATTATTTAAACAATATATAAGTACAGGAGAAATATTAAAATGCATTTTAATGCAGTACAGTACATGATGAAATAAATTTGAATACAGTACAGTAGGCTACTGTAGTACTATTGGTGGTTTTTAGCAACAGCACTGGTAGATGGCTTGAAAAAAGATCTAACATCTACTTGCTTCTTACGACTAGTAGTATATTTTTTATTTAAAAAATCATTTTTTATTATATGCAAGTTCATAACTTCGGCCATACTGTATTGTTTATTTGACTCATTAAATTTTACAAACGTGACGCTTTGTGTGTCGGGTTGCTCACTTTAAAATGTTCATTGTGAAGAAGGCAATTCTATAATTGTTGTCTATTGCCGTTGATGCCGGATTATAGACAATTCCGGACTATATAATGCCAGATTAAGGAGGTTTTACTGTAATAATAAAAGTGAGCTGTTTGAGAGAAAACGGCATTAGGTAGGGAGGGGGCCAAAAGTCGAAGCCAGTACCCGGCATGTCCACTAATAACATTATTTCGGTCGATTGTGGGTGTAGATCTGTTTTAGTTTTAGTAGTAAGCGTATTTGTAAGCGAACCGAAGCGAATGAATGAGAGAGAGTCAATCAGATAAAGTAAAGTGGTGGGAGTAGAGCAAGTAATTTAACCATCAATTAAACCTTTTCATCATTCCCCCCCCCCGCCACCACAACACCTTTTTACTCGCTCGTACCCCTCCACTGTTCTTCGCCATTCGTTTCACGTGCCTTCTTTATCACTTGAAACATAGCCCTATACGTTACACCATATTCATTATTCACTTATTCTCCTCCCATCAGGTGGTAGGCCTACAGTACAGATAGGATAGGCGGCATCATCTAGGCCTATTGGGTAGCCTGCGTGTGTTGTTTAAGTCATCAGCCTGTAGGCTGGTTTAACTTGTACAGGTTTTACTAAGTATTACGAGGAGTGAGGTGGTTTACCATTGCCACAACTCACCAAGTAGAAAAGTACACTTATCAGCATGCCGGGCCCTCTGAAAAGCATATATATATTTTCCACTCTGCAAATGACACCTTCACTTCATTCACCACACAATCCACACTGTATAATGAAATTCATTACTTTCAGAGGAGGAGATAACTCTGATTAGTGCCACAGTACACCTCTACCTCTTCTCTTCTTAAATGATTCAGTCATCTAATTGGGTGACCATGTGTTAAGAAACACAACTATTTATTTTAGCCCTGCAACTAACAGATTGAGTGTAAATAATTTGACACTCCACTTGTCTGTTATGGGCTCAGGGTAGCCTATCATCTTCAATTTATTAACTTACTAGCAACATGCGCTCGCTTCGCTTCACACCAGCTAATGTAGGCCTCATTAAATTATTTTAAAACCTCTCTCTCTCTCTATATATACTATATTTGTGGTTTTGTTGCCATGTGGCAGCAAAATAAATTGTTTTTCTGCACTTCCAGCTCTAGAAAGTCTGACATAAAGTTGTCCATGAGTGAAGCAACCACTCTTGTCTGAAATCGATGCCCAACGTTTTAAATGTTTGTCCCTGCGATTTAACAGAATGGAATAGAATGCAATGGCATAGAAGAATACCGATGGAAAAGAAAGAGTCAGTTGATATTATGTGGGTGAGATAAGAGACAAGAGTAATAGGTGGGTGGGTGGGTGGGTGCGGTACCCACTGAGTAATTGCAAATGCCTATATGACTCACTCATTCACTACTAGGCCTACCTGTCCAATGAAAACAAATAGGTATGAAATGCAGTACAAAAATAAAAAATTTAAATATATCCGAATTTTTAATGTTTTTGGAATCGAAAATCGTTTTCTTCACGTTTTTCATTGAAAGTTGAATCGTGTTTCAAGCCCAAAAATACACCACCCAGAGGACTTTGAAAAAATAAAAGTGCTATACACTTGATAAACTAAAACATGCGACATGGTTACAGTTTAAGTTGCCTAACTCACTTAATTAAAGTCGCGAAATAGCCCCCCTATTCATCAGGAAGCTCTAAGCTATCCAACAATGAAAGATTTTGTTAAAATCGGTTCAGTAGTTTCTGAGATTACCTCACACAAACAAACAAACTAACAGACGTTTCTTCTTAATTATATTAGCATAGACTAGCATACCCCGCGCGGCTTCGCACGCCAAACATGTGTAATAAATAGCCTATGTAACACATCACACACACACACACATACACACACGCGCGCGCGCGCGCGCACACACACACACACACACACACGCGCGCACACAATGTTTCAATAAATTCCCCCACCTACGTCTCTCGATAGTCTTTGTACAGTCCAGCCTCTGTTAGTTTGCTCCTAATGTAAACAAATAATGACGTCACTGAGCATGCGCATTATATCAAAATGTTTACACGCTGACTAAAAAGTAACAACAAAATACTTTCAAAAGTATTTAAATACAAAATACTTTCAAAAGTATTTTAATAAATGAAATTGTTAGGCCTACATCACACCATGACTGATGTTTTTAGTACTTTAAGTAGTTATAATTTAAAAAATAGTTAATTTAATAGGAATACGACATCCGTAAAGTGGTGGAGTGTAGCGTGCACCCTGTAGTAGCTGGCTTTTGTTTGTTGACTGTAGGAGCAAACTAAGAACGGCTCAACTGTACGTATATACTGTCTTCAACAATAGTACTCTCTCCCCCTCTCTCTTGCTCGCGCGCGCTCGCACACACACACCCGTGTACGTCTTTCGTCAGCATCAAACGCTTTCGTGTACTTCAACAATACCTACTCACATGTACACACACGCATTCATATTTACGAAAATTTTCATTAGGGCCCTTAAGGGTTATCATTTTAGAAAATTTTAAAATAAAATGTTGCTGTGAATATAAATACGAGTACAATGTGAAAATTTCAAAAAAATCCGTTGAGTAGTTTTGGAAATAAGCCTGGACAAAAAACACGCTTTGTTTTTGTAATAGTTGGCTATAGATTTATAGATGGCAAGTAAATCTAAATAAATTAATAAATCTAAATATAGTCTACCTAAATAAATAAATAAAAAATCTGGTGTGAAACACTCACACAACTTTCTCTTGCCAAGGCAAATAATTAACAATAAACCTAACATTAGAAATAAACAAAAAACTAACCTCAATAAACATAACCTAATTTTAATCATAGCTATATGAAAGACGCAAAATGAAAATCGATCTCAGTTTGCCTTAAAAATACGGAAAATCACTCTTTCACGCTAAACTAGGGTCTGTAGTGAAAAATGTTATGAATAAAAGTTGTAGATCTTTTAATTTTCTATAAATTCAATTATATACACTTTTGTCATACAATGCATACTAAGACCGAAATCTTTAAAAAAAATCGATTTTTCACACGTTTTCGTGAGAAAAAAACAGAAAATCGCTAATTACCGCTGAACTAAGCGTTATACAAAAAAATGTTTGAAATAAAAGTTGTAGGTTTTTAAATTTTCTACAACTTTTATTAAATAAAATTTTGCTCTAAATTGCATATTAAAGCCGTAATCTTAAAAAAACTATGTTTATACGTGAAAACTGCCTCACCCAGAATTTCAGCAAACATGGCGCCTACCCTATCTTGTAGAGAATAAAAAATTAAGTAAACCAGGCGATTTTAAAAAAAATCATAGGACCAGTTTTTGAGAAAATCGCAAAAAAGTGAAAAATGACACGAATAAACTACTACTTCCGGTTGACCGATTTTAATGAAAATGTTCGTGTCGGGTCCGGTAGTGGTATGTAATTTAAGTTTCAAGTTCGTACGATGTTCCGTTCTTGAGATATTCTGTTCACACACAGACACACACACAGACCACTCGCTAAAAACATGTTTTTTGGGTTCAGGGGGTCTGAAAACGTATAGATCCGGTGAAAACTCGATTTCTTAAAATGGACATGAAAACAATACTTTCCTTCCTATATATTCATATAGGCAAGAGAAAGTAAAAATAGTGTAAAATTTTTTGAACAGGTTGTATTTAAATAGAAGTGTATATATATATATATATATGGATAGTGATATAGTGATAGGGCGACCCTGCTCTCTTAAAACACCCCCACCCTCCTTGTCACTGACTCCCACCCTTGATGTTTCACACTCCATCAGTGTGTGTGTGTCGGCGAGGCTGCTGTTATCGCTGGTTTCTGGATGAACGAGTTTAGTGCGTTGCCCCGCCCCGCCCCGCCGCCCCCAGACACCCTTCCTTCCAGTGCTTGCCGACGTGCTCGCAATACACCAAACAGCGAACAGGGAACAGTGACAGCGTACGGAGGCAGTTAGTGTTGTTAGTGTTAGGTAGGCACCCGAAGAGGAAGCCCCTACTGTACTGGTAGAGGCACACCGATGATAACAGCCCCACCTACCGTACCCCGACTGCCTTCTATATCGCCCTACCACCAATACACAACCCATATTCATATTCATATTTTACCCTAAACAATTTCCCCCCCCCCGGCCCTATTATATGCGTTACACTTGCCTCTTAACTAACAAACACAACACATCTGGTGTGAAACACTCACACAACTTTCTCTTGCCAATGCAAATAATTAACAACTAGGTGAACCTGTGCGGAAAAACCCGCACAAAAGTGTAAATTTGTTTTTATAGAACTTCTCTGTAAAGAACATTTTTTGTTTTATTTTTGTGTGGCATTATTTGAACTTTTAGGCTATCAAATGATCTGACACGTGACATAGCAACGTACAATTGTCCTTGTGAAAATACCGGCTGTGGCAGATAAAGGCCAACTTTGTTGAAGGTTTGGCCTTGGGATTTATTTATTGTAATCGCAAATGCTAAATGGATGGGGAACTGTCTTCTCTTAAATGTAAATGGCAAAGTACCATCCGAAGGGGTTAGATCTAACCGCGGTAGTAAAACCCTTTTGCCTTTGGCTGCCCCTGTTATGACTTCTAAATCAAGGTAAATTTTTGGTACATTCTTTTCACCACCAGTCTTGTGCCATTCATTAACCCACTGATTACGATGATGTTACGTAACAGAATTACTATGGCACCAACCTTTAATTTTAAAAGTGTGAGGAGGAAGGCCAATTAAAATGAAGAAAATGATATCAGTGTGGTTGCCTGAAGAAAATAGTGTTAGTAGCCCCCTCTCCAAACTGAAATAGGTGTGCGAGATGTGGGAGGGATAGATAGAGAAAGAGAGAGGCCTATACTTCATTTCGTTGAACTTGCCCCCTCTCCAATCTATTTTAGACCTCCTATTTTAAGGTCATAAATTGAAATATTTGATTTTGGATAGTTTTCTGCAAATCCACTCGAACAGACGATTCATTTGAGCCCACTTCGGGGAAAATCGGTGAAGGTTCACGTGGTTAAAATCGTGTTGAAAAAAAACCTGCTCGCTATTAATATATAGATAAACGTAACATTAGTAAATAAAACATTACTAGTAAACAAAAAACTAACCTCAAAAAATATAACCTTATTTTAATCATAACCCACCGGGTTGGTCTAGAGGTAAAGTCGTCGCCAAAATCAGCTGTTTAACAGCTGATTTTCAGAGACAAAGGTTCCTGGTTGAAATCCTAGTAAAGGTAGTTACTTTTATACGGATTTCAATGCTAGACAGTGGTTACCGGTGTACTTTGATAGTTGGGGTTCAATTAACCATACTCTCTCAGGAATAGTCGACCTGAGTCTGTACAAGACTACACCTCATTTACATGGGATACACATCATCCTCATCTCATTGGGTCATCGGGTTGCTTATTGTTCTAAATTGAACAGATTGCAACGTACACACATTAGGGATCAAAAAAAAAATTTAATCATGAGTGGAAGACACAAAATGAAAATCAACCTCAGTTTGGCTTAAAAATACCGAAAATCACTCTTCCACGCTACACTAGCCTCTGTACAGAAAAATGCTCAATATAAAAGTTACAGAGCTTTTAATTTCCTATAAATATGATTATATAGCTACACTTTTGTAGTAAAATGCATACTAAGTCCAAAATAGGCCTATTAAAAAACAATCGATTTTCACACGTTTTGTGAGAAAACGACAGAAAATCGCTAATTACCGCTAAAATAAGCGTTATACAAAAAAATGTTTGGAATAAAAGTTGCAGGATTTTAAATTCTGTACAACTTTTATTACCTACATACATTTTTACTCTAAAATGCATATTAAAGTCGCAATCTTAAAACAAAAGTTTTTTTACGTTAAAATAGCCTCACCAAGAATTTCTGCAAACGAGGCGCCTAGCCTAACTTGTAGAGGATAAAAAATTTAGTAATCCAGGCGGTTTTTAAAAAAATCGTAGTAGGGCCTACCAGTTTTTGAGAAAATCCCAAAAAAATGGAAAATTACGCGAATAAACTACTACTTCCGGTTGAGCAATTTTGATGAAAATGTTCGTGTCGGGTCCGGTTGTGATATGTAACTTAAGTTTCAAGTTTCAAGTTCATACGATGTTCCGTTCTTGAGGTGGTCTGTTTAGGTGTATATTCGGGTGAAGAGTGTATTTGTTAAAATGACATGAAAACAATACTTTCCTTCCTATATATTCATATAGGCAAGAGAAAGTAAAAAGTGTAGGGCTGTGGTATTGTGGGGTGGGGGGGAGGCGTGGAAGATAAACACCTGTTATTTTGTTTATAGGCCTACATGTCATGTTTGGAGGAGCGATTTACAACGGTATTGTTTTTTTTGTTTTGCTTAAAACAAGTGGCCAATAAATAAAGTTCGTGTAAAAAAAAAGAGTCTCCCGTTGTTCAATGAAAAGTGTCGATGCGTTAAATGGTAGGCTGTATTTTACGTCTGTTTTTAAAACAGGATCACTGTTTACCTACATTTAGGCTTAAGCCAGACCTACATTTAAACATACCTACAGCAATTGTATCCAATTAAATAAAATACTCGACGAGCACAAGTAACCTGACAAGTAGGCTATTTCTTTTGCATAGGCTTATCCACGCTCCCTTTTCCAGTGAGGCAATCATTTTAATGAACTCTTTCTTTGCTATACACATCATCATCATCATCATCATCATCATCATCTGTCAAGGGTATGGCTCATTGACCTGTTCCAGCTTCCATCTCTTTTTAGGTCTTCCCAAGCCTCGCTTTCCTCTACGTTTATATTTGCATGCTCGTGGAGGAAGTGTGTGTGCTGGCATGCAAAGTAAATGGTTGGACCGGTTTCTCTTGTAGGCCTAGGCCTATATTCTTAATGTTTCCAACAGTGAGTGAACATTTAACTCGGCGCGTAGGCTACAGCTATAGCTTCGTTACCTACTCTTTCTTATCTAACCGTGTATAGTCCATTCGAAATAACGGGTGTTTTATTAAACCCCAACGCAACCCTGATTATAAAAAGATACAAGTAATACATTGGTAAATGTTCTGTCCCCCAATCGGTATGTACTCAAGGCCAACTACCCAACACAGTTGAAATGTTCCAGCCAAGCATTAGTGTGGTGACAGCAGTCATTTCGTTATATTGTGTCACCAATGGTTTTTTACAAGGAAGAACCGGGTGTTTTATTAAGAACGCAACCCTGATTAGGTATAAGTATCCCCTTATATAACTACTACTTCCGGTTGACCGATTTTGATGGAAATATTCGTGTCGGTTCCGATAGTGGAATGTAACTTAAGTTTCAAGTTTCAAGTTCGTACGATGTTCCGTTCTTGAGATATTCTGTTCACACACACACACACACACAGACACACACACACACACACGTGCGCGCGCACGCACGCACGCACTTACACGCATACACACACGCTCGCACTCGCGCGCGCGCGCGCGCACACACACACACACACACACACACACACACACACACACACACACACACAGACCAATTGTTAAAAACATGTTGTTGTGTGGGTTGAGGGGGTCTGTTTAGGTGTATATTCGGGTGAAGAGTGAATATTTGCTAAAATCGACATGAAAACAATACTTTCCTTCCTATATATATTCATATAGTCAAGAGAAAGTAAAAATAAAACTATGAAAAACGTTACGTCAGTTTAGTAAATCGTCCCATACAGGCCGGAAAAGAAAACAAACTTTTAATTTACTATCACAGTTCTAAAGTTAAATAACGAGGGCTAAATGTTAAGCCTACCTGAACTGAAAGACGATTCACTGTAGGCTTCTTGAAACACGTAGCCTACGCTTAACTAGATAGATGTTCGTTTTGATTTTTTACACGAAACGAATCTGTAGTAGCCCACCGGCGTACGCCTACAATAGTTCCGGTAGGTAGAAGTTAAAAATTTCTCTTTTATAAATAAATAATATTCATCAATTTGTAAGTAAACAATAATACTAACAATTAAAATTAATGTTGGTGTTTTGTTAACCCACCGGGGGTTGGTCTAGAGGTAAAGTCGTCGCTGAAATCAGCTGTTTAACAGCTGATTTCGGAGACAAAGGTTCCTGGTTGAAATCCTAGTGAAGGTAGTTACTTTTATACGGATTTGAATGCTAGACCAGTGGTTGTGGGTGTAGTTTGATGGTTGGGGTTCAATTAACCATACTCTATGAGTGTGTCTGTAGAAGAGTACACAGTCTCATTAACACGTCACACACATCATCCTCATCTCATTGGGTCATCTCATTGCTTATTGTTCTCAATTCAACTGATTGCTACGTACACACATTAGGGATAAAAAAATAAATAAAAAAATAAAGTGTTTTGTTGTTTTATCATTGTTTTTTTTAATATTACAAATTAATTTATAAATTAATTTGTAATATTGTAGTAGCCTAATATTACAAATTGTTATAGGCTATTATTATACTGTATTTGTACTTGTGATTTTGTAATTTGTTGTGTGTCATTGATTAGAGGAGACCCTTATTTGAAGTAGGTTATTCGAAGAAGGAATTCAATTGTTATGAACGCGTTGAAAAAATGAAGATAAAAATAGTGAAGAAGTCGTTTTGTATTTTGACACAAATAATAGCCTATAGAGGTAGCAGTGAGGCGTATTGCGAGCAACCCGAAAGACGATCACACTTCAACTGAAACACATTTATTGATACACATTCAATTTGTAGAACATCTACAATAGAAGAAGCGGCGGTCCGATGAAAAGCATCTTTCACTAAACAGCCGCCGAGATAATAGAAACGTCTCTATCAACTACATACCCCCCCTCCCATGTTAGCCTTTGCCATTCATTATACACCCTACCATAATAGGCGTAAAAAATGTGTCATCCATTCAAAACAGGCCATACTTTACATCATACTATATCACAGGGTGATTCAAAATTATTCTCTTTAGTCTATTTTAAAATTTGGTGTGAAACATTCACATAACTTTCTCTTGCTAATGCAAATAATTAACAATATAACATACCATTAGGTAGTTAACCCACCGGGTTGGTCTAGAGGTAAAGTCGTCGCCAAAATCAACTGTTTAACAGCAGCTGATTTTCAGATACGAAGGTTCCTGGTTGAAATCCTAGTAAAGGTAGTTACTTTTATACGGATTTGAATGCTAGACAGTGGTTACCGGTTTTACTTTGATGGTTGGGGTTTAATTAACCATACTCTCTCAGGAATGGTCGACCTGAGTCTGTACAAGACTACACAGTCTTATTTACACGTCATACACATCATCCTCATTTCATTGCGTCATGAGATTGCTTATTGTTCTGAATTGAACAGATTGCAACGTACAAACATTAGGGATCATAAAAAAAACATTAGGTAGTTATAAAACATTAAAAATAAACAAAAAACTAACCTCAATAAACATAAAGTAATTTTAATCATAAGTGAAAGACGCAAAATGAAAATCTACCTCAGTTTGGTTTAAAAATACGGAAAATCACTCTTTCACGCTTAACTTAATTCATTGGTCGGTATTGAACATGAGTTCCAGTAGCCTATCAGCAGTCAAAATGAATTATTCCTAATGGAAAATGTTTCCACGAAATTATTAGCCTATCATTTAAAGACGATACCGTTAGTGACATTAATATGAAAACAGAAAATTGTTCCGCATAATCATCTTTTTCCGCAATTAAAATAAGATAGACAGGTTTTTTTTTAAATGCATGATAATAATGACTCTGGAAACGTTTAATTTTATATTGTCTAAAGTAGAACTCGTTTTCAAAAACATTGGTGCAACTTGCACAAGCAACCAATATTACCGGAAGAAAAAAAACTAGTGTTTACTTTGAAATACGTTTTTTGAACATTTTGACTACCGATATTCAATATTATAGAGCATTGTTTGGCCAGTAATAATCTTTTAAAGTTAGTTTTATTAACCTGTGTTAAAAATTAACAAGATTTTTTTTTTTTTAACCTCGCATCAACTACAACGGTCATTAGCGACGACGTTGGGGTGTAACTATATGTACAATGAAGGATGAAATGATTTTTTGTAACGTATGAAAATATGCCGAGCCTGAGTGGTATTCGAACCCAGGACCGCATGATGAGAGGCGAGCACGTTACCAACTGCGCCAATGCGGCTGGCATTGGCGCAGTAACTAATAAAAAGATGTTATTATTTATGAATACGTATTAGCCTATAGGACGCCAAGTAGGCCTACTATAGCAGCCGCGTCAGCTCGTGATCCGTGTGAGGCATGCAGTGAAAGATTATACTATTCATAAAAAAAACATTTATCATAATGTTCTTGTCATTATAAAGTAACCTTTTGTTTTATTATTTCAATTTATTCTATAATATAGTAACTCTTTTACTTTTCTTTCATTGTATTTATTAATATTTAGTAATTATTTACAGTTTGAGTCAGGCAGTCCTCAGGAATTGAAATATGCACGTAGCATAGAAAATAAGGAAATTAAAATATTGTATATATTTCATAACATTAATTTATAGGCCTAAATAATTAGTAGCAAATTATGATTATGATTTTTTTTACCTCAGTCAAGTGGTTAAGCCAATTCCGAATCCTTACGCGATTCTTCATCACAGTTTTTTATAACTGATGCAATAATTTGTCGCACTTCCGAATTAATTACCGCTTTATTTTTCCGGGAAGAGATATTAAAATAAAACAAAAGATATGAAAAATACACGTTGAAATTTACCTAACACAAAACAAATAACTTTTGGCACGTTAACACACTTTAATTTCAAAATAAAAATCACTTTAGTGATCAAAAATCATGAATAATGATTAACACATCCGAGACGCATTAGCACAAATGTACAACTAGGCTATATATTGTGACACGTGTATCCGTTGTGAAAAGCAATAATACGTCGTAGGCCTATAATAAATAAATACATAGACATAATAATAATATTTACATGATGACTAAATGTTTTTGAACTGCACGATATGACAAATATATTACTCACATTCTATTAGGCCACCCGCCCCGCCCCACTTCCCCAGGCGACAGAGATCATGAGGTGGCGCGCGTATAGTACACTTAGCAACGTGCTAGCAAGCAGCAGGTAGGTTTATTGAAAACAAACCAGTGAGCTGATATGCGCAGATGACCAGTGCGCCGCTTTCTCCACCAGCGTTCACCGTTAAGAAGTCTGATTAGAATATAATGGCCTATTCCTATAAGGAGGCGACCAGCGTTCACTCTCCGCTTACCCATAGGTTATTTTTACTTTCTCTTGCCAACTATATGAATAGGCTATATAGGAAGGCAAGTATTGTTTTTATGTCCATTTTAACAAATCCACTCTTCACCGGATCTATACGATTTCAGACCCCCTGAACCCACACAAACATTTTTTTAGCGATTGGTCTGTGTGTGAACAGAATATCTCAAGAACGGAACATCGTACGAACTTGAAACTTGAAACTTTAGTTACGTACCACTACCGGACTCGACACGAACATTTTCATCAAAATCGGTCAACCGGAAGTGGTAGTTTATTCGTGTAATTTTTCACTTTTTTGCGATTTTCTCAAAAACTGGTCCTACGATTTTTTTTAAAATCGCCTGGTTTACTCAATTTTTCATTCTCTACAAGATAGAGTAGGCGTCATGTTTGCTGAAATTCTGGGTGAGGCTGTTTTCACGTAAAAACGTTGTTTTTTTAAGATTACAGCTTAAATATGCATTTTAGCGCAAAACTTTATATAATAAAAGTTGTAGAGAATTGAAAATTCTACAACTTTTATTTCAAACAATTTTTTGTATAACGCTTAGTTTAGCGGTAATTAGCGATTTTCTGTTTTCTTCTCACGAAAACGTGTGAAAAATCGATTTTTCTAAGATTTAGGCCTTAGTTTACATTTTACGACAAAAATGTACATAATTAAATTTATAGGAAATTAAAAGATGTACAACTTTTATTTAGAGCATTTTTCTCTACAGAGCGTAGTTTAGCGTGAAAGAGTGATTTTCCGTATTTTTAAGCCAAACCGAGTTCGATTTTCATTTTGCGTCTTTCACTCATGATTAACATAAGGTTATGTTTTTGAGGTTAGTTTTTTGTTTATTTATTTCTAATGTTTTATTACTAATGTTAGGATTATTGTTAATTATTAGCATTGGCAAGAGAAAGTTGTGTGAGTGTTTCACACCAGAATTTTTAAAAATGTGGTAAATGTTTTGTAGGAGGGTGTAGCTGTAGCGGCGGTCTGATGTTAGTTGGCAGTTGTATGCTAGATAGAAGCAGAACTAGGATCGTCACGGTTTGTTTCTTCTTTTAACAACTAACCGATCACTCTATAGGGTAACATCTTACCCTCGACACACACACAGTTATCACCAACATAACCTTAGGCCTCTCTCTCTCTCTCTCTCTCTCTCTCTTTCATCAACACCTCCTTCGGTAGCTACCTGTACGCGTAAACGTTTCTTCAAACGAACGTCCGATGAAAGGCAGGCAACAAGTCGTTCACACATCTTCTAGCTTACTAGGGCTCCTTTTATTATTCCAAGATCGGAGGCAATTACTTTTAAACAGAACCGAACCGATGAATTTGCTCTCCTGTAGGCTATTCATTGCAAAACTTTGCATTTCGCATCCTAGCCTACTCAGTTGTCACGCGATCTACTAAAATCGCCAGTGAAACACTTCAAAAATTCTTCTTTTTTACAGATTTACATTAAAAACAACACAAAATCACTAATTGCCACTAAACGAAAAATTGCGGTTTACAAAAAAATGTTTGAAATAAAAGTTGTGGGTTTTTTATTTTCCAGAACTTGATTAGTAGGCTATTAGGCCTATACTATAGGCCCTATAGGGCTACACTTTTTGTTACGACCAGCCATAGGCATAGGCATACGCCCCTAACTTTAATGGTTACAATTTTATTTTATAAATATTTACGGTCCAGCTTATTTTTTTTCTTTTAGCTTTTTTATTTGTTATCGGGAACTGTACATTTTTGACAACTAACCAATTTGATCGTTGCTTTTGCTGTATTATTTGACGTGAATTAGTGACATGAGTTTGAACAGTAGAATTTGTTCATGGATGGCTGTCAGCTGGTCACCATACAAAGTCGCTTGCCCAACCGGTGTTACTTAACAAATAATAGCGACTTTCTACCAGCTGACTGACTGGGCTGGCCCGGAGGTCTGATCTAAATTTAAAATCTAACAATGATTAACTAGGCAACAAAAGAAAACATTCATTACTAAGTACGAACTCTAATACATACAAGACCAATATTTTTTTATTTTATTTCTAATATGTGTGCGTTGCAATCTGTTCAATTGAGAACAATAAGCAACCCCCCCCCATCACCCACCCAATCAGATGACGATGATTAGTATGACTTGTAAATGAGACTGTGTAGTCTTATACAGACTCAGGTCGACCATTCCTGAGAGAGTATGGTTAATTGAACCCCAACCATCAAAGTACACCGGTAACAACAAAGTGTCTAGTATTCAAATCCGTATAAAAGTAAGTACCTTTACTAGGATTTCAACCAGGAACCTTCATCTCCGAAAATCAGCTGTTAAACAGCTGATTCTGGCGACGACTTTACCTCTAGACCAACCCGGTGGGTAAGACCAATATATTATAATATCATTTCTGGGCCGTATCATTGCTGTACTAATCATAAAATATCAAATATTACTACATTAAATGTTGACTACACTTACTACATTAAAATTTCTATCAATTGTATATTTATAACAGTGCTATTTGTACGAATGAAATGAAAAGAAGGACATTATCAATCAACGTTGTCTTCTCCAATTAATTGGATTTCCACAAACTCCTTTTAAACAGAACCGAACCGATGAATTTGCTCTCCTGTAGGCTATTTATAGCAAAACTTTGCATTTTGCATCGCCAGCATTGAGGTAGCCTACTCAGTTGTCACGCGATCTACAAAATCTCGAGTGAAACACTTCAAAAATTCTTGTTTTTTACAGATTTACATTAAAAACAACACAAGATCATTAATTACCGCTAAACAATGAAAATGCGTTGTACAAAAAAAAAGTGTTTGAAATAAAAGTTGTGGGTTTTTAATGTTCCACTATTTGATTAGTATTAGAGTGTAGGAGTGTACAGTTCAGCCGTTCTTAGTTTGCTCCTGATGTAAACAAATAATGACGTCACTGAGCATGCGCATTATATCAAAAATGTGTACACGCTGATTAAAAAGTAACAACAAAATACTTTCAAAAGTATTTCAATACAAAATACTTTTAAAAGTATTTTTCTAAATGAAGTTGTTAGGCCTACATCAAATCATGAATGATGTTTTCAGTACTTTAAGTACTTATAATTTTTAAAGTAGTTAACTTAATAGGAGGAATAGGATAGTTGTAAAGTGGTGGAGTGTAGCGTGCACCCTGTAGTAGGTGGCTTCTTTTGTTTGTTGACAGAAGGAGGAGCAAACTAACAACGGCTGAACTTTAGGCTATCCTACTGTTGTCATATTGAGTAAGAGACGAATGACGTAAGCGTTAATCGGTCAGGTGGTTGGTTGAAGGGTGAATTGGAAAAGTATTGTGCTGAGAAAAAGAATTATAAGGGAAGATAGTGTTTCAGGCATGCAGGGTGGGAGGGCTATGGTATCGAACAAAGGGAAAAGCAGGTGAAGTTTTAACAAGATATTTTATGTTAATATTGAAGAAACGCGATCTTCTGTTTGTTTGTGTTTGTGAGAGAAGTGATATCGGTTGCTCGCTTCACTGATTCAGTTGAGCAGGGGGGGGGGGGGGAGCGACGGAGTGCGTCGCCCACTCCGATCCACTCTCTTGCTCACACGTCAAACAAAAATAAAATCTGGTGTGAAACACTCACACAGCTTTCTCATACCAACACAAATAATCAGCAATATAACCTAATAACAACTAATTAACAATAAACAAAAATTTTGGTGTGAAACACTCACACAACTTTCTCTTGCCAATGCAAATAATGACCAATATAACCTAACATTAGTAATAAAACATAGGAAATAAACAAAAAACTAACCTCAAAAAACATAACCTTATTTTAATCATGAGTGAAAGACCCAAAATGAAAATCGACCTCAGTTTGGCTTAAAAATACGGAAAATCACTCTATCCCGTTAAACTAGGCTCTGTAAAGAAAAATGCTTTAAATAAAAGTTGTAGATCTTATAATTTCCTATAAATTTTATTATATACATTTTTGTCGTAAAATGCATACTTAAGGCCGAGATCTAAAAAAAAAAATCGATTTTTCACGTAATCTTCTCTCTTCGGCGGAGTCGTCGATTAGTCTTTGCTGGAGTCTTGTAGCCGTGTGCCGTGGTGGACGTCTTGTCTGCTGTCTGGATCGGAATTGAATCGCTCGGCTCAGTGAAGCGCTCTTTTTATAGTCGCTGAGAACGCTATGGTAGAGGGCGGTGACTGGCTCGACCTTGATGACAAAGGCCTCTGTCGGTGCGCAGCCGAAAGGTTTTGTCGGAACGCCGACAAAGGCCGGCAACACAGTAAATGATTAATAATTAGAAGAGGTGACGGTGACAAATGCAACCAATAAACATGTTTTCCTTTTTTTTTAATTTTATGACCACAATCGATCACTTTAGTCTCTTTGGTTAGTTCTTTTTCTTTGGCAGTTTATTTCCTTTTCATTTCTTTCTTGCCAATACTTTTTCATTCTGTCGGATCTTGCTTTTCTCAATTCGTCTGAACAAACCTGTCCTTTTCGTTTAATTGTTCTTACTGTTAAAATTTTGTTTTTGTCTTTAATTGTTTCTTTGTAAACCGGTGTGCGATCTTTGACATCAGCAATTGTTAGATTTAGTTCTGTTTTGTCTTTTTTGATTTCTTCAAGCCAAGGAATTGTAGCTCCTTCCGTCTTTGCACACATGAATTTTTCTACAATTTTTCTTAATAATCGGTTTTCTGGAGTTCTGAGGATACGCGAAAAGAAAGAAAGTCTCTTTTAGCGCATTGCATCAGTGATTGGTTCTATTACTTTATAAATTTGTTCTCTTGGTAAAAGTCTGTGCTGGTTGTCAACTATGTGTTTTTTGTTATTCTTTATTCATGTTTTCCTTTATTATTGACTTCCTTGTTAAATTATTTCAGTAACTCTCCACGTTTCATTTACCGATGTGGTACCGTACCTGCTCCTGGTACAAATTATCACGACGTCCATTCCATCGACAGCGCTACACTGATCTCATTCAGATAGTGACACTTAACCGGCACGTAGTCTACGAACGATGCCACACTTAAGCGAGTGCGGTGACATTCCACGGCACACAAGTGCCACCGTGAGAACGTCTCTTGACTGGTGACGTGTGCCCGTCCAGCTGCCTTCGCTATTTTTAAAAAGCATACACATCAGCCTCCCCTCTCCCCCCCAAAAGGGAAACTATACCGATAACAATTAAATTGAAATAATAAAATGTAATCACCGAAACGGAATGTAGCCTATTGTGTGTGGTATGCCGACTATAAAATTATTATTATATAAAAATGAATAGCATTGGTCGATTATTAGAAAGCGAGTAATAAGCTACTGTACCTTTAACTATATATAAAGGATATTGAATAACGCATTTCTTAATGATTGGGTTCATTGGTTCATGAAATCGTTTATTAAAATGAACTAATGTTAGATGTTAGAAGAGTGAGAATGGACCACCACTCGTGTGTCATTCAGGCGTACGCCTACAGATGCCTACAGCACACTTTTCTACTCGAGCCTACTTTAGTTTAGTCAAAGCATTACAATAATATCGACTTGGAGTTGCACCATATGGAGGAGGAGGAGGAGCGTGCTTCCACTCGTCACTCCACGGCTACTTCTTCTCAAGTGGGCGCCTGCCGACCCTTTATAAATAAACACACCATTTTTATACAATTTCCCTACTTGACACACGATTTATTTCTTTTATCACCTTCTTCTTAATGTAGGCTACTAAGTATTATGCTTGAGTGCCTGTTATCATTTACACTCGATCTACTAGTTATCTCTCTGAAACATTTAACAACGGCACAGCTATAGGTATCAGACGAACAGCTAATGTCCCATAGCCGAACGAGTGAGAGGGAGATATGTGGCATAACTACTGGTATAACGCTCAAAGGTCTTTACTGTTATAATCCAAATCTGAAAACATACTACAGTCGTTATCTTGGTTGTTAGTTTACTGCATGCATAAACGCTTGCTCACAACAATGAGTGAAATTATACGACAATGTTATTGGAATGGCGCGTATGGGTTGTGCGAGTGAGAGCGTTATGCATTCATTCTCTCACTTCCACGGCTAGGGGACTGCAGTTCATCTGAATATTGTACACGTGTAACAGACACTAATATGCTTTTCACGGTTGATGAGCTCTGCTGTCTGTTCCACACGTTTAGACCAATCAAAACGTTTGTCAGCGTTGTCAGATTGTACTTGACAAACATTACGCGCGCATGCGTATAAGAGCCGCAATAGTTCACTCTCGTCTTGGATCTCGTACACTGAACACATCGATTATAGACCGCGTTAACATGCAATATGTAATAGGGTAATATAATCACCTGATTGTATGTTTATAGGGTATAATTGTTATTGAAAGACCAAGAAAATTGCCGACGAAATATTTAACATCGCTACAATAGCAAGTATTGGCAACATTGCTGGCAAGTGATTGGCTTGCTATAAAGTGGGTGGGTGGGGGGCAATGCATACGTAAAGAGAGCTCATCAGCCATGAAAAATAGTATAGACACAGTTATTTCCTATTTCATTATATGTAGGGCTACAGAGTACAGGTAGACCCGGTGGTGGATGATCAAGTGAACGTGTCAATGTAGATGGTAAACCTCATCATACAGGCTCATCACCTAACCAACAACAAAGTACAGTCTGTCTACGCCACTAACAGTATTCCGACGTAGGCAACCACCAATACAACTGATGAGCATGCGCATTAATTAAAAATACCCACACCATACAATTCCATACAACACTAATTTATTCGCTCTAAGCTATATATATTGAAAAACACGTTCAATTCATTTGTTAGAAAATGTTTTATAAATCGAACATTAGTTTACCATTAATAACTAAAACTTTTACTATTATTCCTCTTACATTGTTATTTTTCGCTATTATTTATGATTAGTAGGTTTTTATTATAGACTCAATTATATTTTATTTTTGGTCACAAGTAATAAAATACTAATGCGCTTGTATTATAACAGTAGAGTAAACAATTCCAATATTTCGTTTTTATCATTTGAGATTGTTTATTTCATATCATTAAAATAAGTAATTGTCTGTGACTAGTTTTGCAACTGTTTGCACTTGCCCCCGTGTTTAACTCATTTTTAGTTTAATCAGTTATCTTTTGCAATTGTATCGGTTTGTTTCGAATTTCTTCGTAGACTGAAGTTGAAAAGTTTTGTAAGCTGTGTTTTGTTAACATACGTTGAGTTTTTGAAACATAAAATCGGTAAACATTAAAAAGTAGAAAAAAATTGTTTTGTCAAATGTAAGTTTAAAATAGGTAATAATTAAGGAGTCTTTATGAAACTACAATAATTAGCATACAAGTAATCATAACGAAATAATTAAAAACGCTTAAACTTAAAGGATAATGTTTATTTTAGCTGGATGTAGATATTTTAATGATGGAACGTAGTGCAAGATGATTTTGTCAGGCGGAGAGATAGATAGGCCTATGTGGTATGCCTAACTAGTGTGAAACTTTCGTTTACAACGTATAATAGGCCTACACTCAAGCCTTACGCAATAAATTGTGATAGTACTCGGGTAGTTTATGTTTGGTACCCCTTCTAACATGGTATAGTCCAGCCTCTCTCTCTTAGTTTGCTCCTAATGTAAACAAATTCACTGAGCATCCGCATTATATATAAATGTGTACACGCTGATTAACAAAGTAACAACAAAACACTTTCAAAAGTATTTAAATACAACAATACTTTTAAAAGTAGCCTATTTTTATAAATGAAATTGTTAGGCCTACATCATATTATGACTGATGTTTTTAGTACTTTCTACTTATAATTTAAAAAATAGTTAACTTAATAGGAATACCATATCCATAAAGTGGTGGAGTGTATCGTGCACCCTGTAGTAGGTGGCTTTTATTTGTTAACAGTAGGAGCAAACTAAGAACGGCTGAACTTTAGGCCTATTCATTTCATAACTGACCACGGAAATGTAAAATGTAAATTAAATTAGCCTATAAGTAAATTAGAAACGGTCGGGCTAATGAGTTACGCAGGCTGTCACAATGTGCGGGGGGGGGGGGCCGTCTTAAGGCCAAAAGCGATTGTCTGAGCAGCCTACCTCCCTCGACTGGATAGCTACACCTAACTGTATCCGATTTCAACGTTTCTTTTCTTCATTCTGTTTACACGCCGTTGAATTTCATTTCCTTTTTATGTTAAAACAACAAATGAACAAATGATTCTTGCTTGGCCTTCTCTTATCTGCACGTTCGATCAAAGGTCATCATGGGCGCTTGTACAGTCTGTTTCAAAAGGATTTGTAGTAGTACAAGGAAGAGGTGATCAGATGACTGGCGAATATGGCGACGATTTTTGTGAAAGCGGTCACCGAGGGCACACATCTACAATTAAACAATTCTTCTTAAGTTTAAGGGGAGCAGACAGATTTCAATTTTAAAAAAATCTGGTGTGAAACACTCACACAACTTTCTCTTGCCAATGCAAATAATTAACAATATAACCTAACATTAGTAATAAAATATTAGAAATAAACAAACAACTAACCTCAATAAACATAACCTAATTTTATTCATAAGTGAAAAACGGAAAATGAAAATCGACCTAAGTTTGGCTTAAAAATGTGAAAAATCACTATTTCACGCTAAACTAGGCTCTGTAGAGAAAAATTCTCTAACTGAAAGTTGTAGATCGTTTAATTTCCTATAAATTTGATTATATGTAAGTTACTACACTTCTGTCGTAAAATGCATGCTAAGGCCGATATCTTAAAACAATCGATTTTCACACGTTTTCGTGAGAAAAAAAAACAGAAAATCGCTAATTATCGCTAAACTAAGCGGTATACAAAAACATGTTTGAAATACAAGTTGTAGGATTTTAAATTCTCTACATTTTTTATCATATAAATTTTTGCGCTTAAATGCATAAGTTATTAAAGCCGTAATCTTAAAAATACATTTTTTTTTACGTGAAAACAGCCGCACCAATAATTTCAGCAAACATGGCATCTACCCTATCTTAAAAAGCATAAAGAATTTAGTAAACCAGGCGTTTTTAAAGAAAATCGTATGACCAGTTTTTGAGAAAATCGCAAAAAAGTGAAAAATTACACGAATAAACTACTACTTCCTTTTGACAGATTTTGATGAAAATGTTCGTGTCGGGTCCGGTAGTGGCATGTAACTTAAGTTTCAAGTTTCAAGTTCGTACGATGTTTCGTTCTTGAGATATTCTGTTCACACACAGACCAATCGCTAAAAACATGTTTTTTGGGTTGAGGGGGTCTGTATAGGTGTAAATTCGGGTGAAGGGTGTATTTGTTGTGATCGACATGAAAACAATACTTTCCTTCCTATATATTCAAATAGGCAAGAGAAAGTAAAAAATAAGTTTTTGACCCCTCTGGAAAAAACCACAAAAATGGAGTTAAGACTTTTTAATTGTTAGGTAACTTACAAATATAAGCTGGAAGCCTACATTACGTAGACTAATTTTTAAAAGTTTGATGGGTGATATGAAGTGATATTTTATTTGTTTGGTATTAATTATTATTTGCGAAAACAATACTTGCCTCCCCTAAGTATTGTGATTTTTTTTTGCGCCCTGGAGACTCCAGAAGGAGTATAGGACATGTCAGATATAACCCCTGAAATGCATATAAGAATCACACAATGTATCACTACTATCAACAAAGAAATTCTTGTACGCTATAAAAAGTTTCACCGATCAAGTCATTTTTCAGATTCCTTTTAAAGGAATTCAAATCCTCACAACACTTTAAAGATTGGGGTAATTTATTAATGAATTTTCTCCCTGCATAAGTAGGTTTTCGTTGAAACAATTTTGTAGAGTGATTAGCCACATAATAATCATTTCTGTTTCTCCTTGTGTTATGATTGTGAACATTGAAATTTTTCCTAACATACACAATCACGTGAAAAATGTAGAGGGAGGGAACTGTAAGCAATTTAAGCTGGTTAAATAGTGGTGTGGATGAGGTTAGCTGGTTAGCTCCCACCATACACCTAATAGCTTTCTTTTCAATAATTTTAAAAACCCTATTCATATTACCCCATACTAAGATACCATAACGGATGTGAGACAGAATGAGGCCATGATAAGCTGCCATTAGTAATTTAATAATTACTATAATTGCAATAGCAATACTAATTAGGCCTACATTGATTATTGTAGGGCCTAGTTAGTAAGCGTAAGCGTAAGAGGGGCACAGGTAGCCCTAGCCCCCGACCATCGATGCTCGGGGTAACGTTACACGGAGGGAGTGGAAAGCATAAAATCCATTCGCTTATCTTTTCCACTTATAACTCGGTTAAAGTTTCCACCGACGACGCCGGGGGGTGGTGGGTAGGGTAGCGGTTCAAACAAGAAACAGTTTGAAGAAAGTTTAATTTCGTTGTTCCTTATAATATTCAAATAATAAGCAGTTAGGCCTACTACGACGTACTTCGTCTACCTCTACCTCTACCACCCCGGCGGTGCATTTAAAGTTACTCTTATGACCGGAACGAGGAGGAGGAAACGTAAGATATAAGAGATAAGAGATAGGGGTGGGTTTCTGTTTCTCCTTATTAGCATGTTGTGGCTTACTACAGAACACTCTTTACTTTACAAACTCTTTGTTGTTGGCTGTTTAGTTTAGCCTCGCTTCTTATTCTTATTCTTATTCTTCCTCTTGTAACAAAGTATTGTTATCAGACGAACAGCTAATGTCCCATAGCCATAGAGCGAGTGAAAGGGAGATATCTAGCATAACTACGCATGCGCTCAAACGTCTTCACCGTAATAATCCAAATCTGAAAACATACTACAGTTGAGCCGTTGTTAGTTTGCTCCTTCCTCCTCCTAGTGTCTGTCAACAAACAAAAGCCACCTACTACTAAAGGGTGCACGACTTTATGGATGTCCTATTCATATTAAGTTAACTAAGTTTTGAATTATAACTACTTAAATTATTTAAAACATCAGTCATGATGTGATGTAGGCCTAACAATTTCATTTACAGTGCAGCCTCTCTAAGTTTGCTCCTAATGTAAACAAATAATGACGTCACTGAGCATGCGCATTATGTAAAAATGTGTACACGCTGATTAAAAAGTAACAACAAAATACTTTCTAAAGTATTTAAATACAAATTACTTTTAAAAGTATTTTTATAAATGATATTGTTAGGCCTACATCATATCACGACTGATGTTTTTAGTACTTTAAGTACTTATAATTTAAAAAATAGATAACTTAATAGGAATACGACATCCATAAAGTCACGGACTCTAGCGTGCACCCTGTAGTAGCTGGTTTTGGTTTGTTGACAGTAGGAGCAAACTTAGAGCGGCTCAACTATATAATAATACTTTTAAAAGTATTATGTATTTAAATACTTTTAAAAGTATTTTGTTGTTACTTTATAATCAGCGTGTAGACTACTAATTTTTATATAACTCGTCTTTCACTCATGATTAAAATAAGATTATGTTTATTGAGGTTAGTGTTTTGTTTATTTCTAATGTTTTATTAGGCCTACTAACATTACATTATATTGTTAATCATTTGCATTGGCAAGAGAAAGTTGCGTGAGTGTTTTCACACCATATTTTTAAGGTATTAAACATTTATGTTTTATATTAGATTGTAGGTCTAGTAGGCTGCAAAATGAGAGTAATTAGGTTGATGTACGGCGGCCTACAAAAGTAAGTGACGGTCGGTACCTAGGCGTAGCCTATAAAGAGGGAGAAAGGGAGGGAGAAGAGCGGCTATTAGTATATCTAGGTAGCTGTGGGGTGTAAACAGTTAGCAGTTAGCCTACAATGGATACGATCCAGTCAAACACCGATTTTCATAGGTACACGTTGAAACCGGGGGGAGGAGGGTGATTGGGGTTCATTTCTTACATTAAAATAATTTTGGGGGGGGATGATTTTGATTCAACGAATATTTTTTGGGTGCAATGTGTCGTCGTCGTCGGGTGTGGGGTGTTCTTTTGTTGTTTATCGTACACGGACGGAGGGGTAGAGAGAGAGAGAGATAGAGAGAGAGAGTACAGTTGAAGGGAGGGGAAGGGTGATGTAGTAGGGCCTATAGATGTTTAATAGGTTCATTTAAGCGTGAGTAATATCTTTTAAGGTATTCAGCCCTTCACACACTCTAGCCTAGCCTAGTGACTTGTACTAACGTACGGTACGGTACTACGGCCTTACCAGTAGCACCCTATTCTCATAAACGCACACAATCAACGGTGGTTGGGGGGGGGTTTAAGGGGGATAGCCCTATCCCTTTCTCTGTTACATCAGTAACATCAGTCAGTCAACAGCTGACGTAGCCCTATATTAGTAGCCCAATATTAAGTCTAAACAATATTTTATACTAACTAACTTGTTATTATTAAAGTTTTACAACGGTATTATAACCTATTAGGTATAGCTTATGTTTACTTTCTCATGCCTATATGGATATATACAGGGTGATTCACGAAGATAAGAAAGTTTAGGAGCTCATTTTACATGTAAAAATAATTAAAAAAGTTTATATAAACATGGGTCCGGAAATGCTTCGTTACAGAGTTACGGCTAGCGAAAGTTTCGCCCGGATTTCAGCTCACCAGGTGAAATGACGTCTTCCTGAAATTCTTGTAAGGTAGGTTAACGGGCGAATTCAATCGTTTCTTATGGTTTTTGATCTGATAAGTTGAATAAAACAGGTCCCAAAACTGTAAGTTAAATAGTTTTTAAGAAAACCAGTGTCAAATGCAAAAAATAGAGTGAAAACACATTTTTTCATCTTTGGGCAAGAATAACTTTGTTATTTCACCAAGAATAGGTTAACATTTTTGAATAAAACATGAAGAAAATTTTTTCTGAAAAAACCGGTGTAAATTAAGCACACAGAAAGCGAATAGATGTTTGATAAAATGAATTTTTATTCATAACAGTACAAAGTAAAATTAATCGGAAAAACAAAGATGAAAAAATGTGTTTCTTTCACTCCATTTTTTTGCACTTGACACTGGTTTTCTCAAAAACTATTTAACTAATAGTTCTGGGACCTGTTTTATTCAATTTATCATGTCAAAAACCATCAGAAACGATTGAATTCGCCCCTTAATCTACCTAACCAGAATTTCAGGAAGACCTCATTTCACCTGGTGAGCTGAAATCCGGGCGAAATCTTTCGCTAGTCGTAACTCGGTAACGAAGCATTTCCGGACCCATGTTTATAATAAACTTTTTTCATTATTTTTACATGTACAATGGGCTCCCAAAGTTTCTGCATATCTTCGTGAATCACCCTGTATTAGGAAAAAAAGTATTGTTTTTATGTCGATTTTCACCGGATAGGCTATAGCCTATACGTTTTCAGACCCCCTCCATCCAAAAACTTGTTTTTAGCGGTTGGTCTGTGTGTGTGTGTGTGTGTGTGTATGTGTGTGGACAATATATATCTCAAGAACGAAACATCGTACAAAGTTGAAACTTGAAACTTAAGTTAGGTAGCCTACCACTACAGAAGCCGACACGAACATTTTCATCAAAATCGGTCTACCGGAAGTATAGTCACTTGAGTCACGAGTTTGGCCTTGTTTGTGCAACGAGGGGTAAAGGGGGAAAAGCATCAGTGCGCATGCCCGACTGCTTTAATTTCAGTACGACAAACATAACAACTTGTACTATACCCAGAGCATATACAGTATATCGCGGAACCTTTCGTAGGTTAACTGTACGAATATAACTGTTTGTTACCGTAAACACAAATGTCGGTTTCTAGAAAACGTGGTCGAACTATTCATAGTGCTGAACGCAATGTAGGGCCTAATAAGCAATGTAATAAAATGTTGTGAAGTTGAAGCTAAACAAAAATGCCAATCAAAAGTGCCTCTTAACAAAAGCCGTCAGCGAATGCCTAACTACTGTAATGTTTCTTTGCACAATTCGAAATATAAAGAAGGAAATAAAGGACGTGAAGGAGCTAGGCCTACTCTTCAACAGTTTTGTTGACACCTGGTGAAAAAAAGAACAGAATACGAATTTTTTAAGAGACAGACTCTAGGTGCCCTAGCCCTGTAGGTGTAACCTACTCCTTGTATCATGTGCTAGCCCTATGTGCCCTAGGTGCCCTAGCCCTGTAAGTGTACTCCTTTTTGGAGTCTGTTGTATTCAGTTGAGAAACGATCGGTGGAGATGTGTAGGCCATGTTGTTAGCCTATCTAGGCATAGGATGATTGCAAACTAACAAAAGTGGAGCCTATGAGAAAGCGTAAGGGAAGGGCGAGAGAGAGAGAGAGACGGGGGCATTTCATGTATCCAGTAAAAGCGCTTCTTTGACAGTTTTGTTGACACCTGGTAAAAAAAAGAACAGAATACGAATTTTTTAAGAGAGACTCTAGGTGCCCTAGCCCTGTAAGTGTAACCTACTCCTTGTATCATGTGCTAGCCCTAGGTGTCCTAGGTGCCCTAGCCCTATGGTGTACTCCTTTTTGGAGTCTGTTGTATTCAGTTGAGAAACGATCGGTAAAGATGTGTAGGCAATGTTGTTAGCCTATCTAGGCATAGAATGATTGCAAACTAACAAAAGTGGAGCCTATGAGAAAGCGGCAGGGGAGGGCGAGAGAGAGAGAGAGAGTGAGAGAGAGAGAGAGACGGGGGCATTTCATGTATCCAGTAAAAGCGCACGATTAAAATGAAAAAGGGGGGCGTTTGGAGGTTAAAAACGGCGATGCGGCTGGCGTACGCCGCGGGTCCCTCTTTCAGTCGTCGACGGATGGGATGGGGTGGGGTAGAACGTACGATATTAAATTTGTGGAATTTAGTTGCGGCGGTACCGTTCGTTGAAGTCGGTCTGTCTGTTTTATCCGGCGGAAAGGAAAGAAGGGCCCCGCCGCTTTTATATTATTATTAAACAGTGCCCGGCTCCCCTTACCCCTTACCCCTTACCCCCTTATTCGCCTGATAACATGGTTCAACCTTTCTCAACTATCGTACATCGCACATACTTTCACATCGGATCCGACAACAAAAGGATAGAGTAGAAAAATATGCGCACCACCAAACGATAAACAATAAACAATAAACGCGAGCGAGAACAGGGCAAATACAAATTCTAACCCGACCACAACAAACAAACTTAGCCCTATTCTGGCCCTCTGGCCCTCTGGCCCTACCCCCTCAAGAAAACCCTCCTACGGAGTTGTATCAAAATTACTATACTACTTCATATTTTAATACTATCTGAAACAAATTATAGCCTAGGATAGCTTAACCCTAATACAGGGTGATTCACGAAGATATACAGAAACTTTAGGAGCCCATTGTACTTGTAAAAATAATGAAAAAAGTTTATATAAACATGGGTCCGGAAATGCTTCGTTTCCGAGTTACGGCTACGAAAGTTTCGCCCGGGTTTCAGCTCACCAGGTGAAATGAGGTCTTCCTGAAATTCTGGTAAGGTAGATTAAGGGAAGAATTCAATCGTTTCTTATGGTTTTTGATCTGATAAATTGAATAAAACAGGTCCCAGAACTGTAAGTTAAATAGTTTTTGAGAAAACCAGTGTCAAAAGCAAAAAATGGAGTGAAAAACACATTTTTTCATCTTTGGGCAAGAATAACTTTGTTATTTCACCAAAAAACAGTTAAATTTTTGAATAAAAACATGTAAAAAATTTTATTCTGAACAAACCGGTGTAAATTAAGTACACAGAAAGCGAATAGATGTTTGATTAAAAGAATTTTTATTTATAAGAGTACAAAGTAAAATTAACCGGAAAAACTAAGATGAAAAAATGTATTTTTTTCACTCCATTTTTTGCATTTGATACTGGTTTTCTCAAAAACTATTTAACTTACAGTTCTGGGACCTGTTTTATTCAATTTATCAGGTCAAAAACCATAAGAAATGATTGAATTCGCCCCTTAATCTACCTTACCAGAATTCCAGGAAGACCTCATTTCACCTGGTGAGCTGAAATCCGGGCGAAACTTTCGCTAGCTGTAACTCGGTAACGAAGCATTTCCGGACCCATGTTTATAAGAACTTTTTTCATTATTTTTACATGTACAATGGGCTCCTAAAGTTTCTGAATATCTTCGTGAATCACCCTGTATTTGGAAAGTAAAAAAAAATTTTGTGTTAAACACTCACACAACTTTCTTTTGCCAATGCAAATAATTTACTATAAACCTAACGTTAGTAATAAAACATTAACAATAAAACAAAAAAATAATCTCAATTAACATAACCTTATTTTAATCATGAGTGAAAGACACAAAATTAAAATCGACCTCAGTTTGACTTTAAAATGTGGAAAATCACTCTTTCACGCTAAACTAGGCTCTGTAGAGAAAAATAATTAGGTAATATAAAAGTTGTAGATCTTTTAATTTTTTTGTAAATTTTATTATATAGTCTACACTTTTGTTGTAAAATGCATACTAAGGCCGAAATGTTAAAAAAACCGATTTTTCACACGTTTTCATGAGAAAAAAACAGACAATCGCTAATTACCGCTTTTTTTTACAAAAAAAATTTGAAATAAAAGTTGTAGAATTTTAAATTCTCTAGCTTTTTGTATTAAATAAATTTTTGCGCTTAAATGCATATAAAAGCCGTAATCTTTAAAAAACAATTTTTTTACGTGAAAACAGCCTCACCAAGAATTTCAGCAAATATGGCGCCTACCCTATCTTGTAGAACATAACATATTTAGAAAGCAGGTGATTTTTAAAAAAAATCGTAGGACCAGTTTTTGAGAAAATCGCAAGAAAGTGAAAAAGTACACGAATAAACTACTACTTCCGGTTGACCGATTTTGGTGAAAATGTTTGTGTCGGGCCCGGTAGTGGTATGTAACTTAAGTTTTAAGTTAAAGTTCGTACGATGTTCCGTTCTTGAGATATTCTGTACTATAGCCCTATGCACACTCACAGACACACACACACAGACCAATCGCTAAAAACATGTAAGTTATTTTTGGTTCAGGGGGTCTGAAAACTTGTAGATCCGATGAAAACTCTATTTGTTGTGATCGACATGAAAACAATACTTTCCTTCCTATATTCATATAGGCAAGAGAAAGTAAAAATATCAATACAAAATAAATGTTAATTTCCTTAATTATACCCTACTTTGATAATCTAAAAACGATTTATTTTAATTGGCGGTGGGGAAATTAATCCACCCAACTATGGTTTGCCATGTTCAAGGGTAGATCAATTATTCAGTGGTTCTACTGCAACTACTATAGGCCTACTGGGGGCACGGCCACGCCCCAGACCACACAGAGCGTGCCCATAAAACTGCAGTTTAAGCTACCCTATCCTCCTAGCCTGCAAGCTTTCTAGGTAACGGGCGCTGGGTGTAGCACCTCCATGTGTGGTAGAGCCACGTGCAAAGCACTTTAGCCGCGTAACGAGCTCGACGGCGACTCGTCCAACGTTTACACGAGTAGTGAGGGGAGTGACCACCGCACCCACTCATTTGGGTTGGCCTCTCAAGAGGCTGGGGTTTCGTAGATAGCTCTCCAGAGCCAGTATGCTGCTTAAATTCCACTCGGAATGGGCGTGGCTGGCCGAGAGGTGTCCGGCAACGGATACGAAAGTACGCATGCAACTACTACTATACTAGGGTAATCTATTAGTGTGTTAGTAAGAATTACAACTACATGCTTTTTTTCTATATCCCTAATTTGTGTACGTTGCAATCTGTTCAATTGAGAACAATAAGCAATGAGATGACCCAATGAGATGAGGATGATGTGTATGAGGGAGGTGTAAATGAGACTGTGTAGTCTTCTACAGACACACTCACTGAGTATGGTTAATTGAACCCCAACCATCTAACTACACCCACAACCACTGTCTACCATTCAGATCCGTATAAAAGTAACTACCTTTATTAGGATTTGAACCAGGAACCTTTGTCTCCGAAAATCAGCTGTTAAACAGCTGATTTTGGCGACGACTTTACCTCTAGACCAACCCAATGGTGAGTTAGTCTACTACAACATGTTAGTTACTTAAAATTATTATTACTAATGTAGCCTACTAATAGCCTAAAACTTGAAGACATCATTCATTCAGGTAACAAGTCAGTTTATTTGGGTGTTTCTCATCAGGTATTTTAACATCACATTACTCATTAGTTGAACTATAGATTTTCAGAAACACTACAGCCTACGTCTGCCCAGTCACGGACTCCATAAACCTCCATCCTCTCTCCACTCTCCACTCTACACTCTGTAGTGTCATAGTCCATCCACCTCTCATCTCATCTCACTTCCAAACTAGCTGACTCTGTTTAACCCTTTATAGGGCCTACATGTTGTAAAATGTTAAATTTTGCTTTATAAGCACTTGATCTGCCCATAACAGACGACAGGTGGAGTGTCAAATTATTTATACTCGATCTGTTAATTGCACGGCTAAAATAAATAGTTGTGTTTCTAATCATGTGGTCACCCAATTATAGATAACTGAATCATTTAAGAAGAGAAGAGGTAGACGTGTGTTAGGTGACACTAATCACAGTTATCTCCTCCTCTCAAAGTAATGAATTTCATTGTACAGTGTGGATTGTGTGGTTAATGAAGTGAAGGTGTCATTTGCAGAGTGGAAAATATGTGCTTTTCAGAGAGCTCGGCATGCTGATAAGCGTACGTTTCCACTCAGTGAGTTGTGGCGATGGTAAACCACCTCACTCCTCGTTTTACTTCTTGGCCTCATTCTGTCTTATATCCGTTATGGTATTTTAGTATGGGGTAGCCTAATTCTAGCATGGGTAATATGAATAGGGTTTTTAAAATTCAAAAGAAAGCTCTATTACGTGTATGGTGGGAGCTAACCAGCTAACCTCATCCACACCACTATTTAAGGAGCTGAAATTGCTTACAGTTCCCTCTCTCTACATTTTTCAGGTGATTATGTATGTTAGGCAAAATTTCAATGTTCACAATCATAACACGAGAAACAGGAATCATTATTATGTGGCTAATCACTCCACAAAATTGTTTCAACAAAAACCTACTTATGCAGGGAGAAAATTCATAAATAAATTACCCCAATTTTTAAAGTGTTGTGAGGATTTGAATTCCTTTAAAAAGAATCTGAAAAATTACTTGACCGGTGAAACTTTTTATAGCGTACAAGAATTTCTTTGTTGATAGTAGTGATACATTGTGTGATTCTTATATGTATTTCCGGTGTTATATCTGACGACATGTCCTATACTCCTCCTGGAGTCTCCAGGGGCAAAAAGAAAACTTAGTAAAACCTCTACAGGTTCAAACCAGCCTACAGGCTCATCACCTAAACAACAAAGGACTTGAATGATATATTTCTATTGCCAGAACAGTAAGATATTTCTTTTTCGTTGATGTTAAGCTCTGGTAAGTACACTTACCAAGGAACGTTTATTGAAATGGGAATCACATAATATTTAGTGGTAAGAATGCTTATTAAAAAAACTTTTAGTAGGGTACTAAATAACCAAAAACTTTGTAGAATAAACTTGTCTTAACTTTATATTAGCATGAGAGTGCTTGCTTTCTTGTAAAAAAACTGGAATTTTCTAACCACTGTACAAAACTAAAGTAGCAACAAAACAACACGGTAGCATACGCTGATATGAATCCTTCCTTACCACAATCGTGCAACTCACAAAGCAAATGGTAGCTGCGTGTTAATTTCAAAATGTGGATAGCCTACTCTTATAATAAAATGCCAATAAGGTTCAACTCCATAGTTTATTATTAAATAAAATCGACCATATTGTCAGTGGTAAGTGTTGTGTTGCTGTTTAGGTCACCAGCCTGGTTAGCTGGTTTGCACGTGTAGAGGTTTTACTAAGTAAAACGAGGAGTCAGCTGGTTTACCATTGCCACAACTCACTCAGTGGAAAAGTACGCTTATCAGCATGCCAAGCCCTCTGAAAAGCACATATTTTCCACTCTGCAAATGACACCTTCACTTCATTCACCACACAATCCAACTGTATAATGAAATTGATTACTTTGAGAGGAGGAGATAACTGTGATTAGTGTCACCTAACACACCTCTACCTCTTCTCTTATTAAATGATTCACTCATTTAATTGGGTGACCATGTGATAAGAAACACAACTATTTATTTTAGCCCTGCAACTAACAACAGATTGAGTGTAAATTATTTCCATCTATATATTCATAAATAGTAGGACAGGATAAAGCAAAAATAAGACAAAACAAGTAGGTAGTAGACTACCTACTGTCTGTCTGTCTGTCTGTGACTTGATGGCCTCTCGCAGAGGGGACCAATTGCAGTCTATGCGGAGACTGCAAAACCATTTCACAAAACATATCTAATTTTTTTTTAGGTCACCGAAACTTTTCGGAAATGACGCATTTCTATAAAACAATGTATTTCGCATGTTTTCCGCTCTATAAAACCATTTCGAAAAACGGTGTGGTAGGGCCTAAGTATAGCCTACTTAGCAAACACCTATGAAGGGTTAAAATTTCAGGAGTGTAGCGTAGGCTATCTCGTCTTAACTAGGCTATTCCATTTTTTTGAACTCGTAGGCTACTGGCTGGCGTATGGTTTCAAATGAAAAAGATAGAAGAATAGCGTAAATGGGCCATGAGATGGTCCGCTCAATTATCTCTATGTAAGCTTCATTTTCATTGCAAGTGTAAATGTGAGTGACTGCGCATGCGCACAAGTAATCGTGTGCGGTTGGCCGCCCACAGAGCAAGCAGGTGGGGTTTGTTTACGTAATCGCTGTTACTGTACCACTATACCGGTCTGTTTACTATACCCCCCCCCCACCGTTGTTCTCTTGTTTTAAGCTGATGGTAGCAAGGAAAGGGGCAAGGGGCAACACACCCACTACTAGATAAAACAAATGCAACGGCCGATTCGTTCCTCCATACTCATTCAAAAATATTAATCTACGATATTAAAAAGTGCACCTTACTAAACAATCAAACAAAATTCAGAACGACAGTGGCAAACGTTATTTCAATCGAAACAACTCACATCATTCCCACTAATCGAAAAAGTTTAGTCTATTGTCTGCCAATTTCAAAGGCCAACAAGACGTAACTTATTTTTAACACGCTAAAAATAAATAAGGTTTCTTTTCCGTTTTCTGTATGCCACTTTTTTATTTCTTTTTTTTTGTCATCAGTCTCTCGACTGGTTTGATGCAGTTCTCCAAGCTGTTCTATCTTGCGCAAGTCGTTTCATATCTAGACACCTGTAACACCCTACATTTTCTGTAATTTGCTTTATATACGTATTCCAATCTTTGCCTCCCTCAATATTACCCTCCATTATTGATAGATGTCTTAAGATATGCCCCACTAGCCTGTCCCTTCTTTTTGTAAGATGCTTCCATATAGGCCTACTTCTTTTTTCATCCACTCGCCCAAGAACCTCTAAATTACTTATTTTGACCACCCACCTAATCTTTAACATTTTCCTATAACACCACATTTCAAAAGCTTCTATCCTCTTCCGTTCTACAGCCCCTACCACCCACGTTTCACTCCCGTATAATGCACACTCCAAACATAATATTTTAAGAAATTTTTCCTAATCTGTAAATCAATGTTTCTAGTCAGTAAGCTGTTTTTCATTTCAAAGGCTTTTCTAGCTTGAGCAATTCTACTCTTGATATCACTTGTGCTTGTACCATCCTTTGTTATTTTACTCCCTAGATAGCAGAATTCCCCAACTTCCTTTATGTTTTCGTTGCCTACTTTTACATTTCCCATCTCTTCTAAACCACTGTTGCTGCTGCACAACACTTTCGTTTGTTCTTATTAATTTTCATGAAGTAATCCTTTCTTAAGATCTCATCCATTCCATTTAAGGCATCCTCTAGTTCTTTCTTTGCCTCGGCTAATACTACTATATCATCGGCGAATCTCAGTATTTTTATTGTTTCTCCTTGAATTTTTATTCCTGCGTCAAATTTCTCCTTTACTTCATTTATAGCCTCTTCTATATACAAGTTAAAAAGTAGTGGTGACAAAGAACAACCTTGTCGTACACCTTTTCTTACAGCAGCCTCTTTTTCGTACCCCTCGATTCTCAAAACAGCCGTTTGATTCTTATACAGACTGTAGATACTTTCCTTTCTTTGTATTTAATTCCTAACCTTTTCAAAGTTTTAAACATTTTACTCCAGTGCAGATTGTCAAATGCTTTCTCTAAATGTAGGCTATGTACTAAGTACTCTAATGTATAGTACCTATGCATACTCTAATACTCTAACATACTCTAATGTATGCCTATGCATACTCTAATGTATGCCTTTATCAAATCCGAATTCCCTGAAGGGTTAGACACTTGTTCATTAATCCCACTCCCTACCCTGCCTTACTCAATACAGTATAATTGTTTAGTTTAGCACCTTGTAAAAATGGTTTTGGTGGATTTTAAGATACGAAATTGAACTTTAGGAGGACCAATGCACATTTATGTATAGCGGTCAGTGCCTAAGACCAAAACAACTTGTAATAAAACAGGTAAAAATAAGAAGAGAAAGACACAGGAGTATTGACCAATTGTAGGCTACAGCAAACTATTATCATGAGCAGAACTCACTTACCTAGTTGAAACTTGAAAAAAGACATATAATTATAACACGCCGCACAGCCGACTTGATGAACGTTAGAATACACTTTTAAGTACATAGACAATAATAGGAATAAACACAACAAAGCACAATTTAATACAAGCATTAAACGAATAAGCCTTTTAAAGTACGAAAGCAATGTTAGCGTCATGCGAGACGCCAACTGAGAGAGTAACGCCGAAAACACGTCCGCCCATGACACGTTTCAATCTACAAGTGGCCAACAAAAAGAAGAAGAAAGAAGGAAGAGGAAGAAAAAGCAAAGAGGATTACAAGATAGTGCGAACCCCGGTACAAAATGCCTTAACAATAATTGTATTACTATATTACACGTTCTGTTGTTTTATTTTGCTATTACTACATTACTAGCCTATTATATTTTTTAATTATTTACATTGGGAAGAGAAAGTCGTGTGAGTGTTTCAAACATATGTTTTTACTTGTCACATCTTCTGGGATTATGTAATAACAACCTCCTTTCCTGAAGAAGTAACTCTGCACCATCTTCCATCTTGCTCCGTCCGAATATTACCTATTAAGTAACTCTACAAAATTCATAGCAGACTGTGTAGGCTATAGTCCAGCCGTTGTCAACAAACCAAAGCCACCTACTACAGGGTGCGTGCTACACTCCACCACTTTACAACTATCCTATTCCTCCTCCTATTAAGTTAATCGTATTTTTTAAATTATAACTACTTAAAGTACTTCAAACGTCAGTCATGATATGATGTAGGCCTAATCATTTCATTTATTAAAATACTTTTAAAATTATTTTCTATTTAAATACTTTTGAAAGTATTTTGTGGTTACTTTTTAATCAGCGTGTATACATTTTGATATAATGCGCATGCTCAGTGACGTCATTATTTGTTTACATTAGGAGCAAACTAAGAAAGGCTGGACTTTAGATTGATAGCGTTACAGGGAAGCAAGTTGGGCAACAAATTGGCCGGACAGTTTATTCAAGGTAGGCCTGCCTACACAACAATAGGTTTGATGGAATGAGGAGGAGAAGGGGTGGGGGAAGGTGGGAAGATGTGAGTAAGCAGTAGCAGGTGTTCCAGTATAAATGTTTTAATTTATCAAACGGCGAGATCAGATGAGGTACGATATTAGACTGAGATTCCCACACTGCACCGCGTGACGTAACCCTGCCTGCCTATTGCCCATTGTCTACCAGCAGCCAGCCATGCTTACCCTTTTAAAAATATTAGAAAATAAACAGACAGACAAACAATGATCGAAAAACATGTAAACATTATGTTTTTGTAGGCCGTGCACTTTTGTTCCCTTAGTACTTACTACTTTTCAATGAAGAAAGAATATATATATAGTCTATATATATAAATTAGAAAGACCTCCCTTCGATTCTTAGCACGGTTGTTATTATAATATATTTTAATGTCACAGTTGGATATTAGAAGGTTGTAATTAAACGTAGGCCTTCATGTCGCTGCTCACCCGCTGCGCTCTATCTTTAAAATTATTATTAAAACAAGTGCAAACACTGCAAAACGGCTTTGCTTCAACATGCCCCGATATCAATGCTACCTAAATTAGGCTATACTATGCTGTTGTTCTGGTTTCGATAAAAGGTTGTTCACTCCTGCATTTCAGTTGGAGTTTTTAAATAAAGGCTAATGACACCAAGTCATGGTTGGATTAATGTCCGAGTCGGGGGGTATACAAATACCCCTCAACCATGAGAGGTCCGCGGTTTCTCCCCCGGACAATTTTTCAAAATTTAAAACTCAAAACTTGATTTTAGGTTCCATAATTTGTTAAAATTTGGTTATAATTTCGTTAAAAAAAGGAAGGAGAAGCTAAAAGCTAGTTTCAATTTTTACTTTCTCTTGCCTATATGAATATATAGGAAGGAAAGTATTGTTTTCATGTCGATTTTAACAAATCCACTTTTCACCCACTATACGCGTAAACAGATCCCCCTCAACCCACACAAACACGTTTTAACCGATTGGTCTGTGTGTGAACAGAATATCTCAAGAACGGAACATCGTACGAACTTGAAACTTAAGTTACATACCACTACCGGACCCGACACAAACATTTTCATCAAAATCGGTCAACCTGAAATAGTAGTTTATTCGTGTAACTTTTCACTTTTTTGCGATTTTCTCAAAAACTGGTCCTACGATTTTTTTTTTAATCGCCTGGTTTTTTAAATTTTTCATGCTCTACAAGATAGGGTAGGAGCCATGTTTGCTGAAATTCTTGGTGAGGCAGTTTTCACGTAAAAAAATTGGTTTTTTAAGATTACGGCTTTAATATGCAATTTAGAGCAAAACTTTATATAATAAAAGTTGTAGAGAATTTAAAATTCTACAACTTTTATTTCAAACATTTTTTTGTATGACGCTTAGTTTAGCGGTAATTAGCGATTTTCTGTTTTTTTTTTCACGAAAACGTGTGAAAAATCGATTTTTTTAAGATTTCGGCCTTAGTTATGCACTTTACGACAAAAGTATAGCCTATATAATAAAATTTATAGAAAATTAAGAGATTTACAACTTTTATTTAGATAATTTTTCTCTACAGAGCCTAGTTTAGCGTGAAAGTGTGATTTTCCGTTTTTTAAGCCAAATTGAGTTCGATTTTCATTTTGCGTCATTCACTCATGATTAAAATAAGGTTATGTTTTTGATGTTAGTTTTTGTTTATTTCTAATATTTTATTAATAGACTAATGTTAGGTTTATTATTAGCCTAATTATTTGCATTGGCAAGAGAAAGTTGTGTGAGTGTTTCACACCAAATTTTTTTACTTGAAAACCGCCTCACCAAGAATTTCAGCAAACATAGCGCCTACCCTATCTTGTACAGCAACAAAAATTTAGTAAACCAGGCGATTTAAAAAAAAAATCGTATAGTAGTCTACCAGTTTTTGAGAAAATCGCAAAAAAGTGAAAAATTACACGAATAAACTACTACTTCCGGTTGAATTGTTTAGATAAAAATGTTCGTGTCGGGTCCGGTAGTGGTATGTAACTTAAGTTTCAAGATTTAAGTACGTACGATATTCCGTTCTTGAGATATTCGGTTTACACACACACAGAGACCAATCGCTAAAAACACATGTTTTTTGGGTTCAGGGGGTCTGAAAACGTGTAGATCCGGTAAAAAATTGATTTGTTAAAATTGACAGGAAAATAAATGAATACTCCAGAATCCATTTTTGTTGAGATGTTAAAATCGGTGAAAATTTGCCAATTCTACTGTTGCAAATGTTGCGTTTGTCGTGAGAGTGGGAGATCGGAAAGTGTTTTTTTTTCTTTTTTTTTTTTTGGTTTAACGTCCGACTGTTCTGCAATTACTGCTAATGCAGACGGTGAATGATGAAATGATATTTTGTAACGTAAGAAAAAATGCCATGCCTGAATGGGATTCGAACCCAAGACCGCATGATGAGAGGCGAGCACGTTACCAACTGCGCCAATCGGAAAGTGACTCAGCAAATAAATTCATCTCATGTTACAGTTTCATTGATAGTTAAGTTTAGTTTCAGCTTTAAGCTTTTTATAAACAGTAACATTTTTTAATTAATCTTTTTTAGTAACAATGACAGCTCTCAAGAAATTCTCAAATTGATTGAGAAAGATCAAATACATGTTCTGGTTGAGTTAATTAACACAATATATAACTTACAACAGGAACAATACCAAATGAATGGTTGCTATCAACGTTTATAACCCTCCCTAAAAGAAAAATGCAAAGTACTGTTCTGACTACCGTACAATAAGCTTGATGGGACATGCATTGAAAATCCTGTTGAAGGTAATCCATAATAGAATATTCAGAAAGTTGGACGTAGATATCAGTGACACACAATTTGGGTTTCGTAATGGCCTAGGAACAAGAGAGGCACTGTTTGCTCTCAATGTACTATCTCAACGGTGTCTGGACATGAACCAAGAACTACATGTGTGCTTCATAGACTATAACAAAGCCTTTGATAAAGTTAGGCATGATCAACTCATTGAAACATTAATAAACAGAAGAATAGATCTCAGAGACGTAAGAATAATATCGAACCTATACTATGGCCAAAAAGCGGCAGTACGGATAGAAGACATGGCATCCGAGGAAATAGAAATACAGAGAGGTGTTAGACAGGGGTGCATACTTTCACCTATCCTATTTAATGTGCTGATGATACAGTTCTTATAGCTGGAACACATGAAGACCTTCAGATGCTAATAAGCAGAGTGGCCACAGTTAGTGAAGAGTACGGTCTTTCACTTAATATTAATAAAACAAAGTATATGTTAATAGCTAAAGCATATCAGAACGTTGGTAGGATATATGTAGGGAACCAATGCATTGAAAGAGTCCATGCTTACAAGTACCTAGGCACAACTGTTAATGAAAACAATGACAGCTCTCAAGAAATTCGCATCAGAATAGAACAGGCCAGAAAAACATTTATAAAGATGAAGAAACTGTTCTGCTGCCGAGATTTAAGCCTTGCATTAAAAACACGTCTCCTAAGATGCTATGTGCTATCCGTACTGTACTATGGGATGGAGGCTTGGACAATGAAGAAGATTGATGAAAGGAGACTGGATGCATTTGAAATGTGGCTATACCGGCGAATTCTGAGGATTTCATGGGTGGAAAAGATGACGAATGTGGAGGTGTTGAGACGTATGCATAAAGAAAGAGAAGTACTATTAACAGTGAAGAAAAGAAAATTATTGTATATGGGACATGTCATGAGGGTAGAAAAATATAAAATATTACAAGTGATTGTCCTGGGGAAAATCCAAGGAAAGAGATCCTTGGAAAGAAGACGAAAATCCTGGCTGAAAAACCTAAGAGATTGGTATGGTTGCAGCAACAACGAATTGTTTAGGGCTGTGACATCAAAGATAAAAATCGCTCTGATGATTGCCAACCTTCGAAGCGGAGATGGCACCTGAAGAAGAAGAAGAAGTAGGCATAATTTAAATTAATTTATACAATGTATAGGCTAAATAGGCTAATGTCGGCTATTATTGTGTTAATAAATAGGTTTGTTGTTAAAAAAGAAGAAGTTTGTCATGTAGTCTAAGTTATCATTTAGGCTGCTACAACCACGTGTCTCCAAAGAACCTGGATTAGGCCTATCTGTTAACAGGAAACTAATTTCATTTTCAATTGATATATAAATGTTAGGAAATTAAATCTACCTTTACCCACCGGGTTGGTCTAGAGGTAAAGTCGTCGCCCCCAGATGTTATTTTACCACAAATTTTAATCGGTAAATGATATTGGTAGAGTAGTCTAATAGGGCAGCTAATTAATTACTGCCGGCCGCATTGGCGAAGTTGGTAACGTACTCGCCTCTCATCATGCGGTCTTGGGTTCGAATCCCAATCAGGCACGGCATATTTTCATACGTTACAAAATATCATTTCATCATTCACCGTCTGCATTAGCAGTAATTGCAAAACAGTCGGACGTTAAACAAAAAAAAAAAAAAAAATTAATTAATTACTCATCGTCTGTCGATAGGTTTGAAAAGTAAGTAGGCCTACGTGATGTTGTTAAGGTCATCAGCCTGTAGGCTAGTTTTTTTAAATTTTTTTTTTGTTTAACGTCCGACTGTTTTGCAAATTGCTGCTAATGCAGACGGTGAAGGATGAAATGAATTTTTGTAACGTATGAAAAAATGCCATGCCCGAGTGGGATTCAAACCCAAGACCGCGTGATGAGAGGCGAGCACGTTACCAACATCGCCAACGCGGCCGGCTGGTTTGAACCTGTAGAGGTTTTACTAAGTATTACGAGGAGTGAGGTGGTAGTTTACCAATGCCACAACTCACTGAGTGGAAAAGTACGCTTATCAGCATGCCGGGCCCACACTGCAAATGACACCTTCACTTCATTCACCACACAATCCAACTGTATTATGAAATTCATTACTTTGAGAGGAGATAACTGTGATTAGTGTCACAGTACACCTCTACCTCTTCTCTTATTAAATGATTCACTCATTTAATTTGGTGACCATGTGATGATAAGAAACACAACTATTTATTTTAGCCCTGCAACTAACAGACTGAGTGTAAATAATTAGACACTCCACCTGTCGTCTGTTATGGGAAACCTAAGTGATGATGAATGAAAGGGAGAATAGTGTGGTTGGTTGTGAGGGTAAGGAGTCTGTTCCCAGGGGTATACTTACGTAAAAAGTAGGCAGGGTAGAAGAGAATTTGTTGTTTATTGTTTATCCATCTCTAGGGATCAATTAGGTTAAATGTACCTACCGCAGCCCCACTATTACTATACCCTCCTATCTATCATATCACCTTCTACTTGTTTAACCGGAAAGCGTCGCTAATCCGTCACCTTTTATTTCTTTCATTGGTGGCCTGGTGACACCTCCACAACTAGGATCGTTCAAAAGTGAGTTTTTCTCGACCGGCCGACACTTCCGATAGATGGCTAATGCGGAGCCTACAAAAAAATCAATAGGCATATTTGAAGAATCGTTAGCGTAGGCCTACACTAGACTACGTTTGCACGTCCAAATAGACCGGGTAGGCCTAATATGGAACGAATGACGCCCAAGTGACTTGCAGCACACGAAGGGAAATGGATTCTGTAGGATGTTTGGGTAAGTTTAAGTCGATAGAAACGGTCGTTTGAAAACTTGCAACAAGAAACAAATGGAATTATCATCATCTGTTGTGGCAGGGTGGGAGGGTGGGAGGCAAACGAAAGTAACAAGTAAGAGAAATGTGAGTGGGGTGGAAACCCATTAAAAAGTTGTGCCTATTTCTTTGGTGGATGTCACGTACACCTTGCAACCCCCCCACCCCTAACACTACACCCCTTAGGCCCACTTACTCTACAGGGTGATTTTTTAGTCCTACACCCAATTGTTAATGTCTGGTAATTTTTTTCTAAGAAAGGGATATTTTGTTTTGTGACACAAAGTTGGTAGCCCTACTCAACCGGTATAGATACGAAAGTTTGAGTTGATTCTCCTTGAGTTGCGTAAAATTTTGTGCTGTTTCCAGTTGTGTTACGAACAGAATGTCTTTTACCCTAGAACAACGGGTTTTCATTCTTGAACAATATTTTGCTACAAAATCGTATGCGAGTTTAAAAGAATCATTTCAAATTAAATTTTTTGGTGTTCCTCCACTCTATTCTAGTCAATTTCTAGGCTAACTAACTGATTTTTAGAGGCAGGTATTGTTTGCTGCAGAAAACGTAGTGGTCGACCAACTCTCTTGACAGATGACGTTAAGAGAATGTGAAAACAAGATTGCTCAATTCTCCATGGAAAAGTTTACAAAAACTTTCCTCGTATGCTGATTTGTCATGTTCGAGTGCTCAGAAAGCTGCTAAAAAATTGAAATTGTATCCGTATCACATACGATTAGTTCTAGAGCTTCAGCCTCCAGATTTAAACAAGAGATTGTTTTAGGATAAAAGACATTCTGTTCGTAGTACGACCGGAAATGACACAAAATTTTACACAGCTCAAGGAGAATCAACTCACACTGCCATATCCATACTGGTTGAGTAGGGCTACCAACTTAGTGTCACAAACAAAATTTATTTTTTTTAGAAAAATATTACCAGACATTAACAATTGGGTAACAGGACTAAAAAATTACCCGGTATTTATTCAAATATACGCTTACGCCTAAACAACCATCTTTTAATTTCTACTCTCTTCGTGGATCATCCGACATCGTAGCACCCCGAACTGATCTACAAAAATCTGGTGTGAAACACTCACACAACTATCTCTTGCCAGTGCAAATAATTAACAATAAACCTAACATTAGTAATAAAACATTAGAAATAAATAAAAAACTAACCTCAATAAACATAACTTAATTTTAATCATTATAATTATGAAAGATGCAAAATGAAAATCAACCTCAGTTTGGCCTAAAAATACGGAAAATCACTCTTTCACGCTCAACTAGGCTCTGTAGAGAAAACTGCTCTAAATAAAAGTTGTAGATTTTTTAAATTACTATAAATTTGATGATATACACTTATGTCGAAAAATGCATACTAAGGCCGAAATCTTAAAAAAATCGATTTTTCACACGTTTTCGTGAGAAAAAACAGAAAATCGCTAATTACCCCTAAATTAAGCGTTATACAAAAAACTGTTAAAAATAAAAGTTGTAGGATTTTTAATTCTTTACATTTTTTATTATATACATTTTTGCACTTAAATGCATATTAAAGCCGTAATCTTAAAAAACAATTTTTTTTACGTGAAAACAGCCTCAGGAAGAATTTCAGCAAACATTGCGCCTATCCTATCTTGTGGAGCATAAAAATTTAGTAAACCAGGCAATTTAAAAAAAAATCGTAGGACCAGTTTTTGAAAAGATCGCAAAAAATTGAAAAATGACACGAATAAACTACTTCTTTCGGTTAACCGAATTTGATGAAAATGTTCGTGTCAGGTCCGGTAGTGGTATGTAACTTAAGTTTCAAGTTTCAAGTTCGTACGTTGTTCCGTTCTTGAGATATTCTGTTCACACACACACACACACACACCAATAGGTAAAAACATGTAGTTGTGTGGATGTGAGGGGGTCTGTTTAGGTGTATATTCGGGTGAAGAGTGTATTTGTTAAGATCGACATGAAAACAATACTTTCCTTCGTAATTATTCATATAGGCAAGAGAAAGTAAAAAATCTGGTGTGAAACACTCACACAACTTTCTCTTGCCAATGCAAATAATTAATAATAAACCTAACATTATTAATAAAATATTAGAAGGGGATCATGTTCCGGTGGCGGAAAAGATTCTTAAAGGCAAACAACCTCGTTCGTTTGGAAGGCTTTGGAATCGACGCCCGTGCTCCACGTTGCTGTCCCTGGACGAGATCTGGTCCACAATCCAGTGGTTTGGATCTTACTGAAGCGGAACCCTCTGAGGCTTACAACCCCAGTTGTACAAACGGTCGGACTTTGGTCCGGCCCACCAAAAACATATCTCAGTGTTTCAAAACTGGAAAGCGATGGCAATTTTTCTAAAAAATAGAACTACCCCAGATGGACGATCCACCAGCGCTAGAAATAACGCTGTCAGCAAGCCTTCGGATTCTGGGGAGCTTGCAACCACGCTTGCACACAAGGAAGAGTCGGAGCTTCCTGGATCGCACAAACTCAAACACAAGGACTTCAATTATTTTGCAACCTTCAATGTCAATTCACTTCTCAAAGTTGGAAAATTAAAACATCTAACAGACGTACTAACAAAGCACAATATTCTAATTGCAGCCCTCCAAGAAACCCGGTTCACAGACAGCGAACCATTTGAGTCACAAGGATACAGAATTCTAAAGTCAAAAACGGAAAAAAGAATTATGAAAGGCCGCGTCCCACACCTCGGAGTGGGGTTCATGATCAACACCAGAATTTTGAACTCAATCATTGATTTTAATCCAATCTCCAACAGGCTCGTCACTCTCTCGATCAAGTGCGCAAACCGAGCATACACGTTAGTAAATGCACATGCCCTAATCAATGAAGACAACAACAGAGATCCAGAGAAGACAGACCTATTCTGGGATAAATTAGATGAAACTCTAGCAAAGATCCCCAAGAATCACACTATAATTCTGATGGGTGACTTCAATGCGCAGATTGGAAGGGAGCGAAGATACCGTAAAATAGTAGGAGACTATCCAGCTCACAAGAGGACAAATCGAAATGGAGAGCGGCTTATCGAATTGTGTGGTGAGAACAACCTCGTACTCAAGTCGACCTTCTTCAAGCATCTGCCAGGAAAACAGAAAACATGGACCTCTCCGAACCCAATGCTAGGTGAATTTCAACTTGATCATGTCGCAGTTTCAGTCAAAGCGTCAAAAGAAGTCATGAACGTCAAGGTATTAAGAGGAGCAAATCTTGACTCAGATCATTATCTCTCCAAAATCAAATTGAAATTCAGACCAAGAAACACGAGAAAAACGACAACTCAGAGGAGAGTGAGATCAGATTTAGAAAAACTGAAGACATCAAAGTCGGAATTTCAAAAAGAAATCGTGGAAGTCGAAGGCCTAAAAGAACTTGAAGAGAGAATGGTTGCAGCAGCAAGTAGGATAGCTCCACAGAGAAGAAGACCGAGACATGTCTGGTGGAACATGAAATGCGACGAGGTGATTGAGACAAGACAAAGAACATGGCAAGTATGGAAATCACACCAGACAAAAGAAAAATTTGAAACATTCATTCAAACTAGAAAAGAAACGGCCAAAACTATCAGGAAGGTCAAGAGGGATCACATGAAGAAAGACCTATCGTCAATTGAATCTGACTTCAAGAAAAACAACACCCGTGACTTTTACCGGAACTTCAAAAAAACCGTGACCAGATTCACACCACCTAGTCTCAACTTCCGGAATCCAAGTACAGGAACACTGGCCCTCAGTGATGAGGAAAACTGCAAAATCTTGGCGGACTACTTTAAAAACCTGCTCAACTACGCAGGCCCGACTGAAACCTACGAATTTCGAACCAACAAAGTAAACCCGGACTCGGAACCACCGAACCTCGAAGAAGTCAAAGAAATCATCAAATCCCTTAAGAATAACAAAGCACCAGGTGAAGATGGGATCATTGCAGAGTACTGGAAACTTCTGGAGGACCGTCAGCTCGGGCTTCTGGTTAAAACTTTGCAGAAGGTGTGGGAGACCGAAGAAATCCCAGAAGAATGGACATCGGCACTCATCCACCCTCTACACAAAAAAATGGATAAGACCGACACTAACAACTATAGAGGAATTTCACTATTGCCGGTCACATATAAAATCTTCTCGAAGGCCCTACTGACAAGAGCAGATGATCAACTCGACGTGCAGCTCGGTGAATACCAAGCGGGCTTCAGGAAATCTCGGCCATGCCCCGAACAAATCCGGAACCTCAAACATGTCATCGAACACTGCAGAGTCCGACAAAAGCCACTGACTATCGTATTTGTTGACTTCAAAAAAGCTTACGACTCCATAGACAGGGAATCACTGCTCGGGATACTAGAGGAATTCGGACTAGACAACAAAACGAGAAAACTTTTCGCGAAGACTATCAACAATACGCAGTCCAAAGTCAAGTTCAGAACTTGTATCTCCGAGCCTTTTGAAGTAAAATCAGGAGTAAGACAGGGAGATGGACTCTCCCCACTGATGTTCAATTGTGCTCTCGAGAAGGTCATCAGAGAATGGAGGAAAACGGCACCAAGAGGAGTCAAACTCGGAAGAGAACTTGAGATCAACTGCTTCGCCTTTGCGGATGACCTGGCACTCCTGGCGAACTCAGAAGAGGAGGCGATCACACAAGTCGAAACTCTACATGAACTAGCGGTCAAGATCGGGCTCCAAATATCGTACGAGAAAACGCAGTACATCTCCAACCAGAAAACACATTTCAAGACCAAACATGGAAAAATCCAGAGGGTGACCAGGTTCAAATACCTTGGCGAATGTATTGAACCAAACAACAATGAAAAATATGCAATAGAAAACCGAGCCAACAAGTTTGAAGTAGCGTGCAGACTGACGTCTCAGATATACAATAAAAAATCCATCTCCAAAAATGCAAAAATAAGACATTATCATACAGTGATTCGACCGGAAGTTCTCTACGCATCAGAATGCCTCGCACTTAGACAGAAGGCTCCATTAGAAAAACTAATCCGTAAAGAAAGAAGGATCATCCGCAAGATTTTAGGGCCCAAATACAAAGAAGGAGAATATAGACTCCGCAGCAATGAAGAAGTCTACCAATACACAGAAAAAATCACATCCATCATGAAGAAACGAAGAATTGCTTTCTACGCACACACAGTGAGAATGAACGAGCATAGGGTCTCAAAACAAATCCTGAACTACAAAGAAAAATTGAAAAATCCCGATGGATGGCTCAAAGAGATAAAAACAGACTGCAACAAACTCCAGATAACGGAGACGGACATCATACAAAGAACACCTCTCAGACATAAACTCAAACTAGTGCTCCAGGAAGAGGACAGTAAAAGATCAAGACCTAAATGGTCGGAAGAACGAAAACGTGACTTTTCCAAGAAAATGAAAGAATACTGGGCGAAGAGGAAAGCACAGAAGAAAAACTGAGAAATCGCGGTCCTTTGTAGGCCATAACGTAAATAATAATAATAAAATATTAGAAATAAACAAAAAACTAACCTCAAAAAACATAACCTTATTTTAACCATGAGTGAATGACGCAAAATGAAAATCGAACTCAATTTGGCTTAAAAAACGGAAAATCACACTTTCACGCTGAACTATGCTCTGTAGCAAAAAATGCTTTAAATAAAAGTTGTAGATCTTTTATTTTTTAATAAATTTGGTTTTATTCACTTTTGTCGTAAAATGAGTACTAAGGCCGAAATGTTAAAAAAATTGATTTTTCACACGTTTTCGTGAGAGAAAAACAGAAAATCGCTAATTACTGCTAAACTAAGCGTTATACAAAAAAATGTTTGAAATAAAAGTTGTAGAATTTTTAATTCTCCACAACTTTTATTATATAAATATTTGCTCTAAATTGCATATTAAAGCCGTAATCTTAAAAAAATTATGTTTTTACATAAAAACAGCCTCACCCAGAATTTCAGCAAATATAAAGCCTACCCTATCTTGTAGAGAATAAAAAATTGAGTAAACCAGGCGATTTTAAAAAAAATCGTAGGACCAGTTTTTGAGAAAATCGCAAAAATGTGAAAAATTACACGAATAAACTACTACTTCCGGTTGACCGATTTTGATGAAAATGTTCGTGTCGGGTCCGGTAGTGGTATGTAGCTTAAGTTCTAAGTCTCAAGTTCGTACAATGTTCCGTTTTTGAGATATTTGTATACACACACACACACACACACAGACCAATCGCTAAAAACATGTTTTTTTGAGTTCAGGGGGTCTGAAAACGTATAGATCTGGTGAAAACTCGATTTCTAAAAATCGACATGAAAACAATACTTTCCTTGCTAAATATTCATATAGGCCTAGGCAAGAGAAAGCAAAAATGTGGCTATGTTAATGTGTTTGGGTTTTCATAGTTGAACCCGGGACTGCCTATGAACGGAGTTAGTCAGGAGAGGTGACCAAGTTGTTAGAGATAGGAATAGAGTTGGAGCAGCGTACCCCGAGTTAAATCATCCCTTACTGTTACTGACTACCTAAACTACCCTCCCTCCCTCCCTCCACCGCCCTTTTACGGATATATCCCGGGGGTGTTTTCGGCTTTTATATAGGGGGGGGTGGGTCTTTGAACCTCCCTGTCAGTGACAGCAGGCCCCCGTCCCGCTCTCCTCTCCTTACCGACACATAGAGAGAGAGAGAGAGAGAGAGACGCGTGCACTCCGTATCTGAGTGCTCAGTGCACGCTTACAAATTTGCAACAGTAAATTGTTGTAGGGGGTACGGTCAAAGGGTTAAATCATGTAATCTAACCAACCCCCGTCCCCCGTCCACCCCCTTTGCCATTGTACCACTTCAATCGTATAGCCCACCGCTTATTGTTTGCTCACTTGCACACATACACCACCAGCCGCCGCCGCCGCCTATCTCTCTAATCTCCAATCCGTAACTGAGGTACGGCCACACTTGAATACTTTTTTATACATCGTACAGTAGGCGTTACCTCTAAAGTCCAGCCTTTCTTAGTTTGCTCCTAATGTAAACAAAAAATGACGTCACTGAGCATGCGCATTATATAAAAATGTGTAAACGCTGATTAAAAAGTGTTGTTGTTTAGGTCATCAGCCGAAAGGCTGGTTTGAACCTGTAGAGGTTTTACTAAGTAAAACGAGGAGTGAGGTGGTTTACCATTGCCACAACTCACTGAATGGAAAAGTTCACTTATCAGCATGCCGGGCCCTCTGAAAAGCACATATTTTCCACTCTGCAAATGACACCTTCACTTCATTCACCACAGGGTCTGGCTGTATAATAAAATTCATTCAGAGGAGATAACTCTGATTAGTGTCACCTAACACACCTCTACCTCTTCTCTTATTAAATGATTCAGTCATGTAATTGGCTGACCATGTGACAAGAAACAGAACTATTTATTTTAGCCCTGAAACAAACAGATTGAATGTAAATAACTTGACGATCCACCTGTCTGTTATGGGCAGAGATTAAAAAGTACCAACATAATATTTTCAAAAGTATTTAAATACAAAATACTTTTAAAAGTATACATGTGTAGTGGTCAGCGCAACTGAGTACTATGCCGGGGTCCCGGGTTCGATTCCCGGTCAGGTCTGGCATTTTTTACATTTGTAAATCACCACCACATATCATTACCTACGCACAAGCCCAAGACTTATGTAGGCATCATCACTCAATAAAAAAAAAAACATTATTTTTCTAAATGTAATTGTTAGGCTTACATGATGTCCTGTCTGATGTTTTAAGTAGTTTTAATTTAAAATATAGTTAACTTAGGCTAATAGGAATAGGATAGTTGTAAAGTGGTGGAGTGTAGCGTGCACCCTTTAGTAGTAGCTGGCTTTGGTTTGTTGACAGAAGGAGGAGGAGGAGCAAACTAAGAACGGCTCAACTGTACTTGGTTTTTGTAGTTTGAAAACTTAAGGGGGGAGTCTACCCAGTTTTATCGCTAAAAATTAAAAAATAATCAAAAACATTTTTTTGGTTGATTATAAAACTTCAGAATTTTCTAAATCCAGCTGTATATTTTGTTTTTATGTACGATAACTAGAAATTTGTAAAACATTATTTTACATAATCGGTGTTAAGTATAAGTGCAATTGTAAGTGAAACTTTACATTCAATTTTCTCGGCATTTAGTATTTCAAGTTTTCTTCATGATAAAATCCTTATAACTTTCTTTGTATAAATGCTATCTTGATGATTTTTTTCCTCTGTATTCAGAATTTATTGCTCTTTTATTTGTAGGTTAGCCGGGTTGAAACTTATTATAGGAGTTTTTAAAAAATAAAAAAATAATGACCTTATCTGTATTTTGGGGGGAAAATAGGCTATTTAAAAAAATAATTTTCTCTCCATTGTAAAGTTCAATATAAAAATGGAACCTTCAAAAAATGAGCATAATTTTCTGAATATTTTGATATAAAAACCAGGTCTGTACCTCTAAAATTAACTAAGTTATAAGCAAATAACAAAGATATGATTTTCCCCCTTCCACCCCTTATATTTTGGGTTGTAGTTAACAAAATTAACATTTTTTTATATGAAAAAATTTAAAATTTAATGGTTATTCACTTGTAAAACAAACAAATTACTTATCTAAAAAGAATAGAAAAAACGTTTTTTGAGTAGACTCCTCCCTAAAATGTATTTAGAAGATGAGAGAACGCGCGACCACCGCAACGTTAAACACCATATAGACGTATAGTATTCAGATGAACTAAAGTCCGCTAGCCGTGGGAGTGAGAGAATGTATAACGCTCGCACTCGCACAACCCAATAACATTCGCCGTTCCAATAACATTGTCATATAATTTCACTCATTGTTGTGAGCAACCGTTTGTGCATGCAGTAAACTGACAAATCGATCGTAGGGCTATACGCTGTTGTTGTTTAGGTGATCATTTGAAAGACTGGTTTGAACCTGTAGAGGTTTTACTAAGTAAAACGAGAAGTGAGGTGGTTTACCATTGCCACAACTCACTCAGTGGAAAAGTACGCTTATCAGCATGCCGGGCCCTCTGAAAAGCACATATTTTCCACTCTGCAAATGACACCTTCACTTCATTCACCACACAATCCAACTGTATAATGAAATTCATTACTTTCAGAGGAGATAACTGTGATTAGTGTCACCTAACACACCTCTACCTCTTCTCTTATTAAATGATTCACTCATTTAATTGGGTGACCATGTGATAAGAAACAGAACTATTTATTTTAGCCCGGCAACTAACAGATTGAGTGTAAATAATTTGACACTCCACCTGCCTGTTATGGGCAAGGCTACACGCTATCATCTTTTTAAGCCTACTTTGTTACTCTCTCCGTTACACTGGTGAGAGAAAAATTTCTGTTTCAAGTTTTATTTGTAGAGTCATCATTTTGCTTTAATGCGGGAATCTAGCTTGAAAAACACAAATAGAAATATTTTTTTGGCTAAACGTAGGTTGTTGGAAGCGAGACATGGGTCCTTACAAAGAAACAAGAATCAAAAATTCAGGCAGCAGAAATGCGATTCCTGAGGCAGGTGAAAGGTTGTACAAGAGAGGATAGAATCCGAAATGAGGAGATAAGGAGAGAGTGTGATGCCCAGTCACTCTTGAGCATATTGAGAACCTACAGGAAAAATTGGTCAGATCATGTTGTAAGATGTCACAAGACCGCCTCCCTCGGTCTGCGCTGCTCTCTAAACCAATCGGAAAGAGAAATATTGGTAGTTCGAGGAAAAGATGGACGCCGGAACAGGCTTGAATAGCCTAATCCATGAAGACGACGACGTAGGTTGTGAATAAAATGGTGGTCTATAATTATTGTTTTGTTGGTAAGCCATCTTGGAAGTAGGCGTAGGCTAACTGATATTAAGAAAATTCATTGCCTATTAAATTGTTATCCTGGTAAAGTGAGAATATTTTGTAAGAGGAAAAAGTGACGTCATAGTGTGTTGGGGGCCAGTAGTAGTCTAAGGGGTGTGCGTGAGTAGTCCTAACTAGAGTCTATTCAAGTCAAGTGTTAGGCTATAGGCTAATCTAATCTATCTCATGTAGCTATTTATTTTTATCGTTCACTATATTGCTATTTGAAGATCTGCATTTACTAAGTAAGCCTAACCAGAATCATACATGAAGGAGTATCCTTACGATAATAATGATATATCTAATAATGAAGATAATATAATCTAGGGAGTAAAATAACAAAGGATGGTAGAATTGCTCAGGCCAGAAAAGCCTTTGAAATGGAAAAAAGCTTACTGACTACAAACATTGATTTACAGATTAGGAAAAATTTCTTAAAACATTATGTTTAGAGTGTAGCATTATACGGTAGTGAAACGTGGGTGATAGGGGCTGTAGAAAAGAAGAGGATAGAAGCTTTTCAAATGTGGTGTTATAGGAAAATGTTAAACATTAGTTGGGTGGACAAAATAAGTAATTTAGAGGTTCTTAGGCGAGTAGATGAAAAAAGAAGTATATGGAAGCATCTTACCAAAAGAAGGGATAGGCTAGTGGGGCATATCCTAAGACATCCAGGTATTGGGCTATCAATAATGGAGGGTAATATTGAGGGAGTAAATTGTAGAGGGAGGCAAAGATTAGAATATATAAAGCAAATTACAAAAGATGTACGGTGTTACAGGTATCTAGATATGAAACGACTTGCGCAAGATAGAACAGGTTGGAGAATTGCATCAAACCAGTCGAGAGACTGATGACAAAAAAAAATATTGCTATTTATCGGATTTTAATTTTTAATGTAGTGTCTTACATAATTCAAAGCTGTTTACTTGTTCGTTGACTCGGTTCAGTTCTGAGTTCATATAAAATGAGTGAAAATAGGGGAAAAAGTCGACAAAAAAGGTTCACGACTTTGCATAGTCAAAGTCGTGAAATTATAAATAATGTGTTAAATTTTTTTGAGCGGTAAGTGAAAGAGGGAGGTACCTGATGTATCATTGAATGATAGAAAGTGTGCCGTTATGGAACGCGTCTTACAGGCAACTGGGATTTCAAAAAATACTTTTCATTACTGTAATTTATTTCTGATTCCATAAATGTAAATAAATTAAGTTAACTGTAAGTGTGGTTTTCATTTCTTATAATATGAGGCAGAGTAGTAGAGGCGTTGAAACTGCCGTTGTTATGCAGTTTAGCTAGTATTACACGGTTTTTTTTTTTGCGCCCTGGGGACTCCAGGAGGAGTATAGGACATGTCAGATATAACACCTGAAATACATATAACAATCACACAATGTATCACTACTATCAAGAAAGAAATTCTTGTACGCTATAAAAAGTTTCACCGATCAAGTCATTTTTCAGATTCCTTTTAAAGGAATTCAAATTCTCACAACATTTTAAAAATTGGGGTAATTTATTCATGAATTATCTCCCTGCATAAGTAGGTTTTTGTTCAAACAATTTTGTAGAGTGATTAGCCATATATAATAATCATTTCTGTTTCTCGTATTACATGATGTGCAGTGGAAGGGGAATTCCTTTCTCTTTTCTTACGACTATACAATGGTGTTCCTTCGAAACCACGTGACTGGTGTCTTGTAGGCCTACTTTGAAAACTGCAGTAGGTATTTAGTAAAGAGTAAGCAGTTATAATGAAACTAGCGGGTCCCGCGTGGCTTCGCCCACGCAAACGTAAACAAAGAATCAGCTGTTTAAGTATACTCCCTGTTTTTCTTATGGGAGGGTATTTTTGCGAATTCTACCATTTAAAATAAAAATTTTGCAAAATCCTTTCTTAGCAATAGCTTAGAAAACTTAAAATGATCTATAAATCAGGACATCTCTTTTTATATTATAGATAGCGCCTCGTCGTGGCTTCGCCCATGCAACTTTAAGTCTATGATTCTGTATTTTAATTCGCTAATGACTTAAATCACAAATATAATTTTTTTGGAATTAAGTATAAAGAACAACAATTACAACAATTCTGGTTAAAATGTAAATCCAGTGTTAGGTCAAAAGATTAAACACTACGTACAGCACAACATCCGGAGTGAAAAAAGTAAAACATAGATTAAAATCGTTGTTAAAGTCAATTTAAATTCTGGGAAAATAGCTATAGGTTTTGTAATTGATCTGCTATTTACGTACGATAAGAATGTACGTATATACTGGATGCTACGGAATATGCCTATGGAGGGGGTAAATGTGTGTCGGAGAACAACCAGAACAATAGCGTAGCGCTTTGCCCTGAATCCGCATCCTCGTATCAGTGGGGGGGGGGGGGTGAATTATTGGGATTTCTTCCCTTTAAAATCAAAATTTTGCAAAATCCTTTCGTGCTTACACAACTTAACAAAGCTAACTTCCAAATTTCAAGTCTGTAGCGGCAGTAGTTCGGCTGTGCTTTGATCTATAAATGAATCACCCATGACATGTTGTCCTTTTATATCATGGGTGATTCATTTATAGATCAACGCACAGCCGAACTACTGCCGCTACAGACTTGAAATTTGGAAGTTAGCTTTGTTAAGTTGTGTAAGCACGTACTACGAAAGGATTTTGCAAAATTTTGATTTTAAAGGGAAGAAATCCCAATAATTCACCCCCCCCCGGCCGCGTTGGCGATGTTGGTAACGTGCTCGCCTCTCATCACGCGGTCTTGGGTTCGAATCCCACTCGGGCATGGCATTTTTTCATACGTTACAAAAAAATCATTTCATCCTTCACCGTCTGCATTAGCAGTAATTGCAGAACAGTCGACGTTAAACCAAAAAAAAAAAGAAAAGAAAAGTTCTTTTGTATAAGTAGCTTAATAGATGTGTGCATATGTGGCCGTACCGTCGGTAAACAAATATAATCGAGCGGCTTGTTTACCTCTCAACACACAACTGACTGTATCTGCTGTATCGTTGGCCAATTTATTTGCGGCTAACGTATGGGTAGCAATGGGAAGCAGCAATAGAGGATGTATTATTTCACCGCACCACCGTTCGGTTTGGTCTTTACGTTTATTTGTTTGGTAGTTGATACGTTGCCATTAGCTTCACTCGTTTTTCATCCGACCAAACCACAATCGTCCACGCTTATCTTCTTTTCCTCTTTGTTGATTCTGTTACACTATTATTTAATTCAATACCTACACACTCTTATTAATTAATTAATTAATTAATTGTGGTTCGTTTGTGTTCACTATAATTACTATTTTTAAATCCTTTAGTTGTTAATACCCTACCCCACTGCCCATAACATACAGGTGGAGTGTCAAATTTTTTACACTCAATCTGTTCGTTGCAGGGCTAAAATAAATAGTTCTGTTTCTTAACACATGGTTAGCCAATTAAATGAGTGAATCATTTAAGAAGAGAAGAGGTAGAGGTGTACTGTGACACTAATCACAGTTATCTCCTCCTCTGAAAGTAATGAATTTCATTATACAGTTGGATTGTGTGGTGAATGAAGTGAAGGTGTCATTGAAGGGTGGAAAGTGAGTGGTTTTCGGAGGGCCTGGCATGCTGATAAGCATACTCTTTCAACTCAGTGAGGAAGGCAATGGTAAACCACCTTACTCCTCGTTTTGACTTAGTAAAACCTCTAGAGGTTCAAACCAGCCTTTCGGCTGTTGACCTAAACAACAACACCCTACCCCACCCGACAGGGGCGGTTCCAGGGCTGATTTTCGGGAGGGGGGCCATCTTGTTTTTATGTAGCTCTTACTGTTTGTAATTGAGTCATTGAAAAGTGCTCTTTTATGCTGTATTGCTGTAACCACAATTTTAATTCATAGAGAAATAATTTTCAAGGTGGTGACTGGATGCGAGTGGCTTTTCACTACTGACACTGATTGTTATCTTAATACTATTTAAAAATAGATAGCCTACTTTCTGTTTGACTCATTTTAATAGAGTACTAAAATAATTATTGTTAATTGATAGGTACGAGTAATGGGATTCAGTTTTGTTAGAAATAATAGCTTATAGAAAATATTAAACTAAGTTTTCCAAGTATTTCGAGGGGGGGCCATGGCCCCCACGGCCCCTTCCCTGAAACCGCCCCTGCCACCCGATTACCGGGTAATAGTGTAGTAGTATTACCCCATAGTATGGGGGTAATTCTAGCATGGGTAATACGAATAGGGTTTTAAAATAATTCAAAAGAAACCTATTAGGTGTATGAAAATGCTACTTTCCCTAACTAGAACAAACTTTCAACTGCCTGATTAAAATTAACCGCTGTTGATGATTTTGGCCCAATAGAAACCCTGGTTACATCTGTTGTCATGTTTGTATCTACTAAAATATCATCTCGGGTATTTGGACTAAAACAAATTGCCAGATTAAATGATAAAAAATTACTAATGGCAGCTTATCATGGCCTCATTCTGTCCCATATCCGTTATGGTATGTTAGTATGGGGTAATTCTAGCATGGGTAATATGAATAGGGTTTTTAAAATTCAAAAGAAAGCTATTAGGTGTATGGTGGGAGCTAACCAGCTAACCTCATCCACACCACTATTTAACCAGCTTAAATTGCTTACAGTTCCCTCCCTCTACATTTTTGAGGTGATTAGCCTATGTATGTTAGGCAAAATAATTTTATGCACAATTTCAATGTTCACAATCGTAACACGAGAAACAGGAAAGATTATTATGTGGCTAATCACTCCACAAAATTGTTTCAACAAAAACCTACTTATGCAGGGAGAAAATTCATTAATAAATTACCCCAATTTTTAAAATAGTGATAATTTAATCAGCCGGTTTGAACGTGTAGAGGTTTTACTAAGTAAATCGAGGAGTGAGGTGGTTTACCATTGCCCCTTACTGAATGGAAAAGTAAGCTTATCAGCATGCCGGGCCCTCTGAAAAGCACATATTTACCACTCTGCAAATGACACCTTCACTTCATTCACCACAGGGTCTGGCTGTACAATGAAATTCATTAATTTTATAGGAGATAACTTTGATTAAAGTCACAGTACACCTCTACCTCTTCTGTTCTTAAACGATTCAGTCATTTAAACTTGGCTGACCATGTGTTAAGAAACACAACTATTTATTTTAGCCCTGCAACGAACAGATTGAGTGTAAAAAATTTGACACTTCACCTGTCTGTTATGGGCAGAATATATACATATATACAAAATCTGCTCGGTTTCACTGTGGACAACAAAGCCGGTAGTCTAGGATATTTCTTGTTGAAACAGTTAGCCTATAAATGTATTTATTCTCTGTTGGACATACGTGATGAACAACGTCGCATCACGTCGGCCAACAAACCATCTTCTCGGCCTTTTTCCATGAAACTCACGCAACTGGCAGCTACGGCACTCAATAAATTGCTATATAGGGCCTACAGTTTTGTATATAGCACTAGACAGTGGTTGTGGGTGTACTTTGATGGTTGGGGTTCAATTAACCATACTCTCTCAGGAATGGTCGACCTGAGTCTGTAAAAGAGTACACCTTATTTTCACGTTATACACATCATCCTCATCTCATTGGGTCATGGGGTTGCTTATTGTTCTCAATTGAACTGATTGCAACGTACACAAATTAGGGATTTAAAAAAAAATCTGGTGTGAAACACTCACACAACTTTCTCTTGCCAATACAATAATAAACAATAATCCTAACATTAGTAATAAAAATCTGGTGTGAAACACTCACACAACTTTCTCTTGCCAATGCAAATAATTAACAATAAACCTAACATTAGTATTAAAACATTAGAAATGAACAAAAACTAACCTCAAAAACATAACCTTATTTTAATCATGAGTGAATGACGCAAAATGACAATCGAACTCAGTTTGGCTTAAAAATACGGAAAATCACGCTTTCACGCTAAACTAGGCTCTGTAGAGAAAAATGCTCTAAACAAAAGTTGTAGATCTTTTAATTTTCTATAAATTTAATTATATACACTTTTGTTGTAAAATGGATACTAAGACCGAAATGTTAAAAAAATCGATTTTTCTCACGTTTTCGTGAGAAAAAAAACAGAAAATCGCAAATTACCGCTAAACTAAGCGTTATACAAAAACATGTTTGAAACAGAAGTTGTAGGTTTTTAAATTCTCTACAACTTTTATTATATAAGTTTTTGCGCTAAAATTTATATTAAAGCCGTAATCTTAAAAAAACAACGTTTTTACGTGAAAACAGCCTCACCGAGAATTTCAGCAAACATGGCGCCTACCCTATCTTGTAGAGAATAAAAAATTGAGTAAAATAGGCGATTTTAAAAAAAATCGTAGGACCAGTTTTTGAGAAAATCGCAAAAAACTGAAAAATTATACGAATAAACTACTACTTCCGGTTGACCGATTTTGATGAAAATGTTCGTGTCGCGTCCGGTAGTGGTATGTAACTTAAGTTTCAAGTTTCAAGTTCGTACGATGTTCCGCTCTTGAGATATTCTGTTCACACACAGACACACAGACACACACACACACAGACACACACACACAGACCAATCGCTAAAAACATGTTTTTTGGGTTCAGGGGGTCTGAAAACGTATAGATCCGGTGAAAACTCGATTTCGAAAATTCGACATGAAAACAATAGGCCTACTTTCCTTCCTATAGGCCTACAGGGTGATTCATGAAGTTCTCCCCCCACTTCTACAGCACATTGTACTAGTAAAAATAATGAAAAAATGTTATATAAACATAGGTCCGAAAACGCTTCGTTAGCGAGTTACAGCTAGCGAAAGTTTCGCCTGGATTTCAGTTCACCAGGTGAAATGAGGTCTTCCTGGAATTGTGGTAAGGTAGATTAAGGGGCAAATTCAATCATTTCTTATGGTTTTTGATCTGATAAATTGAATAAAACAGGTCCCAGATCTGTAAGTTAAATAGTTTTTAAGAAAACCAGTGTCAAATGCAAAAAATGGAGTGAAAAACTTATTTTTTCATCTTTGGGCAAGGATAACTGTGTTATTTCACCAAGAAACAGTTAAAATTTTTCAATAAAACATGTAGAAAATTTTATTCTGAACAAACCGGTGTAAATTAAGTACACAGAAAGCGAATAGATGTTTGATTAAATGAGTTTTTATTCATAAGAGTACAAAGTAAAATTAACCGGAAAAACTAAAATGAAAAAATGTGTTTTTTTCACTCCATTTTTTTGCATTTGACACTGGTTTTCTCAAAAACTATTCGCTTTCTGTGTACTTTATTTACACCGGTTTGTTCAGAATAAAATTTTCTACATTTTTTATTGAAAATTTTTAACTGTTTCTTGGTGAAATAACAAAGTTATTCTTGCCCAAAGATGAAAAAATGTGATTTTCACTCCATTTTTTGCATTTGACACTGGTTTTCTCAAAAACCATTTAACTTACAGTTCTGGGACCTGTTTTATTCAATTTATCAGATCAAAAACCATAAGAAATGATTGAATTCGCCCCTTAATCTACCTTACCACAATTCCAGGAAGACCTCATTTCACCTGGTGAACTGAAATCCAGGCGAAACTTTCGCTAGCTGTAACTCGCTAACGAAGCGTTTTCGGACCTATGTTTATATAACATTTTTTCATTATTTTTACTAGTACAATGTGCTGTAGAAGTGGGGGGAGAACTTCATGAATCACCCTGTATATTCATATAGGCAAGAGAAAGTAAAAATTACTAATATACAAAACACCAACCTCTAAAAACATAACCTAATTTTAATCATGAGTGAAAGACACTAAATGACAATCTACCACAGTTTGGCCTAAAAATACGGAAAATCACTCTTTCACGCTAAACTAGGCTCTGTAGAGAAAAATTCTCTTAATAAAAGTTGTAGATCTTTTAATTTCCTATAAATTTTATTATATAGCTACACTTTTGTCGTAAAATGCGTACTAAAGCCGAAATCTTAAAAAAATCGATTTTTCACACGTTTTCGTGAGAAGAAATCAGAAAATTGCTAATTACTGCTAAACTAAGCGTTATACAAAAAAATGTTTGAAATAAAAGTTGTAGAATTTTAAATTCTCTACAACTTTTGTTATATAAATATTTGCGCTAAAAGGCATATTAAAGCCGTAATCTTAAAAAAAACAACATTTTTACGTGAAAACAGCCTTACCAAGAATTTCAGCAAACATGGCGCCTACCTTCTCTTGTAAAGAATAAAAAATTGAATAAACCAGGCGATTTTAAAAAAAAATCGTAAGACCAGTTTTTGAGAAAACCGCAAAAAAGTGAAAAATTACACGAATAAACTACTACTTCCGGTTGACCGATTTTGATGAAAATGTTCGTGTCGGTCCGGTAGTGGTCTGTAACTTAAGTTTTAAGTTTCAAGTTCGTACGTTGTTCCGTTGACGAGATATTATGTTCACACACACACACACACACACACACACACACACACACACACACACACACACACACACACACACACACACACACACACACACACACACACGCACACGCACACACACACACACACAGACCAATCGCTAAAAACATGTTTTTTGGGTTCAGGAGGTCTGAAAACGTATAGATCCGGTGAAAACTCGATTTCGAAAAATCGACATAAAAACAATACTTTCCTTCCTATATATTCATAGCTATTATAGGCAAGAGAAAGTAAAAAGAAAACAGTTTTGTGAACACCGTGTACCCTGTACGCAGTCACTTATTGAACTTGTGTTTTTGTTCCTCTTCAAAGCGATTTTAAATTAAATTACATCATGTGCCCCCTCCCCAAAACCCTCTCTCCTCTTTCGTAGGCCTATCTCTTTTAATCACCCACATTTTCACAATTAATTCTGACCTGCTGCTGCTGCCTTTCAAATTTAACGTCGTTAAATAAAATCATTTTTTACTTTTCATTTTTCCTTTTCAAAGGTCAAACGTTTGAAGATAATTTTTTTCATGGATTTTTTATTTTGTAGCCTACAATAGAAGAAGGGACGTTCGGGGGCATTCGAGGGGATCATGTACGGAGTAAGTGCCGGTAGGTTAGTTTCCGCTAATTTTTTTTTTTTTTTTTTTTACCTTTCATTTGTTATCGGGAACTGTACTTTATTGACAACTACCCAATTTGATCGCTGCTTTTTGCTGTATTTTTTATTTTTTTTTTGACGTGGATTGTAGGCCTACATGAGTTTGAACAGGGACCCCCGGTAGAGTTTGTTCACGGATGGCTATCAGCTGGTCACCACACAAAGTCGCTTGCCCAACCGGTGTTACTTAACAAATAATAGCGACTTTCTATCAGCTGACTGACTGGGCTGGCCCGGAGGCCAACCGCTAAATTAAAAAAAAATAAAAACTTTTTTAGTAATTTCAAGTGTGTTGCTTTATAGTTGTCAGTGATGATCACATAATATGAAGACGTCTGAGCGAATAAAAACTTAACTCACCCGCAAAAAGATTTGCCTAAAAATTAATAAAAATCTGGTGTGAAACACTCACACACCTTTCTCTTGCTAATGCAAAAATAATTAACAATAAACCTAAAATTAGTAATAAAACATTAGAAATAGACTAATCAAAAAACTAACCTCAATAAACATAACCTTATTCTAATCATCTTTGAAAGACGCAAAATGAAAATCGACCTCAGTTTGGCTTAAAATACGGAAAATCACTCTTCACGCTAAACTAGGCTCTGTAGGGAAAAATGCTCTAAATAAAAGTTGTAGAACTTTTAATTTCCTGTCAATCTGATAATACTTTTTTGTCGTAAAATTTATACTAAGGCTGAAATATTAGAAAAGTCAATTTTTCATACATTTTCGTGAAAAAAATAAACAGAAAATCACTAATTACCCCTAAACTAAGCGTTATACAAAAAAATGTTTGAAATAAAAGTTGTAGGATTTTAAATTCTCTACATTTTTTATGATATAGCCTACATTTTTGCGCTGAAATGCATATTGAAGCCGTAATCTTAGAAAAACTATTTTTTACGTGAAAACAGCCTCACCAAGAATTTCAGCAAACATGGCGCCTACCCTATCTTGTAGAGGATAAAAAATTTAGTAGAGATTTAAAAAAAAAATCGTAGCACCAGTTTTTGAGAAAATCGCAAAAAAGTGAAAAATTACACGAATAAACTACTAATTCCGGTTGACAGATTTTGATGAAAATGTTCTTGTCGGGTCCGGTAGTGGTATTAAACTTAAGTTTTAAGTTTCAAGTTCGTACGATGTTCTGGTCTTGAGATATTTTGTATACACACACACACACACACACACACCACACACACACCAATAGGTAAAAAGCAGTTGTTGTGTGGGTTGAGGGTTGTTTAGGTGTATATTCGGGTGAAGAGTGTATTTGTTAAAATCGACATGAAAACAATACTTTCCTTCCTATATATTCATATATACAAGAGAAAGTAAAAATCGGTACCGGTACAAAACGAGCCAATCAGATTTTAGGACACGGAGAAACGACCAACGTGAGAGCAGATGAGTGGGTCGTATTTATAAATTTTATCTTTTACCGCAAATGCAAACGGTAAACAATTGAAAAGCCCGAAGCGTAATGAAAAGAAGAGAAATACGTCAGAAACAAGAGGCCGCAAATAAATAAATACAGTAGGCTAAATTTTAAACAAAAACATAACGAGAAGTGAGTTTGTAAAAATCAACGATCGCCTTAAGGGTAGGCCTAATGTTTTCATTTATTTGGCGCTTTCCTTTATCGTTGCAATTTAAAATATAATTGCTTTAGTCGTAGGTACGCCCTAACCTACTCTCATTTAATATGCAAACACTGGGTGCCTCTAAAATATATTCCATCGTGCAATACGCCTACGCCTACCTATATCAGTGTTTAATCAACTAACGGGTGTTTTATTAAGAAGAGCAGACTGATTTTAATAAAAAATATTGATTTTTCAATTTTACCATATATTGATCGATTGTTTCCCCCTATTTAAATTGATATATAACACGATATTTGTTGCTTTGTCTGTTGAGAAAAATTATGTTTTTACATTGATGGGGTACGTAGTGTTTATTTTGATATTTTTTCACGTTTTTCATTCTTGTAAATTGAGATTAATTAATATAATCATGTTACTGCTCTAACATTACGGAGATCACGTTTACATAAAAACGATAATTTCTAGAACGCGTACGAATCAGCTGTAGAGCAAATATTGGTGTGTTTTTGTTTGGAAGTTAATTCCAATTGGCAATAGGTGTTTCTGTTACGGTATTATCCTTTTACTATATCCGCATTTTCCTCATATTGTATTTTTTGCCTTTAGGTACACTTATTTTAAGAACCATCCCACCTAGGAGTGTGAAATTTCACACATTACATTTTAGTATTAAGATGTATATTTACTCCGGAGGTATTTCAAAAATTTTGGAGTTTTTATTTTTTGGGTGTCTTTTTCATAAAAAAAAAATTGGGCTACATTTGAACATTTTTTGAAAATAAAAATAATTTTTAGACTGGATGAAGATAAATGAAAAAGCTCCGGTACAAATTTGTAAAAAGGTACTGTAGACAGGTGTGCCAAAGCTCAACTTTGTAGCTTTAACGGTTCCTACAAAAAATCTACCTAAGTTCGAATTGCAGGTATAGTCTGGGGATAATGAAAATGGTCTGCTCCCCTTAAGGATGCAACCCTGGTTATAACAAGATACAAGTAATACATTGGTAAATTTTCTCTCACCCAATCAATCGGTATGTACTCAAGGCCAACTACCCAACACAGTTAAAATGTTCCAGTCAACCATTAGTCTGGTGACACCAGTCACCACATGTTATATTGTGTCACCAATGGTGTTTTTTACAAGAAAGAAAGCGCGTTTATTGTAGAGACTTATATAGCGAGTAAATATTACAAATGTGTGCAAGATAAGTTTCAGTTGAAATTTTCCCGTTTTGCCGTTCCCAGTAAATCGTCAATATTGCGTTTGATAAATAAATTCCGTACAACTGGGAGTGTACTCTATGAGAAACCACCTCGCCAGCCAACAAAGTTAACCGCGGAAGTTCTCAAAGATTTGAAAAATCGTTTGACTCAATCACCTAAAAAATCGTTTAGAAGATTATCATCGCAAGCTGGGCTAACATTAATTATTGTTTTCACAGCTACGATAAAGTTACATTTGTATCCTTATTTACTTTATTGAGATTTACTCGCTATGTCTACAATAAACACCCGGTTCTTCCTTGGTCAAAAAGAAGTTTTCCTTGGAATAGCAGAAATGGCCTACTCTGTAAGAAAGTGAAATAATTTTCAAAATCGGTCCGCAAGTTTGTGAGAGGCCTTCGGGCCAGCCCAGTCAGTCAGCTGGTAGAAAGTCGCTATTATTTGTTGAGTAACACCGGTTGGGCAAGCGACTTTGTATGGTGACCAGTTGACAGCCATCCGTGAACAAACTCCACTGGGGGTCCCTGTTCAAACTCATGTCTAATCCACGTCAAAAAACACAGCAAAAGCAGCGATCAAATCGGGTAGTTGTCAACAATGTACAGTTCCCGATATAGAAGAAAAAGAAAAAGAAAAAAAAATGTTTGTGAGTTGGCTGATACAAGAAGGCTACAAAGTACAGGCCTAGTCTAGGCTACAGTGATTAGTAGGCTATAGAAAATGTTTGATGAGTGCATAGATAGGCCTAACCCACAAACGATGCAGCACACACTCAAATTAGCCTACATTTGCTTGTCACATTCATATTTTACAAAAGTCAATTTATAATTCACTATTTTATTTACGCGTAGGCTATACTTAAAAATCTGGTGTGACACACTCACACAACTTTCTCTTGCCAGTGCAAATAATGACCAATATAACCTAACATTAGTAATAAAATATTAGAAATAAACAAAAAACTAACCTCAATAAACATAACCCAATTTTAATCATATATGAAAGACGCAAAATGAAAATCGATCTCAGTTTGCCTTAAAAATACGGAAAATCACTCTTTCACGCTAAACTAGGCTCTGTACATAACAATGCGTTAAATAAGAGATGTAAATCTTTTTATTTCCTATAAAATTTATTATATACACTTTTGTCCTAAAATGCATTCTAAGGCCGAAATCTTAAAAAAATCGATTTTTCACACGTGTTCGTGAGAAGAAAAACAGAAAATCGCTAATTACTGCTAAACTAAGCGTTGCACAAAAAGATGTTTGAAATAAAAGTTGTAGGATTTTAAATTCTCTACAACTTTTATTATATACATTTCTGCGCTAAAATGCATATTAAAGCCGTAATCTTAAAAAAACAATTTCTTTATGTGAAAACAGCCTCGCCAAGAATTTCAGCAAACATGACGCCTACCCTATCTTGTAGAGAATAAAAAATTGAGTAAACCAGACGATTTTAAAAAAAAATCGTAGGACCAGTTTTTGAGAAAATCGCAAAAAAGTGAAAAATTATACGAATAACCTACTACTTCCGGTTGACCGATTTTGATGAAAATGTTCGTGTCGGGTCCGGTAGTGGTATGTAACTTAAGTTTCAAATTTCAAGTTCGTACGTTGTTCCGTTCTTGAGATATTCTGTACACACACACGCACGCACGCGCGCGCGCGCACACACACACATACACACACGCACACACGCGCGCGCACACACACACACACACACGCACACACACACACACACACACACACACACACACACAGAGAGAGAGAGAGAGAGAGAGAGAGAGAGAGAGAGAGAGAGAGAGAGAGAGAGAGAGAGAGAGAGAGGGAGGGAGGGAGGGAGAGAGAGGGAGGGAGAGACCAATAGCTAAAAACATGTTTTTTTGGGTTCAGGGGGTCTGAAAGCGTATAGATCCGGTGAAGAGTGGATTTGTTAAAATCGACATGAAAACAATACTTTCTTTCCTATACAGGGTGATTCATGAAGTTCTCCCCCCACTTCTACAGCACATTGTACTAGTAAAAATAATGAAAAAATGTTATATAAACATAGGTCCGAAAACGCTTCGTTAGCGAGTTACAGCTAGCGAAAGTTTCGCCTGGATTTCAGTTCACCAGGTGAAATGAGGTCTTCCTGGAATTGTGGTAAGGTAGATTAAGGGGCAAATTCAATCATTTCTTATGGTTTTTGATCTGATAAATTGAATAAAACAGGTCCCAGAACTGTAAGTTAAATAGTTTTTGAGAAAACCAGTGTCAAATGCAAAAAATGGAGTGAAAATCACATTTTTTTCATCTTTGGGCAAGAATAACTTTGTTATTTCACCAAGAAACAGTTAAAAATTTTCAATAAAAAATGTAGAAAATTTTATTCTGAACAAACCGGTGTAAATAAAGTACACAGAAAGCGAATAGTTTTTGAGAAAAACCAGTGTCAAATGCAAAAAAATGGAGTGAAAAAAACACATTTTTTCATTTTAGTTTTTCCGGTTAATTTTACTTTGTACTCTTATGAATAAAAACTCATTTAATCAAACATCTATTCGCTTTCTGTGTACTTAATTTACACCGGTTTGTTCAGAATAAAATTTTCTACATGTTTTATTGAAAAATTTTACTGTTTGTTGGTGAAATAACACAGTTATCCTTGCCCAAAGATGAAAAAATAAGTTTTTCACTCCATTTTTTGCATTTGACACTGGTTTTCTTAAAAACTATTTAACTTACAGATCTGGGACCTATTTTATTCAATTTATCAGATCAAAAACCATAAGAAATGATTGAATTTGCCCCTTAATCTACCTTACCACAATTCCAGAAAGACCTCATTTCACCTGGTGAACTGAAATCCAGGCGAAACTTTCGCTAGCTGTAACTCGCTAACGAAGCGTTTTCGGACCTATGTTTATATAACATTTTTTCATTATTTTTACTAGTACAATGTGCTGTAGAAGTGGGGGGAGAACTTCATGAATCACCCTGTATATTCATATAGGCAAGAGAAAGTAAAAAATCTGGTGTGAAACACTCACACAACTTTCTCTTGCCAATGCAAATAATTAACAATAAACCTAACATTAGTAATAAAACATTAGAAGTAAACAAAAAATTAACCCCAAAAAACAGTGAAATACGCAAAATTAAAATCGACCTCAGTTTGGCTTAAAAATACGGAAAATCGCTCATTCACGCTAAACTAGGCACTGTACAAAACAATGCTTAAAATAAAAGTTGTAGATCTCTTAATTTTCTATAAATTTTATTTTATACACTTTTGTCGTAAAATGCATTATAAGGCCGAAATCTTAAAAAAATAGATTTTTCACACGTTTTCGTGAGAAAAAAACAGAAAATTGCTAATTACCGCTAAACTAAGCGTTATACAAAAAAATTTGTGATATAAAAGTTGTAGAATTTTAAATTCTCTACAACTTTTATTATATAAATTTTGCTCTAAATTGCATATTAAAGCCGTAATCTTAAAGAAACTGTGTTTTTACGTGAAAACAGCGTCACCCAGAATTTCAGGAAACATGACGCCTACCCTATCTTGTAGAGAATAAAAATCTGAGTAAACCAGGTGATTTAAAAAAAAATCGTAGGTCTAGTTTTTGAGAAAATCGCAAAAAAGTGAAAAATGACACGAATAAACTACTACTTCCGTTTGACCGATTTTGATAAAAATGTTCGTGTCGGGTCCGGTAGTGGTATGTAATTTAAGTTTCAAGTTTCAAGTTCGTACGATGTTCCCTTCTTGAGATATTATGTACACACACACACACACACACACACACACACACACACGCAGACACACACACAGACCAATCGCTAAAAACATGTTTGTGTGGGTTCAGGGGGTCTGCAAACGTATAGATCCGGTGAAAACTCGATTTCGAAAAATCGACATGAAAACAATACTTTCCTTCCTATATATTCATATAGGCAAGAGAAAGTAAAAACTTGTTAATGGTCATTTGTTTTTTATTGAACCCATTGCGTGGTTGCAGGCCTATTGTAGGGTTGGCCATGTTAGCCTAACATTTATTACAGTGTTGCTGCTATTTTGTAATTTGTAATCGGTGTAGGCCAAAAATTTCACCTTCATTTCTCCAACAGTTTATCATATTGGGGTAATTTAGCCTATACAAATAACCAAATATTTGAGAGGAAATCGTAGCCTAATACTAATGAAATATCCATTTCTAAAACGAAAGCTTCTTTTAAAAATAGTAGTGCTAATAAAAAATGTTGTTTAGGTCAACAGCCGAAAGGCTGGTTTGAACCTGTAGAGGTTTTACTAACTAAAACGAGGAGTGAGGTGGTTTACCATTGCCATAACTCACTCAGTGGAAAAGTACGCTTATCAGCATGCCGGGCCCTCTGAAAAGCATATATATATTTTCCACTCTGTAAATGACACCTTCACTTCATTCACCACAGGGTCCAACTGTATAATGAAATTAATTACTTTCAGAGGAGATAACTCTGATTAGTGTCACAGTGCACCTCTACCTCTTCTCTTCTTAAATGATTCAGTCATCTATAATTGGGTGACCATGTGATAAGAAACACAACTATTTATTTTAGCCCTGCAACTAACAGATTGAGTGTAAATAATTTGAGACTCCACCTGTCTGTTATGGGCAGACAAAAAAAATGTAATTTATTGTTCGTAGGCATCTGCAACGTTTAGGCTACCTTAAAAAAAATCGATAACAAATTTAGCCTAGTTGTAGCTACAATTATTAAAGCAACTCCATTTTTGCAGAAACAAGGGGAAGGGGAGCCCTATAGGCGTACAGTTTAAATAACGCAAAATTAATCTTACAGGTTCCATTGTAATCTAGAAATTGGAGTAATTTCAGATAGCGTAACGGTGCGGCGGTTTACCATGGTTTCATTTGATAATATTTGGTAGGCCTATGTCATGGCTTATTAGTTTGGGGTGATTCATCAAACAGTAGGCTGATATGAAATTGAGAAAAAACAATTAGAATTAGGCTAGGCCTATATGGTGGGAGGGAGCTAACCACTTAACATCATACATAGGCCTCTGTCTTTATTTAGCGACTTGCTTCTTTAATAGGGTTAATAGGCTACGTTTCGCGCACACAGCAAACATAACTGATTAGGCTACTATGTTGTTAAACGAACCACTAAATTGTTTAGACGAAAACCTGGTTATGCAGCTACAATATGCATCCATAGATTAGCCCTACAGAAACGTTAAACAGTTGGCGTAATCTAAATTTGTTGGATTTAGATTTATTAGCCTAACAAAAGATGTAGAGAATTTAAAATCCTACAATTTTTATTTCTAACATTTTTTTTTATAACGCTTAGCGGTAGGGTGAGTGGCGGAGCGTATAGCAGCTTACTGTCGATAAATAAAAACATTTATTCCACTCACGTTGGAAGTCGTGCGGCTTACCAGCTGGTACCAGTGGCTTTCCGATGAGTGTTGATCTTGAATTAGTGGACTGCATTTTGCGTGGTCGGTTTCCTCGAGTGTCTCCACCGCGTTAAAGCACTGCGGCGCGTCAATTAATATTAATCTGTGTAGTGATTTAATATTATTAAGTTGTGATTACCTTAGCGATCACGTATATGTAGGTTACAGATAGTAGGCCTAGAGCGACAAAAGCGTTAGAAACAAGATAGCATCTAGGCCTACTCGCGTATCTAGTTAGCGGACGACTGTGTCCAGTTCAGTATAAAACTGTTTGTATGTGCAGCTAGAAATCAACCCTCATTGGTTGAGACCGATAAATTATATCTTAGAATGGAACACAACAAATAAATTGATGATTTGAACAAACATAAAATTTATATAGTCCCAAACACTTAGTTTAGCGGTAATTAGCGATTTTCTTTTTTTCACACGAAAACGTGCAAAAAATCGATTTTTTAAAGATTTCGGTCTTAGAATGCATTTTACAACAAAAGTGTATGATTAAAATATTTCCGATGTTTTATTATTAATGTTAAGGTTATATTGGTCATTATTTGCATTGGCAAGAGAAAGTTATGTGAGTGTTTCACACCAGATGTTTTCCCTACCACTAAGACCCTACCACTAAGCGTTATAAAAAAAAATGTTAGAAATAAAAATTGTAGGATTTTAAATTCTCTACATCTTTTGTTAGGCTAATAAATGTTTTTTTTTTTTTTTTTTTTTTAACTTAGTTTATTTATTCACAACTGTACAAAATACAACCAGTGAATGTGATGTTATTAACAAAAACAAAAATGGCGTTAAGACATTAAGGAGACCGCCACTCAATAGTGCCACTCCAACGGTGGATTAATCTTGGATAATAAATTGATAGAATTTACATCTGCACTATGATATCTCTACTCCATCGTCGTTTCAGTCTGCGTTGCGGATTTCCGGGTAAGTTTGGGGATGCCAGCGTTCTAATGAGATGATTTTTATGATAATCAAGTTTGCGTTTGAACCGAGAATAGATGTGATAAAATGTGTCGTTAATGTATGGAACATGTAAATCGTTGTGCAATGTGTGATTAGTAACGTAAAAGGGTGCGTCAGTTATTTGTCTAAGCAATTTGGATTGAAATCGTTGAATTCGTTGTAGAGTTGAATGTTTTGCTGCGCCGTAAATTTGGCCACCATAAGTCCAAATCGGTTTCAGAAAAGATTTGTATACTTGTAGTTTTAAATGAAGTGGAAGTTTTGATCGTCGCGATATCAAGGAAAATAGTTGTTTTCGTCTGTTATCCAGAGTCTGCCGTTTTATTTGAACGTGTCTATTCCAGGTCAAGCGTCTGTCAATGTACAGGCCGAGATATCGAATTGAATCGGTTTGTGGAAGCGGTTGACCGCGCAAGAAAACAGCGGGACATCTTTGTTTCATAAGAGTAAAAGTACTCTGCATTGTTTTTGTAGCATTCACCTTTATACGCCAATTATTAAACCATGTGTCAAGAATGTTCACATGGTGTTGTAAATTTTGAGTAGTTTCAATGCAACTTTTTGAAGCTGCTAAAATGACAGTATCATCTGCGTATGTGGCTATTGTAGTTATTCTGGTAGTAGGCATGTCAGAAGTGTAAATGTTGTAGAGGAGAGGTGCAAGGATAGATCCCTGAGGAACTCCTGCAAGAATTCTGTAATAAGCAGACCTTGCATTACCTTGAGAGACACAAAAATATCGATCTGTGAGAAAGGACCTTAATATGAGATAGTACGTGAAAGGCAAAAAGCGAAGTTTAGATAATAACCCCTCAATCCATACTCGATCAAAAGCTTGACTAATATCAAGAAATATTCCACTAGCGTAATGTTTTCTTTCTAAGGCAGAGGCAAGGAAATCTACAACCCTGTGAAGCTGATGAATAGTTGAGTGCTCTGATCTAAACCCAAACTGATGTGATGGTAGTATATTCAGGTTTTCTACAATCGGTAAAATCCTGGCGAAAAGTAGTTTCTCAAAAATTTTAGAACATAGAGGAAGTAGACTTATAGGACGATATGAAGCTACGTTTCCTGGAGGTTTATCAGGCTTATGAATCATTTTAATAACAGAAGATTTCCACTGAATTGGAATTTTGGTGGTTCGTAATATTGCGTTAAAGATGAAGGTCAAACATAATATACCTTTTCTAGGGAGTTCTTGAAGAACCTCAGCAGTTATGAGGTCGTAGCCCGGGGATTTGCGTTTAGGGAGGTGCTTAATAAGATTAAAGACTTCAGATGGCTTAAACGGGTTAGGGGGAAGGGAAAGTTGTAAGGGATTTGATATCAAACGATCAATTTCAGAGACGAAGAGAGGGTTCTGAACATCCGGATGAGGTTGGAAAACTTGAGACAGATGAAAAGCAAATTCAGAGGCTTTACTTTCATCAGAGATCACCCAACTACCATCGCTACGTCGAAGAGGAGGAGAAGGAGTGTGATACTTTAGTATCCGTCTAGTTTTGGACCATAACGATCCATCTTTAACAGTAAGAGAACTAATACTTGACTCAAACGCATGTTGCTTGAATTCACGTATAAGCCTCTTCAACTCATTGTTTAACCTATTATAAGTAATCTTGTCAGCAGGTCGTCTAGAAACTTGCCAGACTTTTCTAGCGCGTCGTTTGTCTCGTATCAGATTACGGATATAGATTGGGTAACAAGGGACGTTATGCGGTCTTGGTTGTATTGAATCGCAAGCTGACCAAGCGGCTTGTTGCACGGTAGAGACAAAATGCTCAACAGCCATTTCAATGTCTTCAGAAGTTTTTAAGGGTACTCGTAAATTTATCTTATCGTCGAAGTAATTACGAAAAGTGTGCCAATTAACGACTCCACGGGTAAGTGATGGGGGAGAAGGTCGAATAAGAGGTATTAAACTTAGCGTCAAAAGAATACTGGAATGGTCCGATGAAAGTTCGTCGGCAAACTCTATTCTTGAAAAATTGTTAATATTTTTTGTAACAAAAAAGTCAAGAAGGTCCGGTTGTTTATTTATAGAAGTCGGCCAGTATGTAAACCCAGGAGGAGCAATGAAAGAATAGTTATTGGAAAGAAGACAGGAATACAAGTTACGACCTTTGGGATTATTGAGACGAGAGCCCCAGTGGTGGTGTTTTGAATTGAAATCACCTCCTGCCACAAACTTAGGGCCAAGAGATTGAAAGAATGAAGTAAATGTTTGAGCCGAAACTGAAAATCGAGGAGGACAATACACTGCAGCTAGTGTGATGGGAAAGTTATTCGACAAAAGCGATATAGCTGTAGCTTGGAGAAAATTTTGTTGATCCAAAGGGCAAAGATAATGCAACAGATTCGAACGAACAAGAACAGCGGTACCACCGTGGGCTGTTCCGTCCGGGTGATCGGAACGATATGTTGTATAATTAGGGACGAAGAAGGTGTGTTTTGCTGTTAAATGAGTCTCACAAAGCAATGCAACGTCTACTCGACGAGTATTAAGAGTAAATTCCAGTAAACTTTTATGCTGCAATATACCGTTACTATTCCAAAGGAGGACAAGAAGAGAATCAGAAGAATTAGGGTTTTGGGCCATAAGTGTTCAGTAAGACTTGTGTCAGTTGTGTCATTAGAGATATCAAAGGCATGATGACATTTTTTATATCTGTTAAAAATGATTGCATTATATTATTTAAATTAACGGAATGGTCTACTATTTGGCGGTCTCCTTTTACGGCTGAAACATAAGAACGAGAATTAGAATAACAAACATAAGATTTAGAATTATTTGTATCGTTTTTGCGTTCATTTGAAGAAATAGGTTCAGAAATGGTTTTGGTTTCTTGCTCACTCACTCGTCGGCTAACTGCTGGGATTTTCGGGAACATGTTCATGTCATCAGGCTTAAAATTTACTCCATTATTATGTGTCTCTGGTGAAGGTCTCTCAGTGCTGGTAGTCGACTGGCGTTTCCGCTGATTTTGTAACTCTTGATACACAGTGCAACCTCTGTAATTTGCCGTGTGCTGTTGTTTGCACAGAGCGCAAGTAGGAGCTGAATCTCTACTCTTTTTACAGTCAGTCGAGAGATGGGGCCCGGAGCATTTAACGCAACGCGCTGGCCGGTTGCAGTATGCTTTGGTGTGGTTGAAGCGCTGGCATCTGGTACACTGTACCACGTTTCTATGCCGACGTACTTCTTCTACACGAACGATGGTGTGCAATAATGAATTAATTTTATATATCTCATCAATGTTACCGTTTTTAGGATCTATATCAATAAAAAATAATGGTAAAGGAGTCTTATCCCTAGAAATGACATTCGTCACGTTTACTACATTAAAATTCAGTAATGAAAGTTCATTTTTAATTAATTCTGGCGAGGTAGTACAGTGTAAGCCACGCATAACTACTCTGTGCGGACGATCTTGTGGTAACTGATAAGTGTGAAATTCAGTGTTTTGTAACTTGAAAGCATGGACCAGTGTCCTATACAAAGATGGCGTACTAGGATATATAACAACATTTTCAGTTGTTGATTTTAATTTAAAATCCTGATTCACAGCGATAGATTTAATTGAATTAATTAAATTTTCGTAGTTACAAACATTCGAAATAACAATGGGCGGCGGACGTTTTTCAATCAGCTGATCACTGCCACTTACATCTTGTGACAGTACACCGAATCGATTCTGCAACTGAATGTCGTCTGCTGGCGGCTGCCGACGTAATTTACGCGGGTCTCTTGCGTTCGGTGACGATGAACGCTTCTTACCGACCGTTGTAAATTCGGCGGCGATATCAAGATGGCCTTGATCAGTCGGGTTTGTTTCCAGATCACATGGCGAAATTAAATCGTCCATATTGAGGTTATTTTTTATTTCAAATTCGTTACAAAATAAAAAAGTTCGGACAAAACAATAAATAAAGTTCACTCACCAACAAACAACAAGTACCTTCCCGCACTAATAATTATCACATTGTTTAAATAAAAAAAAAAACCATGCAAACTTTTTATAATAAACTCACAACAATCAGACTGAAGTGCACTGGTTCACACCGGAAGTTCGAATCAATAAATGTTAATAAAAATAGTTTTTTTACGTGATAACAGCCTCACCAAGAATTTCAGCAAACATGGCGCCTACCCTATCTTGTAGAACATAAAAAATTTAGTAATCTCAGAACCCGTTTTTGAGAAAATCGCAAAAAAATTAAAAATTACACGAATAAACTATTACTTCCGGTTGACAGATTTTAATGAAAATGTTCGTGTCGGGTCCGGTAGTGGTATGTAACATAAGTTTCAAGTTTCAAGTTCGTACGATGTTCCGTTCTTGAGATATTCTGTTCTGATACACACAGACCAATCGCTAAAAACATGTTTGTGTGGGTTGAGGGGGTCTGTTTAGGTGTATATTCGGGTGAAGAGTGTATTTGTTAAAATCAACATGAAAACAATACTTTCCTTTCTATATATTCATATACGTAGGCAAAAGAAAGTAAAAATACTTGATCGATGAAATATTTTACATTGTAAGCCCACAAGAATTCCTTTCTACGCTAAGGTTTAAGCTATGTAGTCTACACTGTCATTGGATAAAAATGAAACGGTTATTGAAGTACGAACATGTCATAGGCCCCCCTGTACCCCTACTCCTTTTCTTGGAGCCCCTCCAGATAATAATCTACGATTGCCTACGTGTAATAAAACTGCACATTTGGTCGGTATAGAAATACTGGAAACTAGAATTAAATTAAATATGGTGCTGGCCTCCGGGCCAGCCCAGTCAGTCAGCTGGTAGAAAGTCGCTATTATTTGTTAAGTAACACCGGTTGGGCAAGCGACTTTGTATGGTGACCAGTTGACAGCCATCCATGAACAAACTCTACTGGGGGTCCCTGTTCAAACTCATGTCTAATCCACGTCAAAAAAATACAGCAAAAAGCAGCGATCAAATTGGGTAGTTGTCAACAATGCACAGTTCCCGATAACAAATAAAAGCTAAGAAAAAAAAGAAGAAACATATGGTGTCAATTTACTTTTGAACCACCCTGTTTAACCGTATTTAAAAAATGAAAATAAAAACAGTTACGTTTATGGAGAAGGTAGGATGGAAAGGTGGGACTGATGGGTAGAGGTTTGGGGTGGGGGTAGGGGTGGAAGGAATCGCTTTATACTTTTTAATGATGATTGTTTATTCAAATCAACGAGCGTAAATATTAAATTATTCAATTTATTTACGAAAAACACACACCGACATTTTTCTTTTTTCTTTAGCGAACTCCACGCGATTCTTATCGACGTTCTCTGGGTTTTTATTTATTTTTTTTTTTTTACCTTTTGTCAAAATGTAAACATTAAATGATTTTTGAAAGCGATTGTAAATTTAAGTTATATGGTTTTCTCAATTATTTTTAATATTGATTTTTGTCAGTCGTTTTCAGTTTTTCGTTTCGAAGGTATCACTAATATTTTATTTTCTCTTATACGATACGATAGGCTTATTTGGAGGAAAAACTCAACGACTGAAGTCTTTTCATCCGATTCACAAAATTATTATTCCTTTTTAAATAGTTTTTGGTTGTTTGTTGTTTGTTTAGGTGATCAGCCTGTAGGCTGGTTTGAACCTGTAGAGGTTTTACTAAGTAACAACGAGGAGTCAGGTGGTTTACCATTGCCACAACTCACCGAGTTGAAACAGTATGCTTATCAGCATGCCAGGCCCTCCGAAAAGCACATATTTTCCACTCTGCAAATGACACCTTCACTTCATTCACCACAGGGTCCAATTGTATAATGAAATTCATTACTTTGAGAGGAGATAACTCTGATTAGTGTCACAGTACACCTCTACCTCTTCTCTTCTTAAATGATTCAGTCATTTAATTGGCTGACCATGTGATAAAAAAACAGAACTATTTAGTTTAGCCCTGCAACGAACAGATTGAGTGTAAATAATTTGACACTCCACCTGTCTGTTATGGGCAAAGATTTTGGTTGAAAAGTATTTAAATTCTAATTAAACAAATATTGTGTACTATTTGATACAAAGGGGGTCATGACAAGACTACTGAGTTAAGCAGTAGCGGGGAAAATTATTAGTAAGTGATGAATTTATTATTGTGCTTGACTTTTTTTTTTGTGTGATATTTGATACAATGAGGTTCATGACAAGCCTACTGAAGTAAGCAGTAGCAGAAACAAATTTTTGGTGGTAAGTGATAAATTTATCATTGTTTGAAACTATATAAATTTTATGTTTGGTTCAATTCATCAATTTATTTGTTGTGTTCTATTCTAAGATATAATTTATCGGTCTCAACCAATGAGGGTTGATTTCTAGCTGCACATACAAACAGTTTTATACTGAACTGGACACAGTCGTCCGCTAACTCGCAACCGAAAACAACGCTCTTTGTGCAGTATTACGCTTTTCCGCTTTCGCCCTAGTATTGGGGATTTATCCGCGACCGCTAATTTGGTTTCTTTATAGCCTATTATTTAAATTTATTTCTCTATTAAATTCACGCATCGCTACGTATTTACGCGGTGGAGATACTCGAGGAAACCGACCACGCAAAATGCAGTCCACTAATTCAAGATCAACACTCATCGGAAAGCCACTGGTACCAGCTGGTAAGCCGCACGACTTCCAAGGTGAGTGGAATAAATTTTTTTATTAATCGACAGTAAGCTGCTGTACGGTCCACCACCACTCACCCTACCAATCATTTAGATAATACTTTTCGTTGTATCAGTTTTATCTTGACATGTCCTCCTAAAGCCTACTCTCTTTGGAGTCTCCTTCCTGGATGCAAAATAAATCTGGTGTGAAACACTCACACAACTTTCTCTTGCCAATGCAAATAATTAACAATAAACCTAACATTAGTAATAAAACATTAGAAATAAACACACAAACTAACCTCAAAAAACATTAGTGAAATACACAAAATTAAAATCGACCTCAGTTTGGCTTAAAAATACGGAAAATCACTCTTTCTCACTAAACTAGGCTCCGTGGAGAAAAATGCTCTCAATAAAAGTTGTAGATCTTTTAATTTTCTATAAATTTAATTATATACACTTTTGTCGTAAAATGCATACTAAGGCCGAAATCTTAAAAAAATCAATTTTTCACACATTTTCGTGAGAAAAAAAACAGAAAATCACACATTACCGCTAAACTAAGCGTTATACAAAACATTGTTTGAAATAAAAGTTGTAGGATTTTAAATTCTCTACAACTTTTATTATATAGCCTACATTTTGAGCTGAAATGCATATTAAAGCCGTAATCTTAAAAAAACAACGTTTTTACGAGAAAACACCCTCACCAAGAATTTCAGCACACATGGCACCTATCCTATCTCGTAGAGAATAAAAAATTGAGTAAACCAGGCGATTTTTAAAAAAATCGTAGGACCAGTTTTTGAGAAAATCACAAAAAAGTGAAAAATGACACGAATAAACTACTACTTCCGGTTGACCGATTTTGATGAAAATGTTCGTGTCGGGTCCGGTAGTGGTATGTAACTTAAGTTTCAAGTTCGTACGATGTTCCGTTCTTGAGATATTCTGTTTACACACACACACACACATCGCTAAAAATAAGTTTTTTGGATTCAGGGTGTCTGAAAACGGTGAAAACTCGATTTCTTAAAATCGACATGAAAACAATACTTTCCTTCCTATATATTCATATGGGCAAGAGAAAGTAAAAATATTACGCTGAGCACCAGAATTAATTAAAATAAAGAATAATTGGAACCCTTTTTATGTAGTAGGCTAATTAACGAGGAACGTATGAGGAAGAATAGGCGTTTGTAAATATCTATTCGAATAAAGATTTATTTATTTATTAATTGTAGGCGTACCTTTTTTTAGAGGTGGTAATTCAGTTACATCGGTCAGCATGGAAGGACTCACTGCGCTCGGCTGCAATGAAAATGGACTGCTCCCATTCGTCGGGTACCTGGAAACCAACAAAACAAATTAATACGCCTACATTAGTCACAGTTAGCCTTCAGTTGTGTGCCCTATACGCCCGCATAAGAGTCAACGTACACTAGGCCCTACATATTTCTCTTAAGAGTGTGTTTGCATTTTTACCAGTAGTCTATTTCCTTATCTGGTAGCCTAAGGGTGGGTATTCGGGTAGGCCTGACAAACGCCAAGTGTGTATAGTCCAGCCTCTCTTAGTTTGCTCCTAATGTAAACAAATAATGACCAAGTCTCTGAGCATGCGCATTATATCAAAATGTAGCCTATAGCTACACGCTGTTTAAAAAGTAAAAACAAAATACTTTTAAAAGTATTTTTCTAAATGAAATTGTTAGACCTACATCGTATCATGACAGATGTTTTTAGTACTTTAAGTACTTATAATTTAAAAAATAGTTAACTTAATAGGAATACGACATCCATAAAGTGGTGGACTCTAGCTTGCACCCTGTAGTAGGTGGCTTTGGTTTGTTGACAGTAGGAGGAGCAAACTAACAATGGCTGAACTATAGATACTTTTTGGTATAGAAGGTGTCACCGGATGGTGACATTAAGTGGCAAACCTTATTAGTTTGGTGGCTGTGAAAAGGGCCGTTTAAGCGGTGGTCGTCTTGGAGAGGGGTCGGTCGAGGAGCTGGGCGACACGGCGTGTCGTCGTCCAGCGGAGACGTCATCTTCTTCCCTGGCAGTAGTGCGTCGATGGCTGGTTCTTTGGGTCCGGTGGGCGTAAGGCTCGGTCGAGGGACCGCTGTGGGCGATGACGGGTCGGCGAGCGGAAGCATCATCTTCTCTCTTTCGGGGTCGTCGGTTAGTCCTCGCTGGAGTCCGGGAGCCGTGTGCCATGGTGGACATCTTCTCTGTGTCTGGATCGGAATTGAATCCCTCGGCTCAGTGTAGCGCTCTTTTATAGTTGCCGAGAGCGCTGTGGTAGGAGGTGGTTACTGGTTCGACCTTGATGACAAAGCCCACTGGTGCGCAGCCGAAAGGTTTGTCGGTACACCGCCAAAGGGCCTACCGCGCCGACAAAGGCCGGAAGAAATATTGAAGGCCGGCAACACAGTAAATGATAAATGAAAAGGGGTGGCGGTGACACAAAGGGTAGGTCTATACCTCTTCTGAGCTTACACATTTATAGACCTATGACACACATAGGCCTATTCACACTCATATTTGAAGTAGGCTGTAGCCTACTTCAAATAAGTAGGCCTAATGAATAATTTAACATAAAATTTTGTTCGATATGTAGACCACGCAACCAACCGAGTACGCCAATGCGGCTGGCCCCCGCCCCATTCTAAAAGTTGTAGTTTTAAGAGAAAAACTGATAATAAATAAATAAATAGTAGATACAAATTTACTCACGTTTACATTCTATATTTATAGTCAATTAGTTTACATAACAAAATAGAATTATATTGTACAGTAATTAATCAGGCAAAGATTTAAAATTTCGGTTGCGATTTGTAATAGTTAGGCCTAGTTGTGTTGGATTCAATTTACTTTTCAAATAAAGAGTTAGCTACTGTATTAAACAAAATGCGTAATTATTAAAAACCTCCACCTCTAAGATTTTATTGTAAATGAATGTACAGTGACCTTTTTACTCTACACGTGAAATTACTGTATTTAGGGGTTTTAGTAATTGAAGGAGCCAGTTTTGAGAAGTGGCTACAAACCCAGTAGGTACATAGAACAGCAGTGCTTGCTGTTAACTTCTTACAGGAGCTACAAGGGGTCTTAAATTCGTTACATTTTAAACGGTCTCTCGATGATCCGGCTATTTTTCAAAAATCCGGCCTGCCGGCCGCCCATTTAAGCCGGATTATCGAGGTCTTACTGTATCATTATGAGCGGTTTTACGAACCGCGCTAACCCAACGGAACGTAACCGCCGCGGATACAGAGGTAATTTTTCATGGCATATGTTAGAGCCAGCCTCTCTTAGTTTGCTCTTAATGTAAACAAATAATGACGTCACTGAGCATGCGCATTATATAAAAATGTGTACACGCTGATTAAAAAGTAACTACTAAATACTTTCAAAAGTATTTAAATAGAAAATACTTTTAAAAGTATTTAAATACAAAATACTTTTAAAAGTATTTTTCTAAATGAAATTGTTAGGCGTACATCATATCATGACTGGTGTTTTAAGTAGTTTTAATTTAAAAAATAGTTAATTTAATAGGAATACGACATCCGTAAAGTGGTGCACCCTGTAGTAGGTGGCTTTTGTTTGTTGACAGAAGGAGGAGCAAACTAAGAACGGCTCAACTGTAGTTAATGTTTAGTCAGTAAGGGATGGTTGTTGTTTATGATGTATCACTGACCAAGGGTTAGGTCTGGGCCAGGCAGGTGCCTGACCGTTGAGAAGCCTCAGTTTGTCGTAGACGGAGTCCGGTGCGGGCGAAACGGCTGACGAGTGCACTTCTTTCTGGGCGGCCAAATTCCTCAACACTCTGTTTATCGACGACACCTGCCAACATTCACAACAAACACATTATTAGACCCCTACTTAACGGGGTAGAAAATGAAAACAACAGGCTATAATTTATCATTATTTATTTTAAATCTATAACAGACAGGGTGGAGAGTCAGTTTATTTACACTCAATCTGTTATTTGCAGGGCTAAAATAAATAGTTGTATTTCTTATCACATGGTCACCCAATTAAATGAGTGAATCATTTAATAAGAGAAGAGGTAGAGGTGTGTTAGGTGACACTAATCACAGTTATCTCCTCCTCTGAAAGTAATGAATTTCATTATACAGCCAGACCCTGTGGTGAATGAAGTGAAGGTGTCATTTACAGAGTGGAAGATATGTGCTTTTCAGAAGGCCCGGTATGCTGATAAGCGTACTTTTCCACTCAGTGAGTTGTGGCAATGGTAAACCACCTCACTCCTCGATTTACTTAGTAAGTTTAAAACCTCTGCAGGTTCAAACCAGCCTACAGGCTGATGACCTAAACAACATATTTTAAATGAAAGAGTAATTTACTGGTAATAATCTACCACTTGAACCAGGCCCAAAAATTAATCACAGCCCCTAATATAAGGGTGGGGTGGAAAAGCAGGCTTTTACGGGGAAAACAAGTATCTCAGGAACCAAGAAAGATATCAACATGATTCTTGTGCTAAAAAATGCAGAAAATTACCTTCTATTATCTGTTGTATTCTATTGTATGAATTTTTCTTAGTACAAGAAATTAATAGAAGAAAAACCATATTTTCAAAAACATTTATTTTATGTATTCACAAATTATTTTTTAACTAAATCCCTACTAAGTTTTTTGTAGTAATCATTCCACAGATAATAGAGCAAGAAATTAGAAACATTTGAAAACAAAACCATCCAAATACCTCCAATACAAACCAGAATATTTAATTCCCAAGAATGTACAATCATGCAAAAACACATTTTCGGAAAACTTAATTTAATTTTTTTTATTCCTAATATGTGTAGACTACGTTGCAATCTGTTCATTTGAAAACAATAAGCAATGAGATGACCCAATAAGATGAGGATGATGTGTATGACGTGTTTAATGAAGTGTAGTCTTGTACAGACCCAGGCTGACCATTCCTGAGAGAGTGTGGTTAATATAAAATTAAAGGAATAATTTCACTCGCCTTGCTAGTGAGCTTTATTTACAATTGTTTTTGTAACTTTTTGTCAACTTACAAACAAAGTTAACACGTGCTGTGATTCAAAAATTTTTAAACTTCAAGTAAATGCAAAAAACAATCAAAATTTTAAAAAAATCATCTCCTTGAGTTGACTACCCCCTTAAGGGAGAAGTGTAGGCCTATATTTAAAAAAAAATATTCTCTTTAGATAAGTAGTCTGTTTGTTTTGCAAGTGAATAAACATTAAATTTTAAATTTTTTTATATAAAAAAATGTTAATTTTGTTCATTACAGCCCCAAACATAAGGGGCGGAAGGGGGAAAATCATATCTTCGTTGTTTACTTATAACTTAGTTAATTTTAGAGGTACAGACCTGGTTTTTATGTCAAAATAATCAGAAAATTATGCTCTTTTTTTAAGGTTCCATTTAAATATTTAACTTTACAATGGAGAGAAAATTTTTTTTAAATAATTTCCCCCAAAAATACAGATAAGGTCATTATTTTTTCATATTTTAAAAATTCTTATAATAAGTTTCAACATGGCCAACCTATAAATAAAAGAGCAATAAATTCTGAATACAGAGGAAAAAAATCATCAAGATAGCATTTATATAAAGAAAGTTGTAAGGATTTTATCATGAAGAAAACCTGAAATACTAAATGTCGAGAAAATTGAATGTAAAGTTTCGCTTACAATTAATTACACTTACACTTACACCGATTATGTAAAATAATGTTTTACAAATTTCTAGTTATCGTACATAAAACAAAATATAGGCTAGGCCTATAGCTGGATTAAGAAAATTCTGAAGTTTTATTATCAGCAAAAAAAATTTGTTTGATTATTTTTTAATTTTTAGTGATAAAACTGAATTGACTACTAGCCTACTCCCTTAACACATTCAATGCTGACCAATTATATTATGAGGTGTCTCTCCTGTCGGGTGCAGCGTGTTCTCCGCTTGCTTTATCTACCCCCCCCACCCCTCTCCCTACTACTTATCTTACCAACGTTCTTATAGATTTATTTTATTTGCCACCTACATGGCCTATAGGCCTACGTGGATGTTTGCTAATAACATAAAAGTAAACAATTCAATTTTCTTTTTACGTTTATTTTCGCCTGTTATAATAAAAAATGTATTTCCTGTTTGAATTTGTCCATTTACCTTTAATCATTTACGCGTAACTTCATATGTAGTTTTAAACTGCAAATAATATAATTTTTAAGTAAAGTGTAAGTGGCTATTTTGAATCTATAGGCCGCCCCACCTGCAGAGATACTAAATTCACGGCTTCAACTATAGGCCTACCCTGAAACCCCGTTTAAAATACTACTAAACGACTATACTATACGAGGGTAAAAATCGCATGAGGAAAATTCAAAAACGAACTGCACGGTTACAAAGAAAACCCCTTTCTGAGAGCTATAGGCCTATAATAGCAAAAAAGTGATAATCTGACACGCGTGTCCCTCCACAATTAGGCTACTTAAAATGATAAGAAAAGAGAAGTGGCTATAGGTAACACCTACGAATCACCCATCACCCATGGCTAGGCGAGTCAATCTACCACTACTCAATCTGTTAAGAAAACGTCCAAAGAAGCAACCACCGAAAGCAGTACGCCTAACACCTTCTAACGGAAATTCCACCTGAATCCTTCCCTCTTTTGTAGCCCAGTTTTCATATTTCAATTCCTTAGTCTATGATATACAAATCTGGTGTGAAACACTCACACAACTTTCTCTTGCCAATGCAAATAAAATTAATAATAAACCTAACATTAGTAATATGAACAAAAAAACTAACCGCAATAAACATAACCTAATTTTAATAATGAGTGAAAGACGCAAAATGAAAATTAACCTCAGTTTCGCTTAAAAATACGGAAAATCACGCTTTCACGCTAAACTAATATAGGTTTACGGCTAGATTATTCTAGTTAGCCTAGAGGAAGGGGTAAGGGGTGGGGGGGCCAGTCTAGGCGCACATGGTTACACGAGTAGGCCTACAGTTGATCTACGAATATATATATATATATATATTGAGAGGATAAGTGTTTGTAATTAAGCAGCAGCAGCAGCAGCAGCAGCCGGGGGATAAATGCGATTGAATAGGAACCAGCAGTCAGGCATGGGGCATGGGTCATGAGGCACGGCCAAATACAAATAGCACACATTCCAAACATTCCTAATTAAATTCCGATCCCATTATTATTATCATCAACTACCCCCCCCCCACCCGGTTTTACAACCCCTTTTAACCGCCATCCATTCCCCCTTCATTATTTACTCATAAACCTCCACCTACACTACTACTAGCTACCAACACAAATAAATACCAGAATAATTATTTCAAAAATAACACTTTTTGGCTCATAGAGGCGATCTGTTGGGAGTGTTTTATTCCATCAAAAAACACGTAGACTACTTATTGTTGTTGTTTAGGTGATCAGCCTGTAGGCTGGTTTGAACGTGTAGAGGTTTTACTAAGTAAAATGAGGAGTGAGGTGGGTTACCATTGCCACAACTCACTGAGTGAAAAATTACGCTTTTCAGCATGCCAGGCCCTCTGAAAAGCACATATTTTCCACCCTGCAAATGACACTTTCACTTCATTCACCACAGGGTCCAACTGTATAATAAAATTCATTTCTTTCAGAGGAGATAGTGTCTGATTAGTGTCACAGTACACCTTTACCTCTTCTGTTCTTAAATGAATCACTCATTTAATTGGGTGACTATGTGATGATAAGAAACACAACTATTTATTTTAGCCCTGCAACTAACATAACAGATTGAGTGTAAATAATTTGACACTCCACCTGTCGTCTGTTATGGGCAGAGACTACTTATTATCCATCGTAAAATCATCGGCAACGAAATTTGGAACTAAAATTTCTAGAGGATTTTTTCCTGAGTAAAAGGAGGAGTGAGGTGGTTGAGCCGTTGTTAGTTTGCTCCTCCTCCTCCTTCTGTCAACAAACGAAAGCCACCTGGGTGCTACAGGGTGCACCACTTTATGCATGTCGTATACATATTAAGTTAACTATTTTTTAAATTGTAACTACTTAAAGTACGTAAAACATCAGTCATGATATGATGTAGGCGTAACAATTTCATTTATAAAAATACTTTTAAAAGTATTTTGTTGTTACTTTTTCATCAGCGTGTACTCATTTTTACTTTCTCTTGCCTTTATGAATATATAGCAAGGAAAATATTGTTTTCATGTTAATTTTAACAAATCGAATTTTCACCGGATCTACACGTTTTCAGACCTCCTGAACATAAAGTGAACATGAACTATAACATTTATAGGAAATTAAAAGATTTACGACTTTTATTTAATGCATTTTTCTCTACAGAGCCTAGTTTAGCGCGAAAGAGTGATTTTCCGTATTTTAAAACCA